>CM031611.1:9748948-9753948 GCA_018398815.1 Conus ventricosus | reverse complement strand
ACCTTCCGTCAGAAACCCTTCCGTCAGAAACCTTCCGTCAATTTATATAGAAATATCGATCAAACATTTTCTCTAAAACCACATCGATTCTGTTGTATACAACATTTCTATGCGAACATTGCAAAAGAGAGTAAATTCTAGGACACAAACCCTGATGAAACTAAGTTACCATCAGATGAATCCCAGCTATTTGAAGTAGTACTAGTTGTATGTTGAAAGTCCTGGGCAACATTTGACAGTATATTAACCCCGCACACATAGATTACCATCTAGAACGTTTTATGCGCAAGGCAAAAATAAGACAAGAATTTGATATATAAAAGTACTATCAGCATGGTTTACAAGGCAAGACAAGACAAAGAAAGGTGTTAGAACAGAAATAAGGGAAAAAATAGAACAGGTGCATGAAATGACACAGTCAACACAATTCGTCATTAAAACCTGATAAACAAACGTATGGTGCATTTAAGCAACATTATTTCATAAAGTGATATAATGATTATTGGCATAGTACACAGGAGAGAACCAGGGGAAGGGGTGGGGGAACAGATACAGATGAAGTAAGACTAAATAGAAAAGCATCACCACCACCACCCCACCACCACCCCCACCACCACCATCAAACAACAACAACTATACTACTACTATAGTACTACTGCAACTACAACTATGGAAACAACAAGGACACAACACTGCTTGAAAAGCGTCAATGTGACAATGATTCATTATCAATTTCATTCGGGCGTGACGTGTTATGTCACGTGCTGATTCCTTGTCACACTGACATTTCCCTGGTCCATCATGACGTCGATTAACGTCATCAAAATTGGTACATCACTCTATTTGACGGAAATGATCAGTATAGTTTGAATTCAGGGTAGTATCAAAAAGGACCCTTAAGTCATGTACATAGAATATAGGCCACGTACCAGGTCACGTGCGCACCAATCATGAAATGTAACATGCAAGCCTGTTGGTAAGGGCATTATTCAGCACGTGTTGTCCGGACTGAAGCTGTTCCGACACACCCCACAGATGAATGGAGGTCTTTTCAGGGACCAATCAGATGGAAGTTGACAGAATCCCGCGCATCACCGAACCCGACACATACGTTGGTGTGTGTTTGAATGAAGGAGATCACGTATGAGAAAACAAAGACCAGGTTGAAATGCTCTTGCTCTAAATCAGCTTTTTTTCCTGTTTAAAGCCATTCACCTCCAGCACAATCCAGACAATTCTTGTATTTAGACCTCGATGTGGAAGAGGAAAATGGTCTTCTTATACATGCCATTATTTATTCATTTATGCACTCATTCAGTAATTTACTTATGTATGTATGCATGTATGTGTATATATATATATATCAGTGGGAGATTGCATCTCTTAGGAGATCCAAGTAAAGGTTGTTCTGTACAATTCTTAGCCACTCACAATGCTTGGGTTATTGAACAGCAGAGCTAACCACTCAGACTGTTCCATATCTTTTGATCTCCCTTGCATCCTTGATTGGATCCTCAAGCATAGTCTCAAAGATTGTCCCCTATATTTTATATTGTTTGAATAATGCGTTTAGTTTTTCTGCAACTTTTTTCATCTCCACACTTGTGTTTTGTTCCATTTACTACCCTTTGCTGGCTGCTTTGAGGGTGTTGTTGGATTCTTTTTTGAACCCTTGGTGGTGAGAACACCATAGAATTATAGACTGTGGTGTGTCTCTATTTGACACCAAGAGCACTGACACAATCAGCCGTGTCTCCCTGATGAGTCCGATCCAACGGACGAAAGGCCTAGGAGCAGGCAATACAAATAGATGTGCTTTCGGGACGGCTTGCGATGGTTCCCTCGGGCAGCTCATGGAGGGCTTCTCATATTTATAATGTATTACGCCCATTTTCTTCATCTTCATTTTTTTTTTTTTTTTTTAAGTTCAATCTTTGCCAAGTCATTACTATAACGACTGAAGAATTGTTAACCTGCACTTGTTTTCCCCACTACTTAATTGTTCAGCATTCTATTGTTTGGTCAATCAGTGGGAGATTGCATCTCTTAGGAGATCCAAGTAAAGGTTGTTCTGTACAATTCTTAGCCACTCACAATGCTTGGGTTATTGAACAGCAGAGCTGACCACTCAGACTGTTCCATATCTTTTGATCTCCCTTGCATCCTTGAATTGATCCTCAAGCATAGGCTCAAAGATTGTCCTCTATATTTTATATTGTTTGAATAATGCTTTTAGTTTTTCAGCAACTTTTTTCATCTCCACACTTGTGTTTTGTTCCATTTACTACCCTTCGCTGGCTGCTTTGAGGGTGCTGTTGGATTCTTTTTGAACCCTTGGTGGTGAGAACACCATAGAATTATAGACTGTGGTGTGTCTCTATTTGACACCAAGAGCACTGACACAATCAGCCGTGTCTCCCTGATGAGTCCGATCCAACGGACGAAAGGCCTAGGAGCAGGCAATACAAATAGATGTGCTTTCGGGACGGATTGCGATGGTTCCCTCAGGCAGCTCGTGGAGGGCTTCTCATATTTATAATGTATTACCCCATTTTCTTCATCTTCAATGTTTTTTTTAAAGTTCAAATCTTTGCCAAGTCATTACTATAACTACTGAAGAATTGTTAACCTGCACTTGTTTTCCCCCACTACTTAATTGTTCAGCATTATATTGTTTGGTCAATCAGTGGGAGATTGCATCTCTTAGGAGATCCAAGTAAAGGTTGTTCTGTACAATTCTTAGCCACTCACAATGCTTGGGTTATTGAACAGCAGAGCTGACCACCCAGACTGTTCCATATCTTTTGATCTCCCTTGCATCCTTGAATGGATCCTCAAGCATAGGCTCAAAGATTGTCCCCTATATTTTATATTGTTTGAATAATGCTTTTAGTTTTTCAGCAACTTTTTTCATCTCCACACTTGTGTTTTGTTCCATTTACTACCCTTCGCTGGCTGCTTTGAGGGTGCTGTTGGATTCTTTTTTGAAGCCTTGGTGGTGAGAACACCATAGAATTATAGACTGTGATGTGTCTCTATTTGACACCAAGAGCACTGACACAATCAGCCGTGTCTCCCTGATGAGTCCGATCCAGCGGACGAAAGGCCTAGGAGCAGGCAATACAAATAGATGTGCTTTCGGGACGGATTGTGATGGTTCCCTCAGGCAGCTCATGGAGGGCTTCTCATATTTATAATGTATTACCCCCATTTTCTTCATCTTCAATTTTTTTTTAAAGTTCAAATCTTTGCCAAGTCATTACTATAACGACTGAAGAATTGTTAACCTGCACTTGTTTTCCCCACTACTTAATTGTTCAGTATATATTATATATATATATATATATATATATATATATATGTATATATGTATGTATGTATGTATGTATGTATATAGTATGTATGTATGTATGTGTGTGTGTGTATGTATGTATGTATGCATGTGTGTGTGTGTGTGTGTGTGTGTGTGTGTGTGCATTTATGTATGTATGTATGTATGTATTCATTCGTCTATTCATTTACATCTTTATTTATCTATTTATTCAATAGTAGTTTTTTGGCTCTGCATTATGAAGAGTAACGCTGTCTGCTTGGTCGATGGAGTGATGGGAATAACCGGTCTCTTGAAGCTCATTTCATGTATCCATAATCCAGCCCTCCTCACCACGCCTCTCCACTCCCATTTCCTTCCCCATCCAGCTTCCCTCTTCTTTGCCATGATAACCTCTGACAGACATTTCTTCTGCAGCCAAGCGCCTCTGATAGGAATCTACTCGTCTGATGGAGAAACTGCAGGAGTTTGCAAAGCGATGGCGAGTGATCCTGCAGTGGATACAGCTCATCTAACTTGCCATGAGAGAGAGAGAGAGAGAGAGAAGAGAGAGAGAGAGAGAGAGAGAGAGAGAGAGAGAGAGAGAGAGAGCACATACCTACACAATACGGAGAGAGAGAGAGAGAGAGAGAGAGAGAGAGAGAGAGAGAGAGAGAGAGAGAGAGAGAGAGACTGACACTGACATTTTGTATTAACATTGGCTAATAGCCTTTTTGTCAAGGGGGTAGAATGCATTTGTTTTGCACAGAAGAAACAGACAACAAAAGAAAATCTACAATTTATTAGGTGTCTGCACAACTAAGCAAAAATACGAAATTATTTCCATTTCCATCACTCAATTGTGTTTCTTCTCTATGTTCTAGTAAGAAATCATTCTCACCCAACAACCATTCCCTTCACATGCGCACACTCCTCTCTCCTATCTCCCATCGACTTGCACGCACGCATTTGTATCCTCATCCTCCCTTCACACATATGAGAGAGAGAGAGAGAGAGAGAGAGAGAGAGAGAGAGAGAGAGAGAGAGAGAGAGAGAGAGAGAGAGAGAGAGAGAGAGAAAATGAATGAACAGAGAGAGAATGAATGAATCTCCCCACCACATGGACAACAACAGATGAGTCATTTTTCGTTCTTTGTTTGTACTGTCCTAAATGTTAAATGTGATTTATTTTTTTCGCCTGAAGAAGACCCAAGAGGTTGAAATGCATCGTGTCTTGTCATGTGCTTTGTTTGTCAATGTCATTGGCGGTAACTAACAAACTCTCTTTCGAAAAATATAATGTAAATATTGATTTTGTCACTTTTGCTGGCTATAAATCGACTATAATGGACTATGTAAAAACGTTTGGTATCACTATACAAAACGATATGTACATAAACTCATCATTGTGCTTTAAACATCTTTTCGCTATAAATAAAGGCTCCAAGTTGTATTATGATATCATCATTGCGAATAATCCTAAGCCAAAATGTTGTGATAAATGGGACATGAAATTGTTGATGCAAAATGATTGGAAATCCTGGTGTTTTTTTTTACACGCGCATAAGATACGTGATGTAATGCTGCAGTGGTTTTAGCTGAAAATATTACACAAGTGTTTATGCACAAATGTTGTTTTAAGGGAGATTGGAATCATTGAAAGTAATAACTAGTTTTTGCAGTACATCCA
>CM031611.1:9726448-9736448 GCA_018398815.1 Conus ventricosus | reverse complement strand
TGACACGGGAAACCCTGGTGTTTGCTGATTGAACGGAATGCCCCTACACAGGGGACGACGGACTTCTCCCTCAGATCCTGGCTGCAATGGAATACAAGGGGTCCCCAAAGAACATCAGCTGCCGCCAACACCATCAAAGACAGGCCGAGTTGTTGTGTTGACTGCTTCTATTGACTACCACCAAAGATAGGCCGATGTTGTGTCAACACCAACTTAACCCTTTGCCTGTTACTGACGATGATACTCGTTGACTGGTTAGTGAGAGACTAGGATCCCAGCGATGGAAAACGGCAGACGGATCAGGTCATCAGGTGCCACTGTCTTGTTACGTGTGATAAAGGACACTATAAGATTTCCTGGGCGAACCAATGGCACCATCACAATCAACGCGAAATATAGTTACCTCCTGCCTATTTGTACAGACCATCCTTGGTTTATTGAATCAACACAGTCTAGAGATCTGTCCATACAGGGTCCCATGTCTGTAAACGTAGCCACCACCCCACGTTTGTACATCAGTTTTATTTCCCCCCCCCATCCCTGAGGCTGCTGGCCAGTAGCCAGACTGACGGCAGTCACCTTTCTCCAGAGGGAGAAATCGTTTGCAGACTACTTATGAAGGCAGTAGACAATAGCGGTACTAATATCAGTAAAGAATAAACAATTTTACACTCAAAATGCAGGCTCATTCGATTATTATTCATCTCATTATTGCATTACATCCTATATCGATGTAAAAACATGAGCACTAACTGAAGACCTTCAAAGATCAATTAAAAAACCTGGAAAAGAAATGTTACTGAAAGATCTGAACATCTCTTACAAAGATGCAGGTGGAGGTCCTCAACAAGGTCAGACGATCCACTGGACAACATGATTACCTGTCTACTGTTGCCGAGAGATGAGAGATGAATTGGGACCAGTAGGTTTCTAGATTATCCGGCCTGGCAAAACGAAGTTCTGAAAAGATTCACATTCAGTTCTGATGTCCCCCTCCAGAGACGTCCCTGTGACGAATGCATGTCCAGGACTTCAGCCAACTGGGACCGTCGTCGGATTGACATGAAATCGGGCTCCCTCCAGTAATGGGCGTTCACGTACGGAGACTTAGCGACAGGGTTATGACTGGAGTCCATGAGGGCTTAGCAGGTGGTGTTCTGCGTATGTTGGATCAAAAGGAGGTACATTTACACCCCAGCTAAACGATTTAGCAACAGTACAAGCCATCTTCTCGTGGGTTGTCTTTGACGATCATATGTTGGTCAATCCCTTTGAATGCTGGCATCAAAAACTGCTGCTGGATCAAGTGTGAGGTAGCGGTTTGTGGAGAAGCCAGGGTGAAAGGAATGGGAGTACTCCAACAAACGGAATGCAGAAAAGGAGACGAATAAACGAAAACAGAGAGATCATTAATTTTGTATGTCTATGTCAAGCAGAATGAGAGACGTGTTTAATCGTTTGGTGACCGCCTCTGCCAGTCTTTAGCTCTGCTGATTTCCTTCTCTTTTCGTTTCACTCATATAGACCAAAGCACACAGTAAGTCACGAAACACAGTGAGGAATTTATTCAGATAGTCACCAACACTTTCACAAACACAGTCACACTGGGATCTGCCAACCTCTAATTCAGTTCCGACCTAGGCACCCCAGCACTCTTTTAGAGATGAGCATTATTGGTCACAATCACCCGTGAACCAGATCACGTATTGAACATTATAAAAACGGCACAAAGTAATAACACAGGTTATAGGACCGAGGCCAACTCAACAAGATGGGTTCAATGCTCCATAGAACAATCTGGTAAGAAATTGAGAAATTGCTTCTATGTTCTGGAACACTTGATCAAAGAAACTCTTATTTTGAACCCAAGTTTAAAAAGAAACAAAAACAAAACACAAAAAAAAGAAGAAAAATGTAATTTTCACTCGCACGCCACGAGGAAGTGAGAGCAGAACACAGGTACAAACAGATAAATCCAACTTGACCCTCCTCTTTCGAGCGTTGCTGGCAAGTGATCAGCACGCGGCAACAGACCTCACCAGAAAAAAAAAAGATTTATCACCATTCTTTCCTTTATCTTTTACGTCTATAGATTAAATTTGTCGCCGTTGCCCTCCGGAGGGAGAGCTCACTGACGCCGGCTCCGCGCCTAAGCAATCATTGTCGTCAGTAGGAGGCTTAGTAGGTGGTATCCTGCGTATGTTGGATCAGAACAGGCGCCACTGAACAACACTGAAGTGACTCGGCAGCAGTGCAGTGTCTTCTCCGTTGGGTTGCCTCTTGACGACTTGACATTGACTGCTCCCTGTGGATTGCCGATGCCGGGGCTGCGGCGGGGCCGACCGAACTGTAGCTGTGGAGAAAACAAACCCAACTTTGTCGCCGTTTGTCCACAGGCCCTGTGTGGTTCGAATCAGGGCTGGAATCCAGCTATGGACTGTTCCTCTCCTAGAGGACAACGGTCACTGTTGTTACGGGACAAAAATTTAATGTGTCTGTTACTTCGCTCTCCAACAACTTTCAAGATTAGTGTCACAGAGTTTTTAATCATCAATTATAATGCTATCATTTTCCCTTAAACAGTGATACTTTTTCTCCCCAAGAACTTATATCTTGTGACTCCTCATAATCTTAAATATCAAATCATTCATCCGCAGGTAGTACCGATTAACATACACATACTTTTCAGACAGAATATCACTGTTCATACGTTTAGAAATGATCGATAAAGACGCTTCTTGCGGCCACCACAGTAACACACACGTGGCGACGATAATAACTACTACGATGATGATGACGATGCAGGAGAAGCGGTTACAAAGGGAAAATGCACAAAGACATCAACTACTGAATACTAATCTTGGTGATCCTGGGGTTGCAGGTTCGAATCTCCGCCGGGCCGTTTTAGTATAGGGGAATTTTTCCCTCGGAGTTAACATTGGTTCTGACTCCATTTCCCATAAGTCCTTCGAATGAGACTATAAACCGAGGTTCCGTGTGTGAACGCACGCATAACATCTTACACACACGTAAAATCCGATCACCAACTTTTGGAAGAGAAGGCCAGTTTGGCCGTTGGTATGGATGACACGCTACACATAGCATGCACATTCCCCGAAGTTGGAGTATGGCTGCCTTAATGGCGGGATAAAAGTCATACACACAAAACTCCTCTCCCTTTGTTGGGTAGATGGGATTAATCCTTGCCTGTCTATACAGGCAGTGTCCGCAGGAGTATCACCTGCGTATGCAGAAGAAGAACGAAGAAGAAGAAGAAGAAAAAGAAGAATGGATAAGAAAGAACAAAAGTACAAATTAATCTAGATGCATCACAGGGTCTCACGGCACCGAGATAGAGTGCCACTATGAATACTAACACAGCTGTTCGTACCTATATCAAAACGCTTGAAAACATTTCTTTATTTAGAATAAATTTACCAGGGTTTCCCTCCCCCTCTCTCTCTTTCACACACACGCACATCCGTGCACGTGCACACACACACACACACACACGCACGCACACACACACACACACACACACACACACACACACACACACACACACACACACACACACACATACATACACATTGAGAGAGAGAGAGAGAGAGAGAGAGAGAGAGAGAGAGAGAGAGAGAGAGAGAGAGTTTTTCTCTTTCAGTCTCTCTGTCTCTCTGTCTCTCTGTCTCTCTCTCTCGCACACACACACACACACACACACACACACACACACACACACCACACACACACACACACACACACACACACACACACACACACAAACACACGCACACACACAAACACACGCACGCACGCACGCACGCACGCACACACACACACACACATGCACACACACACACACACACACACACACACACATGTCCTTGCGTGGAGAGAGAGAGAGAGAGAGAGAGAGAGAGAGAGAGAGAGAGAGAGAGAGAGAGAGAGAGAGGGAGAATGACAATGACAATGCTTTATTGACAATATTAAACAACCCTTGTGCCAAGGGAGTGCATGCGCAATTTCCACTTAGTTTGCCAAACTCTGCCAACAATAGAAATGCGAGTCAAAAAACAAGCGTACCACACGAAAACAGTTGAACAGCACTAACAACTAGTAAACGAAGAAAAAGACCGTTCATCAAACAATGTTCTCATCACAATAAGTAACGTATTGCACAATCATGGTCTACAAACACAGCCTGCATATTAAGTTTTTTTTCTGTCTAAATCGAAAAGCTTCCGTCACAAACTTAGCAAATGAGTTTACAATGTCTACATTTTCAGAGGATAAAATACCAAAGAGGTTTTGAGATTGAACGAAAATGGACTTAAAGGCAGAACAACCCTTTCTAAACTTATTATACTCTGGGCATCTAAAACAAAGTGTTCCTCGTCTTCAATTTCTTTGAGAGAGAGAGAGAGAGAGAGAGAGAGAGAGAGAGAGAGAGAGAGAGAGAGAGAGAGAGAGAGAGAGAGAGAGAGAGAGAGAGAGAGAGAGAGAGTAACATTAATGAAAAGTTTTCGCTCGCACACACAAAATGTATGCATAGGTTTCTTGCCGATTTTTCAATTTATGACGTCATTCTGGTTTTTATTCCCGTTTTCATTAGCATTTCAGTAGAAAGTCGGTCGAACGTCCCGTCCATCTTTTTGCCCTATGGGTAGCGTGCCCATGGACGAGGTCCTGAGCAGAAAAAGAAAATCAATCAAGGAGTTCTCTCCCATGGGCATTGCACACCCATTTCCCTTGAGCGGCCGAGTGTTCTCCCTTCTTCGCAGTTGTCCAACTTTCTTGGGAGTTCCGTGTAGGCTGTCTCTCTGTCAGTCAGTGTGTCAGTCTAACCTTTGGCGAGGTTCATCAACCCATAGTCTGGCTGAGCTCTCTTTCTTTTTTCCTTTCCTGTCAAGATTCAGCTTCGGAAGAACAACGTTATTTATCATTTCATGAAAGGTTATTAAAATTAGTTTGTATGAATCGCCATTGAGGTTACTTTTGAAATACATCAGATAGCAGAGTGAGCTTAAATGATCACAATCGTTCGTTTCTCTCTCTGTCTCTGTCTCTCTGTCTCTGTCTCTGTCTCTCTCTCTCTCTCTCTCTCTCTCTCTCTCTCTCTCTCTGCTTAATGCCATGAAGTTAAGGCAAACCTTTGTTGACAGTTTCACGCTAGAAAGCTGATTGGTTGTGATGTATGTGTCTTTTAGTTTCGTGTTAACTTGGCCTCATTTTTAGGGCCTGGGGGCCTGAAGAAATAAAGATTGTTCACTCTGTGTGTGTGTGTGTGTGTGTGTGTGTGTGTGTGTGTGTGTGTGTGTGTGTGTGTGTGTGTGTGTGTGTGTGTGTGTGTGTGAAAGAGAGAGAGAGAGAGAGAGAGAGAGAGAGAGAGAGAGAGAGAGAGAGAGAGAGAGAGAGAGAGAGAGAGAGAGAGAGAAAGAGAGAGAGAGAACGAACGAACGAACGAACGAATTTTATTGAACATCGGCCACAGACCATAATTCAAAAGGATTTGGGGTGCGGGCGAGGGAAGTGGGGAAGACAATGGGTCAAGGGCACTGGGGAGGGGTAAATAATGAAGTCATCCACATACATCATGATTACTTTTTACAAATGAATACGCCAATACACAAAAAGGATCAGGATTCAAAAATATATACAAACGTATCTGTGATACTACACTTTCAGAGTAGAGCGTATATGGATAAACAGACAAAAGAAAAAACAACAACAAAAGCACACACACACACACACAACACACACACACACACACACACACACACACACACACACACACACACATACACAAAAATAAATAAAGGTGTACAAAAATTACTTCATAAGAGGAGAAAACAAGAGAAACTCTCTAAGAAAATGTTGTCAATTTTAGTAGCATTTTCATCTTAATACACGACCTGAATAAACTTGTCTTCTACGAATTGCGTGGAAAATATATTTTGAAACTTGTAATGTTCTCTATTATCCCGTGGTAGAAGAATGATTGACAGTGGTAACTGCACAATATTTGAAATAAACGCTTCCCTTAAATCATTATAAAGTGAGCACTTACATATGAAGTGGTTTTCATCTTCTACAGAATTAACACAAAACGGACAATTTCTGTCTTTTGAATTATGACTATATCGAACAGATTATTATTCAAAGGTAAAACATTCAATCTTGCATGTGAAAAAGCTACTTTGAAACAAAATACATCAATGCTACAAAGATAAATTTCCCTTTAAAAAACGACTTTAAAAAGATCTATAGCTTGCATATCTTTCCTTATCTCTAATAGCTCCTGTCCACTCTTGTATAAACATATCAATCAATCTCTGCTTGAATATGCATAAGAACCAACGAACATTGCCAACATCCTGTTGTAACCATACAAAGTTGAAACCAGTCTCACATAACAATTCTCTTATATTTGTTACCCAGCATTTTTTACCATTCTGATCAAGGATTACCTGCATAGTATATGCTTGCCGCGGTTATCTGTTCTGTCCCATACTAATCAGTTTGAACCAATATCGAATCGCGTTTACGTATGAGTTAATAAAGAGGGGGTATCTTCCCAGTTCCCCGTATACCATTTTGTTTGGGTCTTAAGTGGAACTCCCAGAAAACGCTTGCATGCTAGCAAGTGAACTCTCTCCAAGCCATCTAAACGATGTATCCCTCACACTTCAGATGAATATAATAAAATGGATTTGATTTTGGCGTCAAACACCTTAAAATAAATGTGATAACCGATATCCTTATTCTTCTGGAAAGCTCTTATCAAAGTAATCAATGCCCTTTTCCCTTTAGTAATTAAGTGTTCAGTACCAAGTCTTGGACTAAGTTTTGTTGAAAAAACGAACCCCAAATAGCAATAAGTATTGACAACTTCAATCTTAGTATTGTCAAAAATCCGGTTTGTTCCCATTTGGTCTACTCCCATTTCGCCTACTCAGAAATTCCCCTTTCGTAGCAAGGAAAAATTCCCATTCGTCTAACCCTAACCCTAACCCTAACCCTAATCCTAACCCTAACCCTAACCCTAACCCTAACCCTCCTAAATGGGAGTAGACGAAATGGGAGTAGACCAAATGGGATGTTACCAAAAATCCATTGTTCGTTTTTACCAAGAAATCCTCCTTTTCTGAATACCATTATTTATGTCTTATCTATATTGACATCTAATTTCATATTTGTACAGCATGTTTGCAGTATATTTAATTGGTTTTGAAGTCCGACTGGAGTTGTAGACAACAAAACCACATCGTCTGCAAAGAGCAGAATGAATAATTCCATGACACTGGGCATCAGTTGAATACCATGTCTACCTTCTTCATTCATATGAGTTGCCAACTGATTGATAAAGATTTCAAACAGTGTTGGACTTAAAACACACCCTTGACGGACCCCCTTGGGACAACTGAAATAGTCAGAGTACGTATAATTTGACCTTACATAAGATATTAGAGAGTTATACATAGCTTGAAGCGCACAGAAAAATTTTCCTTTAATACCCTGATTTTTAATACACTGTAAAGGCTTATCGTGTCTTACAAAGGCTTTTTTGAAGTCGACAAAAGCCACATATAGTTTTTTTCCCATGCTGAGTCAAGCATTTCTGCCCCCGGAACACAGACAAAAAAATTGGTCGATCGTAGAATATTTTTTACGGAAGCCAGCTTGACTCTCAGAAATCCTATTATTAGCTTCAAGCCATGCGTAGAGACGCTTATTCAATATAGAGCTGTAACATTTAGAAATTGTGCTTAATAGTGACACTCCTCTGTAATTATCAACTTTATTGATATCCCCCTTTTTGTGAATAGGAGAGAGAGAGAGAGAGAGAGAGAGAGAGAGAGAGAGAGAAGAGAGAGAGAGAGAGAGAGAGAGAGAGAGAGAGAGAGAGAGAGAGAATGTACATGTGTGTGTGTGTGTGTATGCACAAATACGTGCGTGCATGTGCACGTGTGTGTGTGTGTGTGTGTGTGTGTGTGTGTGTGTGTGTGTGTGTGTGTGTGTGTGTGTGTGTGTGTGTGTCTGTGTGTGTGCGCGTGCGTGCGTGCGTGCGTGCGTGCGTGCGTGTGTGTGTGTGTGTGTGTGTGTGTGTGTGTGTGTGTGTGTGTGTGTGTGTGTGTGTATGTGTGTATGTGTGTGTGTGTGTGTGTGTGTGTGTGTGTGTGTGTTTGAGTGTGCTCGCGTGCACGCAGGTTTGAGTATGTGACCTTTGCTTTGGAAAATAGACATGATGTGATCTTTTCCTGGTTGTTCTATGTACAAAATGGTCACCCAGACAGCTACTTAGAAATATCAAATTTTTTTAGTTTTTTTTTTCTCTGAAACAATCAGGTTTCGAAATACCGGTATCTGACCAGGAGTTATGACATGTTAGTGAGTTTCCTCCCCTTTGGAGATTGTCTCCCCCTAGGAGACTATAAGCTTGCTGAAGGCTCATTTTGAGAAGCATTTCATATTCCCCATTCACCCACTAAAGCACATACTGTTATTTTTTCAAAATGGAGTGACTGATGGCGGCGAACGAAGTAAAATTTAGAAATAGAGTTTGTTTCTTACCGCCAATGACATTGACAAACAAAGCACATGACAAGACACGATGCATTTCAACCACTTGGGTCTTCTTCAGGCGAAAAAATAAATCACATTTAACATTTGGGACAGTACAAACAAAGAACGAAAAACGAAAAAAAGGAAGAGAACGAAAAATGACTCATCTGTTGTTGTCCATGTGGTGGGGGAGAATAGCCGGTAGGCGGAAATGACATGGGATTATGGGAGAGGAAAAGGAGGGGGGGGGGGGGGGGGGTTGCGTAGGGGGAGGTGTGTGTGTGTGATATGATAGGGTTGTGTGTCTAGTTTATTGGGATGGTGTGATATCTTTGTGATGGTTGTGGTAATGGTGGATTGATAATGATGGTAAGGGGGAAAAAAAAAGGGGGGGGGGGGGGGGGAACTGAGGGGAAAAAAAGGTTTAGGTGAATAAAATAAATGATTTCGTTGGGTGATGAAAGAGGTAGTGGTAGTTATGCGTGGGTAGTTGTGAAGGTGTGTAGGTAATGTTAGGGAGGGAAGGGGATGGAAGATAAATGGGTGATAAGGTATGATCGGGGGTGGGGGGGGGGGGTGAGGTGGGGGAAAAAAGAAGAAAAAAGGGGGGGGGGGAATGGGGGGGGGGGAGGAGGGTAATGTGTTTGTGGGGGGGGGGGGGGAGGGAAAGGGGGCAAGAGAAGGAGAGCTCATATCTCATCATCCACTATGGGGTGAGAGGTGGGGGTGGGAGGTTCATATAAATGGTGTTGTTTAAAAAAGTGAACAATGCTGTGGGATGATGTTCATTGCAACAGGTGAAATAATGTGTTGGCATCAATATGCTGATGTTTGTTGAGAGAAGATAGCAGTGATCAATGAAAAACAGGGTATCATGTGTTGCACACACACACACACACACACACACACAACACACACACACACACACAACACACACACCACACACACACACCACACACACACAAGGGTGGGGGGATGGGGGACCACATATAAACATTGTTCTGGGTGAGTTAAGATCATGTGATCATAGTGAGACTAACTGTGGAGAGTTTTCACACACATATTTACTCACACATACACTCATTCACACACACACTTAAAAAAAAATTATCATCAATCAGTCACTGATAGGTGATGATCATATGAAGTCAATGGTAGTGTAGGAAGAGATTCTTCTCCGTTCCCTTAGGCAAGAATGGTGGAGGTACTGGCAAGGGCTTCTGTATGGTGAAGGTTCTCCAGTGGTCAATAAAGTTTTGCACTCATCAGTGTGTTGGCAGGCCAGCATTGTTCTTTTGGTGTTGTTGGGACTGTTCCACCGTCATTGGGGCTGCATGGATAAATTAAAGACCCACCAGGGTGGAGTATTGCAGAGATGTGATGTCACAGTCTGGAGTGCTCAGTTCTCAGTATCACAATGGTGGTCTTCTTCGTTTAC
>CM031611.1:9713948-9716448 GCA_018398815.1 Conus ventricosus | reverse complement strand
GAATTGCCTACTGGCAAAAGTCAGGGTGAACACAAAGAACAATGGTCAGATAGTTAACAAAGAATCATAAGCACTGGGAGAGAGCTTTTGCCATATGATGGCAAGCAAACTCCTGCACAGAATAATCATTCATCAGTTTGATACATGTTGCTAAGCATTTGTACAAATTTACAATGTTAACGCGCACAGCATACATAAAATCAATACATAGATTCGAAAAGGTAAAACAGAGTTCCAACTCACTTTTCCGGGAATGAACAGTGAATGACTTGAGATCAACGAGGGTACCAGGATTTCCCCATGCCTTCTCTAGTTGTCTCTTTGTCTTCCTCTGGTCTGGTCTACAGGCAGTCTTGAGGGGTCAGTGAAGGTGCGACCCTGTGCGGCTAGTATATATGTATTCTAACTGCGGAATTCGGTGGTGACAACCTGTCACTCACACATCAGGGGTGAGAGGGGGAGGGATCTAGTCTTATCACCACTCACCTCGGAAACCGTTTGAACCTACTCGGCCCAGCTCACTGACTTCAGCGGCCGGTTTAATTTATGCGTCCGTATAGCCACAGACTCTCACCGAGAGACTCCAGTGACATAATTTACTGGATGTCCATGAGCGCACGGGCTGTAGATATGAAGGGGGGGGGGGGGGGGTAGCAGGAGAGGTTTAGCGATTGCCTTTATGTCAATTGCAGCTGCAGGTGACTCAGGTGGAGGGGGGGGGGGGAGTGAGTGGTGGTGGAGAGCATGGCAGCGGCATCGTGCCTTTGTTTCACGGGATAGAGGGGGAAGGGTGTGTGAAGATCGCGCTGGGAAGGAGGGGGGGGAAGGGGGGGTGAGACAGGCAATTGCCATAATGAGATTTAAATTTCACTGCGTCGTATTACTCCTGGGGGGGGGGGGGGGGGGGGGTGTTGAGAGGGGGAGGGGCTAGGCCAGCAAGAACGAAAGGCGTCAAGCGTTTATGGTGATGCACGTTTTTCCTTTGTCCTAGGCGAGAGAAAAGGAGGGGGGGGGGGGGGGGGGTGAGAGAGGGGAGTGGGCATAGATTTGAAATCTATTTTTTTGGTTTGGGGTTTTAGTGGGACCGATGGGATGGTTTTGTCAAGCGTTTCGTCACACACACACACACACATACACACATGAAACTTGTAATCTTAGCACTCCTTAGAGAGCACATACCCTTTAAAAAAATTCTTTTGTGCCTTGTGCAAACTCTCTCTCTCTCTCTCTCTCTCTCTCTCTCTCTCTCATGTAATCTATGGACACAAGTTTCCCAGAGTTCCTTGCGTTCCATGAAATATAATGACACTCGTAAAATGTAGACGTTATGACTATGTATGAAGTCATGTGTTGCTGCTCCCGTCAGATTTTACCTCTGTGTATTCAACGGCGATCTGAAATACCAAATGTACAAAGTGCATGCTAAATACCCTCACTGCCACCACATGCTATGGACAGTATGGATACTACAATAATCCCCCATGAAATAAGGTCCACACTTTTGCACATGTCGAGAAGAAGCGTTCAGATTTCACGTTCAAAATTGTCACAGCGATAATATTCACGTAAAAGCTTATTGTAGTAGTATAATTCCTGATTCATGACACGAAGACTCTGTGGAATTGTGCTGCTCTTGCTGCAAACAGACCTCTACTGGTAATATCATTACTGACTGAAATTCATCATTCACGACATAAACAGAAGAGTTTGGCCATGTGTTTTGTTTGTTCGTTTGTTTGTTTGCCTGTCAAAGTCAATTTTCTATTTTATACTTGAAATGTCAAAATATCATATTTGTCTATCTGTATTTCTATCCATCTATATAACTAACCTACCTACCTACCTACCTATCGATCGATCGATCGATCGGCCAATATATGTATGTATGTATGTATGCATGTATGCATGTTGTATGTATGTATGTATGTATCTATGTGTGTGTGTGTGTGTGTGTGGTGTGTGTGTGTCTGTCTGTCTGTATGTATGTATGTATGTATGTATGTATGTATGTATGTATGTATGTATGTATGCATGCATGTATGCATGTATGTATGCATGTATATATGTATGTATGTATGTATGTATGTATGTATGTATGTGCATAGGTATGTATGTATGTATGTATGTATGTATGTATGTATGTATGTATGTATGCATGTATGTATGTATGTATGTATCTGTGATCTACCTATCGTGAGAGAGGAGAGAGAGAGAGAGAGAGTGAGGAGAGGAGAGAGAGAGAGAGAGAGGAGAGAGAGAGAGAGAGAGAGAGAGAGAGAGAGAGGAGAGAGAGAGAGGAGAGAGAAGAGAGAGAGAGAGAGAGAGAAGAAAAGGGAGAGAGAGACTTTCTGCGAATTTGTCATTGAGCCTTTCCCATTCGAAATCTCAGGGTTCGATATTTATTTCAACGAACTTGTTGATTCTCCATTATATTTGCTGCTGCCGTCAATAACAGTTCTTACTTATGTTAGTGCAACGTGCTTTGAAATAATATCGGGTG
>CM031611.1:9701448-9706448 GCA_018398815.1 Conus ventricosus | reverse complement strand
GTAAGGACCCAGGTGGGGAAGAAGAAGAGGAGGAGGGATGGGTCAGGGGTAAGGATCCAGGAGGAAAGAAGAAGAGGAGGGATGGGTCAGGTGTAAGGACCCAGGTGGGGAAGAAGAAGAAGAGGAGGGGTGGGTTCAGGGGTAAGGACCCCGGTGGGGAAGAAGAAGAAGAGGAGGGATGGGTCAGGGGTAAGGACCCAGGTGGGGAAGGAGAAGAGGAGGATGGGTCAGGGTTAAAGGACCCAGGTGGGAAGAAAAAGAAGAAGAGAGATGGGTCGCGGTAAGGACCCAGGCGAGGAGGAAGGAGAAAAAGGAGGGAAAGGGTCAGGGGTAAGGACCCAGGTGGGGAAGAAGAAAAGAGGAGGGATGGGTCAGGGGTAAGGACCCAGGTGGGGAAGAAGAAGAAGAGGAGGGATGGGCAGGGGTAAGGACCCAGGTGGGGAAGAGAAGAGGAGGGATGGGTCAGGGGTAAGGACCCAGGTGGGGAAGAAGAAGAAGAAAAGGAGAGACGGGTCAGCGGTAAGGACCCGGCGAGGAGGAAGGAGAAAAGAGGGATGGGTCAGGGGTAAGGACCCAGGGGGGAAGAAGAAGAAGTGGAGGGATGGGTCAGGGGTAAGGACCCAGCAGGATGAAGAAAGGAGGGAATGGGTCAGGGATAAGGACCCAGGAGGATGAAGAAAAGGAGGATGAGTCAGGGGTAAGGACACAGCGAGGAGGAAGAAGAAGAGGAGGGATGGGTCAGGGTAAGGACCCAGGCCAGGAGAAAGGGGAAGAGGAGGGATGGGTCAGGGGTAAGCACCCGGCGAGGAGGAAGGGAGAAGAGGAGGATGGGTCAGGGGTAAGGACCCAGGCGAGGGGAAGGAGAAGAGGAGGGATGGGTCCAGGGGTAAGGACCCAGGCGAGAAGGAAAAAGAAGAAGAGGAGGGGTGGTCAGGTCTAAGGACCCGGCGAGGAGGAAGGAGAAGAGGAGGGATGATCAGGGGTAGGACCCAGGCGAGGGGGGAAAGACGAAGAGGAGGATGGTCAGGGGTAAAGGGCCCAGGCCCGGGGAAGAAGAAGAGGGATGGGGCAGGGGGATGGACCCAGGGGATGAAGAAAAGGAGGGATGGGTCAGGGGTAAGGACCCAGGAGGGTGAAAAAGAGGGGGTGATGGGTCAGGGGTAAGGACCCAGGAGGATGAAGAAGAGGGGGGAGGGTCAGGGGTAAGGACCCGGAGGAAGGAGAAGAGGAGGGATGGGTCAGGGGTAAGGACCCAGGAGAAGGAGAAGAGGACGGATGGGTCGCGGTAAGGACCCAGGTGAGGAGGAAGGAGGGAAAAGGAGGGAAAGGATCAGGGGTAAGGACCCAGGCGAGGAGGAAGGAGAAGAGGAGGGATGGACAGGGGTAAGGACCCAGGCGAGGAGGAAGGAGAAGAGGAGGGATGGGTCAGTGGTAAGGACCCAGGCGAGGAGGAAGAAGAAGAAGAGGGATGGGTCAAGGGTAAGGACCCAGGCGAGGAGGAAGAAGAAGAAAAGGAGGGATGGGTCAGGGGTAAAGACCCAGGGGAGGAGGAAGAAGAAGAGGGGGGAGGGTCAACGGTAAGACCCAGGCGAGAGGAAGAAGAAGAAGAGGAGGGATGGGTCAGGGGTAAGGACCCAGGCGAGGAGGAAGGGGAAGAGGAGGGATGGGTCAGGGGTAAGGACCCAGGCGAGGAGGAAGGAGAAGAGGAGGGTGGGTCAGGGGTAAGCACCCCGGCGAGGAGGAAGGAGAAGAGGAGGGATGGGTCAGGGTAAGCACCCAGGCGAGGAGGAAGGAGAAGAGGAGGGATGGGCCAGGGGTAAGGACCCAGGCGAGGAGGAAGGAGAAGAGGAGGGATGGGTCAGGGGTGAGGACCCAGGCGAGGAGGAAGAAGAAGAGGAGGGGTGGGTCAGGGTAAGGACCCAGGCGAGGAGGAAGAAGAAGAAGAGGAGGGATGGGTCAGGGGTAAGGACCCAGGCGAGGAGGAAGAAGAAGAAGAGGAGGGGGCAGGGCAGACAGAGACAGAGAGACAGAAAGAAAGGCAGAGACAGAGAGACACAGACAGACAGAGACAAAGGGCAGACAGACACAGACAAAGACAGAGAGAACAGAGACAGAACGAGACTGAGAGAGGGAGGGAGGAAGTTGGAGGAAGATGGAGACAATGAAAAAGGGATGGGTCAGGGTAAGTACCCAAAAGGGGAAGAAGAAGAGGAGGGATGGGTCAGGGTAAGGACCCAGGTGGGGAAGAAGAAGAAGAGGAGGGATGGGTCAGGGGTAAGGACCCCGGTGGGGAAGAAGAAGAAGAGAGGGGGGGATGGGTAGGGGTAAGGACCCAGGCGAGGAGGAAGAAGAAGAAAAGGGGGGTGGGTCAGGGGTAAAGACCCAGGCGAGGAGGAAGAAGAAGAGGAGAGATGGGTCCCAAAGGTAAGTACCCAGGCGAGGAGGAAGAAAGAAGAAGAGGAGGGATGGGTTCAGGGTAAGGACCCAGGCGAGGAGGAAGGAGAAGAGGAGGGATGGTCAGGGGTAAGGACCCAGGGAGGAGGAAGGAGAAGAGGAGGATGGGTCAGGGTAAGCACCCAGCGAGGGGAAGGAGAAGAGGAGGGATGGGTCAGGGGTAAAGCACCCAGGCAGGGAAGGAGAAGAGAGGTGGCCAGGTAAAAGGGCCCAGGCGAGAGGAAAGAAGAGGGGGATGGTCAGGGAGAGGACCCAGGCGAGGAGGAAAAGAAGAGGAGGATGGGTCAAGGTAAGGACCCAGGCAGAGGAAGAAAAAAGAGGAGGATGGGTCGGGGGAAGGACCAGGCGAGGGGAAGAAGAAGAAGAGGGGGCAGACAACAGAGACAGAGAGACAGAAAGAAAACAGAGAAAAAGAGACACAGACAGACAGAGACAAAACAGACAGCACAGACAAAGACAGAGAACAGAGAAGAACGAGACAGAGAGGGAGGGGGAGTGAGGAAGAAGGAGACAAGAAAGGGTGGGTCGGGGAAGTACCCAAACGGGGAAGAAAAAGAGGAGGGTGGGTCAGGGAAGACCCAGGTGGGGAAGAAGAAAAAAAAGGATGGGTCAGGGTAAGGACCCAGGTGGGAAGAAGAAGAAGAGGAGGGATGGGCAGGGGTAAGGACCCATGCGAGGAGGAAGGAGAAGAGGAGGGATGGGTCAGGGGAAGGACCCAGGCGAGGAGGAAGAAGAAAGGGGGGGATGGGTCAAGGGTTTAAAGGGCCCGGCGAGGAGGAAGAAGAAGAAGAGGAGGGATGGGTCTGGGGTAAGGACCCAGGCGAGGAGGAAGAAGAAGAAGGGAGGGACAGACAGACAGAGACAGAGAGACAGAAAGAAAGACAGAGACAGAGAGACACAGACAGACAGAGACAAAGACAGACAGACACAGACAAAGACAGAGAGACAGAGACAAACGAGACTGAGAAGGGGGGAGGGAGGGAGTTGGAGGAAGATGGAGACAATGAGAAGGGATGGGTCAGGGGTAAGTACCCAAACGGGGAAGAAGAAGAGGAGGGATGGGTCAGGGGGAAGGACCCAGGCGGGGAAGAAGAAGAAGAGGAGGGATGGGTCAGGGTAAGGACCCAGGTGGGGAAGAAGAAGAAGAGGAGGGATGGGTCAGGGGTAAGGACCCATGCGAGGAGGAAGGAGGAGAGGAGGGATGGGGCAGGGGTAAGGACCCAGGTGGGGAAGAGGGGAAGAGGAGGGATGGTTCAGGGTAAGGACCCAGGTGAGGAGGAAGGAGGAGAGGAGGGATGGGTCGTGGTAAGGACCCCAGGTGGGAAGAAGAAGAAGAGGAGGGGTGGGCAGGGAAGACCCAGGTGGGAAGAAGAAAGGGAAAAGGGAGGGTCAGGGGTAAGGACCAGAGAAGAAAAAGGGGGAGGGGCGGGGTATGGACCAGGTGGGGGAAGAAGGGGAAGAGGGGGGGTGGGTCAGGGGTAAGGACCCAGGGGAAAAGAAGAGAGGGGGGTCAGGGTAAGGAAACCCGGTGGGGAAGAAGAAGAGGGAGGGATGGGCGGGGGAGACCCAGTGGGGGAAAAAAAGAAGAGGGGATGGGTCAGGGTAAGGGCCCGGGGAGGAAGGAGGAGGAGGGAGGGGGCAGGGTAAGGACCAGGTGGGAAGAAGAGAAGAGGGGATGGGTCAGGGGTAAGGACCCAGGTGGGAAGAAGAAGAAGAGGAGGGGTGGGTCAGTGGGTAAGGACCCAGGTGGGGAAGAAGAAGAGGAGGGATGGGTCAGGGGGAAGGACCCCGGTGGGGAAGAAAAGAAGAAGAGAGAGAGGTCAGCGGTAAGGACCCAGGCAGGAGGAAGGAGAAGAGGAGGGATGGGTCAGGGTTTAAAGGGCCCAGGGTGGGAAGAAGGAAAAAGAGGAGGGATGGGTCAGGGGTAAGGACCCAGGTGGGGAAGAAGAAGAAGAGGAGGGATGGGTCAGGGGTAAGGACCCAGGGGGAGAAGAAGAGGAGGGATGGGTCAGGGGTAAGACCAGGGGGGGAGAAGAAGAGGAGGGATGGGTCAGGGTAAAGGACCCAGGCGAGGAGGAAGGAAAAAGAGGAGGGATGGGTCAGGGGTAAGGACCAAGGCCAGGGGAAAAGGAGAAGAGGGGATGGGTCAGGGGTAAGGCCCCCGGGGGAAGGAAGGAAAAAGAGGAGGGATGGGTCAGGGGTAAGGACCCGGCAGGAGGAAGAGAAGAGGAGGGATGGGTCAGGGGTAAGACCCAAGCGAAGGGAAAAAGAGAAGAGGGGGATGGGTTCAGGCTAAGGACCCAGGCGAGGAGGAAGGAGAAGAGGGAGGGATGGGGCAGGGGTAAGGGACCCAGGGGGGAAGAGAAGGGGAAAGGGGTGGGTCAGGGGTAAGACCCAGGCCAGGAAGAAGGGAAAAAGAGGGATGGGTCAGGGCAAGGACCCAGAGGAGAAGAAGAGGAGGGATGGGTCAGGGGTAAAGGACCCAGGAGGAGAAGAAGAGGAGGGATGGGTCAGGGGTAAAGGGCCCAGAGGAGAAGAAGAGAGGG
>CM031611.1:9688948-9696448 GCA_018398815.1 Conus ventricosus | reverse complement strand
GGAGATTCCAGTAATATCTCGTCCTGGTGAGTTTCTACTGGAGTTAGGTTCCAGTACGATCTGGGCCCATAACCTCTCCGGCTGCAAGCAACAGCTGATTCCATGATGAAGCTGATTCCAGGAAGAAGCTGATTCCATGAAGAAGCTGATTCCAGGAAGAAGCTGATTCCATGATGAAGCTGATTCCAGGAAGAAGCTGATTTCATGAAGAAGCTGATTCCAGGAAGAAGCTGATTCCAGGAAGAAGCTGATTCCAGGAAGAAGCTGATTCCAGGAAGAAGCTGATTTCATGAAGAAGCTGATTCCATGAAGAAGCTGATTCCAGGAAGAAGCTGATTCCATGAAGAAGCTGATTCCAGGAAGAAGCTGATTCCAGGAAGAAGCTGATTCCAGGAAGAAGCTGATTCCAGGAAGAATCATTCCAGGAAGAAAACGGACAGAGCTATCCTGCAAACGGCCCTTGTGGTACTGTCTTAAAATAGGACACTCCAGATGTGACTGGCACGACTTGTTGTTTTGTATGCCAGCCATCTTTGAAGACTGTTTTTCTATTTTATTATTTTTAATTAAAAAAAAATAGAATAGTACACCTACGAATTCCCAAAGCTGATCAACTCAGAAGGCACATTAGTCACTCTCATGCCGAAAATGGAATACTTTTCATAACCTCACCACTTAAACAGGTCACGAGCGATTTCTTTGACAAAAACGCAATGATTTCTCAGCATGTCTCATTGCTAAAATTTCGGAGACTGTCTGTATTTCTCAAAAATTCTGGAAAGCGCCAAGAGCAGAGTGAGAAATTCGAAGTCACGAGCGCGGAAATATCACATAAAGACACACGGCCGGACACACACCTACCTGGGCTGCACAAGCCTGTTCTAACATCGAAAATGTTGCAACGTTTGCATATCAAAAACTGAATTTGTCTTTGATATGCGAATATAATATTATCCAATATTTGGTAACTGAACATTTGAGCATTATTTTGCGTGAACTTTCTCACTGTTCAAGTAAGTTAACATACGTACGAAATGCTGAGCGGGTTGTTTTGGAGTTGCTATTTTTCAGTGAACCCTACGGACGAAGAAAGAAAGAAAGAAAACATAAATGATTGGCATGTATAATCCCGTACTGAAAAATGATACCCTTGTTACAAAGCTAGAAACTTCTGAAATATATCATTCACTCTCTCTCTCTCTCTCTCTCTCTCTCTCTCTCTCTCTCTCTCTCTCTCTCCTCTCTCTCTCTCTCTCTCTCTCTCTCTCTCTCTCTCTCTCTGTTTTTGTGTTGTTCGATGCTTACTTAGATTTGAAATTGTTGAATCATGGTGCATAAGGCCTCATTCGAGGGATTTCACGGATTTAGAGCTTCATCGAAGGAAAAGAACATCTCTGCGAACTTTTTTGTTTTATCCTCTTCTGCTTTCTATCGATTGTTTTCATTCATTTTCTTTCTTTTCTCTGCACGTCTTCTTTCTGTAGTCTTCTTTCTTTATCCTATCTTCAGTTATTCGTTTTCTGTCTTTCTCCAGTCATCTGTTTTTCGGTTGTTCTCTTTATCTCTTCTACTTTCTTTCTCTCATCTTCTTTCTTTGTCAAGTTATCTTTCTTTTTCACGTATTTTTTTTCTATTTCTCACTTTCAGTATTTCTCTCGCTATTTTCATTTTTACTTTTGTTCTTGTTTGTTTATTTGGTTCTGTCTGTCTGTCTGTCTGTCTGTCTGTCTGTCTCTGTCTCTGTCTCTGTCTCTCTCTCTCTCTCTCTCTCTCTCTCTCTCTCTCTCTCTCTCCTCCCGTAATCTCAAGCACCGTCAGCTGCTGAATGTTTTTAAACTGTACACTACTCTAAAATCAAACGGATAAAACATAGTTTTTGCTTGGGTTCCCAGCCATGTGGGCATTCGAGGCAATGAGACGGTCGATCAGCTTGCCAAGAATGCCACAAAGGAAAAGTTGAACAGGTTGTCTATTCCTCACACTGATTGAAACCCAAAACACAAGGCTTACGTCAAAGACCTCTGGCAAGAGGAATGGAACTCGCAGACGGATAACAAACTATTCCAAATCCGTCCAAACCTGAAAGAGTTTTTACCATGTTCCAGAGGCGGCCGTAAAGACGAAACAGTCTTGTGCCGCTTGCACACAGGCCACTCGTTTTATACCCATTCTTATCTTTTAAGATGTGAAGAAGCTCCGTGGTGCATTCCACGTCATGTTCCGCTCACAGTGAGACATATTCTTTTAGATTGTTGGGACTTACACGAAGTGAGATATAAACATTTTACAGCAGACTCCATGAAAACCCTGTTCAGAGATGTCCCGCCTGACGTGATCTCTGAGTTTCTGAAAGAGATTAACATTTTTCATCTGATCTAAGAGTTTATGGAAGAAAGATTTTCAACGAAGTTTCTAGCAGGTTTTTAGAAGACGTATTTTAAAGAGATGTGTGAAGTTATTGTGTTTTTTGATGACTTGTGAGTTGATTTTAACGCGGTGACAGCCCTGATATGGCCCTTCGCGGTAGGCTGGGCTATAGGTAACATTACCTTACCTCTCTCTCTCTCTCTCTCTCTCTCTCTCTCTCTCTCTCACGGCTTTCTTATTGCTGTCGCTGTCGCGCTGTTGCCTTATTTCTGTCTTTCTGTCGTCTTCTATTCTTTCTTTATGCCGTCCTCTCTCGCATTCCGTCGTCCTTTTTTTCCTTCCTGTTCCTCTCCGTCATTCTGCTTTCTTTCTTTCATCTTTCTTTCTTTCTTTCTTCTTCATTTCTTTCTTTCTTTCTTTCATTCTTTCTTTCTTTCTTTCTTTTCTTTCTTTCTTTCTTTCTTTCTTTCTCTTCTTTCTTTATTATTTTCCCATTGTCGTTTTTCTCTCTTCTTTCCTTCTTCTGTCGTGCTACCTCTTGTTGTTTTCCTTTCTGCTTGTCCTTTCTCGATTTTTTTCTTCTTTCTTTGTCTTGTCGCTTGTTTATTCTGTCGTCTTTTCTTTGTCGGCTGTTTTTTTCTACCAGCATTTTTTTCTCTCCCTCTTCTGCTCTCTTTCTTCTTTGTCTTGTCTGCTTTTTTTTTCTGTCGTCGTCTTTAATTTCAATCATTTTATTTAATATCTACCATGTTCTTTCTTTCTGTCGTTTTTTTTTATCTTTCGTGTCAGGGCTGTCTTCAAGTTTTACATTATCGTCTTCTTTCTTTCAGGCCGTGTTTTTCGTCTGTTGTCTTCTTTCTCTCTGCCGTGTTTTCTTCTGCTGTCTTCTTTCTCTCTGGCCGTGTTTTCTTCTGCTGTCTTCTTTCTCTCTGGCCGTGTTTTCTTCTGCTGTCTTCTTTCTTTCAGGCCGTGTTTTCTTCTGTTGTCTTCTCTCTGGTCGTGTTTTCTTCTGCTGTCTTCTTTCTCTGGCCGTGTTTTCTTCTGTTGTCTTCTTTCTCTCTGGCCGTGTTTTCTTCTGCTGTCTTCTTTCTCTGGCCGTGTTTTCTTCTGTTGTCTTCTTTCTCTCTGGCCGTGTTTTCTTCCGTTGTCTTCTTTCTCTCTGGCCGTGTTTTCTTCTGTTGTCTTCTTTCTCTCTGGCCATGTTTTCTTCTTTTGTCTTCTCTCTCTCAGGCCGTGTTTTCTTCTGTTGTCTTCTCTCTCTCTGGCCGTGTTTTCTTCTGCTGTCTTCTTTCTTTCAGGCCGTGTTTTCTTCTGTTGTCTTCTTTCTCTCTGGCCGTGTTTTTTTCTTTTGTCTTCTTTCTCTCTGGCCGTGTTTTCTTCTGTGTCTTCTTTCTCTCTGGCCGTGTTTTCTTCTGTTGTCTTCTTTCTCTCTGGCCGTGTTTTCTTCTTTTGTCTTCTTTCTCTCTGGCCGTTTTTTCTTCTGTTGTCTTCTTTCTGGCCGTGTTTTCTTCTGCTGTCTTCTCTCTCTCTGACCGTGTTGTCTTCTGCTGTCTTCTTTCTCTCTGACCGTGTTGTCTTCTTTTGTCCCCTCTCTCTCTCTCTGGCCGTGTTTTCTTCTGCTGTCTTCTTTCCCTCTGGCCGTGTTTTCTTCTGCTGTCTTCTTTCTCCTCTGGCCGTGTTTTCTTCTGTTGTCTTCTTTCTCTCTGGCCGTGTTTTCTTCTGCTGTCTTCTTTCTCTCTGGCAGTGTTTTCTTCTACTGTCTTCTTTCTCTCTGGCCATGTTTTCTTCTGCTGTTTTCTTTCTCTCTAGCTGTGTTTTCTTCTGCTGTCTTCTTTCTGCCGTGTTTTCTTCTGCTGTCTTCTGTCTCTCTGGCCGTGTTTCGTCTGCTGTCTTCTCTCTCTCTGGCCGTGTTTTCTTCTGCTGTCTTCTTTCGCTCTGGCCGTGTTTTCTTCTGTTATTTTCTCTCTCTCTAGCTGTGTTTTCTTCTGCTGTCTTCTTTCTGGCCGTGTTTTTCTTCTGTTGTCTTCTTTCTCTCTGGCCGTGTTTTCTTCTTTTGTCTTCTCTCTCTCTGGCCGTGTTTTCTTCTTTTGTCTTCTTTCTCTCTGGCCGTGTTTTCTTCTGTTGTCTTCTCTCTCTCTGGCCGTGTTGTCTACTTTCTCTCTGGTCAGTTTCTTCTGTTGTCTTTTCTCTGGCCGTGTTTTCTTCTGCTGTCTTCTTTCTCTCTGGCCGTGTTTTCTTCTTTTGTCTTCTTTCTCTCTGGCCGTGTTTTCTTCTGCTGTCTTCCTTCTTTTCTGGTCGTGTTTTCTTCTGTGTCTTCTTTCTCTCTGGCCATGTTTTCTTCTTTTGTCTTCTCTCTCTCTCTGGTCGTGTTTTCTTCTTTTGTCTTCTCTCTCTCTGGCCGTGTTTTCTTCTTTCTATCTGGCCATATTTTCTTCTGCTGTCTTCTTTCTCTCTGACCGTGTTTTCTTCTTTCTCTCTGGTCGTGTTTTCTTCTGCTGTCTTCTTTCTCTCTGACCGTGTTTTCTTCTTTCTCTCTGGTCGTGTTTTCTTCTGCTGTCTTCTTTCTCTCTGACCGTGTTTTCTTCTTTCTCTCTGGTCGTGTTTTCTTCTGCTGTCTTCTTTCTCTCTGACCGTGTTTTCTTCTTTCTCTCTGGTCGTGTTTTCTTCTGCTGTCTTCTTTCTCTCTGACCGTGTTTTCTTCTTTCTCTCTGGTCGTGTTTTCTTCTGCTGTCTTCTTTCTCTCTGACCGTGTTTTCTTCTTTCTCTCTGGTCGTGTTTTCTTCTGCTGTCTTCTTTCGCTCTGGCACGTATTTAATGATCTGTTTCCTTTCTACACTCGTCCTCTATGTAGCCTTCTTTTCTTCTATCACGGTTTTTCCTTTCTACACTCGTCCTCTATGTAGCCTGCTTTTCTTCTATCACGGTTGTTTCCTTTCTACACTCGTCCTCTATGTAGCCTTCTTTTCTTCTATCACGGTTGTTTCCTTTCTACACTCGTCCTCTATGTAGCCTTCTTTTCTTCTATCACGGTTGTTTCCTTTCTACACTCGTCCTCTATGTAGCCTTCTTTTCTTCTATCACGGTTGTTCCTCGGTTCTGTTATCCACTGCCTTTCTATAGGCCGTGTTCCTTCAATCTTTCTTTCTGTTGTCTTCTTTTTTCCCTCATTTTCTGATATTCCGTCATCTTGTTTGCTTTTTCTCTCCTTCACTAATCAGAAAAGCCTTGAAGTAATCAATACATATATACATCCAGGTACCCACACATCAAAAACGGATTAGACCTTTTTGAGGAAATAGAACATGAATTTGGAGACTCTGTCATACTATGTGGAGATCTTAATGCACGCTCAAAATTGTGGGATCAATATGGTACCAATCCTCAAGGAATTGCACTTGAAGCGATGTTGGATGAAGTACTTCTTAGTGCTCTGACATCATCATTCCCAACACATACAGGGAGGCAGTGTGACACTGACAGTGTCATTGACTTTGCACTCATTGGACCACTTCTTCATCATGGAAGTGACCATTTCCCTGTTGTGTTCAGTTTACAGAAACCATCCAAAGTTACACAAACGAAACAAAAGAACCCTTTTCAATACAAGGGGATATCATAGGAACGTTAAGGAGTAGAAGATGCAAAAGAAAAAAATGCTACAACCAAACAAATCGTCCAACCCCTTTGGTGGAATATAGACACAGAAACAGCCTGGAAAGAGAAACGAATGTCTGTAAGAATTTGGCAGAGAAAAAGAAGAAAACCTTGCCCTGATCTAGCTATTAAAACAGACATGAATCAGAAGACTGAACAATTCGAAAGAGTAGCTGAAGGAGCAAAAGAAACCAAGTGGCAACAGTTTTGTCTGTCACTTAATTATGACACAACACTGACTCAGTTCTGGCACTTTTATAGTCGCATGGAAGGAAAAAACAAACCAAACGCAACCCCAGATATCTTAGACGCTGATGGGATCACAAAATTGAAGACACATCGAGAGAAAGGGTCGGCTCTACTAAACGTTTCATAGACCAGAGTGATCAAAGAAATCTGGAGGAAAAAGAAGAAATATTTGACCAAGTTAAACCAACACCTAGCTCAGGCTGGCATTGATGATGAAATCACAGAATCTGAACTGGATGACGCAATAGCTAGATGCACTAAGGATAGTGCTCCAGGACCGGACAAAGAACGGTATGCAGCTATCAAACAGCTCTCAGAAGGAGAGAGAGAGAGCCAAACTCTTCAGTCTCTACCAGGAAAGTTTTGATAAAGGCTATGTCCAGAAGACTGGACACACAGCTACCTGAAAGCTTTAACAAAGCCAGGAAAAGATCATCATCAGCTAAATGGCTACCGCATACTCACTATGCAAAATACAGCAGGAAAGCTCAAGGAACGAATCATAGCAAGAAAACTCGCAAGAGATCTTGAAAGTCGACAAATCCTCCCATCAAATCAAGGAGGCTACAGAACAGGTAAAAGTACATGGGAAAATGCGGCCGCTTTTGCGTATGAAGTGTGCGAAGGATTCCGAGGAAAGGAAGAAACACTGGCTGTTGCAACAGATCTGGAAGATGCATACAACAAAGTCCAGTTCTCGCTTTTCTTGGAACTACTTGACTATGGAGTCAGTAAGACACTTACACGATGGATAGCAGCGACACATCGGGAGCGAACCGTCATCCTACGATTTGGAGATTGGACTTCTGAGCCTCATAAACTTTCTATGGGATTTCCTCAAGATTCTCCTCTTTCCCCCGTTTTGTACAATGTTTACACTAAAGGCCTAGCAAACCTCAACAGAAACGGAATTGCTCGAGTGATGACATTTGCTGATGACGGCCTGACCTACAAAACATCAAAGAATGCTGAAGAAAGAATGAAAGCAGTTCAGCAACAGTTGAACACCGTTGCTTAGTGGTGTCAGGAAACTGTTTCGTCCATCAACCCTACAAAAGCCCAGACATTAGTCTGAACTCTCAACAACAAGACATCAGGACAAGTACTCTCATCAGTTTCATTCAGTGGAATACCAATTGAATCAACTAACAACCTATGCTATTTGGGTGTAGGCTTTGACAGAATGCTAACCTTTAGAAAGCATGCTTAGAGTATTGTTCTTGAATGCAA
>CM031611.1:9671448-9673948 GCA_018398815.1 Conus ventricosus | reverse complement strand
ATGGAAATCCGTAGCATCATTTTAATCATCCTCATTTTCATCGATCAGCATAAAAAAGTCTCAAATTCTGTGTCGTCAGAAGGGATTAGTAGGTGGTGTCCTGCGTATGTTAGATCAGAACAGGCGCCACTGAACACCACCGAAGTGACTCGGCGGCAGTGCAGTGTCTCCTCCGGTGGGTTGCCTCTTGACGACTTGACAATGACTGGTCCCTGTGGACTCCCGGTGCCGGGGCTGTGGCGGGGCCGACCGGGCTGTGGCTGTGGACGGGGTGTCGGAATGAGCGGCGTGGGTGCACTGCCTCTGAGGTGGCACAGAGGTTGGGACAGCAAAAAAAAAAAAAAAAAAAAAAAAAAGCACTGAATAGACATCGTGAAAGACTGACCCTGCCAGAATACCTCTGCCTTGTGGCACGTGATTGAGAAGCATATGTATTCCAGATATCTGGAAGCATAAGTAGGCTTATACCGAAATCTGTCATGTTGTATTCTATCACCACCACGGGAGAAATGACAAAGGAATGGACGAAAGGTTTCCCAGCACAAATATTTTATTGTTTCCAAACTACGATCACGTTGGTTTTAAGCTCGCTTTTTCTTATCTCCCCAAGACCCCCCCCCCCCCTTCCTACCTACCCCTACACACCCATACATATATCCCATTTCTCAACAGCATCAACAATAACACACACACACACACACACACACACACACACACACACACACACACACAGACAGACACACACACACACACACACACACACACACACACACACACACACACACACACACACACACACACACACGCGCGCGCGCGCGCGTGCGCGCGCTCACACACACACACGCGCGCGCTCACACACACACACACACACACACACACACACACACACACACACACACACACACACACACACACACACACACACACACACACACACACACACACACACAGAGCGAGCGAGCGAGCGAGAGAGAGAGAGAGAGAGAGAGAGAGAGAGAGAGAGAGAGAGAGAGAGAGAGAGAGAGAGAGAGAGAGAGGACAATATAATTATGGCCCATTCCATCTCATGTGAGTCAATACACATTGATTCCTTTTTGCAATATGAAAAATAGAAGAAAATAAATAAAGTGATGAAAACAAAAAGAAAACTAAAAAAAATCATATCGAAAGAAAAACAACTTCCTTCTACGTGAACAAGACCCGTTTTAAAGCTAAAAAATGACTTAATCTCGAAAGGTTCTGAATAATTCATTGGGGATTGTTTTTGCCTGTTCCAGAATCACTCTACTATTCTTCTACATATGCTATGGCTTTGAATAGATCAATCCACATCAATTCAAATGCTGCTTATTATTCGGACTCCTTGAAAATCCTCTAAAAGTGTGGGATTGGCTCTGGCTCAAGACACAGCGCAGTAGAAAGACACACGGCAGACTGATGGACTGGCTCTGGCTCAACACACAGCGCAGTAGAAAGACACGCAGTAGACTGGTGGACTGGCTCTGGCTCAACACACAGCGCAGTAGAAATACACGCAGTAGACTGGTGGTCTGGCTCTGGCTCAACACACAGCGCAGTAGAAAGACACGCAGTAGACTGGTGGTCTGGCTCTGGCTCAAGACACAGCGCAGTAGAAAGACACGCATCAGACTGGTGGTCTGGCTCTGGCTCAAGACACAGCGCAGTAGAAAGACACGCAGTAGACTGGTGGTCTGGCTCTGGCTCAAGACACAGCGCAGTAGAAAGACGCATGGCAGACTGGTGGACTGGCTCTGGCTCAAGACACAGCGCAGTAGAAAGACGCATGGCAGACTGGTGGACTGGCTCTGGCTCAAGACACAGCGCAGTAGAAAGACACACGGCAGACTGGTGGACTGGCTCTGGCTCAAGACACAGCGCAGTAGAAAGACACATGGCAGACTGGTGGACTGGCTCTGGCTCAACACACAGCGCAGTAGAAAGACGCATGGCAGACTGGTGGACTGGCTCTGGCTCAACCCTCAGCGCAGTAGAAAGACGCATGGCAGACTGGTGGACTGGCTCTGGCTCAAGACACAGCGCAGTAGAAAGACGCACGGCAGACTGGTGGACTGGCTCTGGCTCAAGACACAGCGCAGTAGAAAGACACACGGCAGACTGGTGGACTGGCTCTGGCTCAACCCAAGCGCAGTAGAAAGACACACGGCAGACTGGTGGACTGGCTCTGGCTCAAGACACAGCGCAGTAGAAAGACACACGGCAGACTGGTGGACTGGCTCTGGCTCAAGACACAGCGCAGTAGAAAGACACACGCCAGACTGGGGACCTCCGGTGTCGTATATAATACTGTCGCCGTGGAATTGTATCGCAGCGATAGCATTTCACGTGAAATATTGTTGCAGCGACAATATTTGCGGAAAAAAATTGTCGCGCGACAACCATTCACGAAAAATGTCCTATAGAATATTGTATCTGTCTATAAAATACTGTCGCTCGAAATTTTGCGACAGCTTTTTGCGAC
>CM031611.1:9646448-9663948 GCA_018398815.1 Conus ventricosus | reverse complement strand
CAGCAGAAATCAAGTACCATAGACAAAAAGAGGAACAAAAAGAACAATATAAGAGTCTCATACCAGACAATAATAACTACTTAAATTCTCCATTACAATCATCAGAACTTCTTGAAGCGATAGAATCCATTACATCTTATGATTCAGCAGTGGGCTAGATGGTATTTCTTACGAGCTTCTTCGTCACTTGCCTTCTTCGTGGAAATATTTACTACATTCGTTGTTCCAAAAATGTTGGAGTACGACACTATTCCTACAATCTGGAAAAGTTCAGTGGTAGTACCAGTATCAAAAGAAGGTAAAACGAGAACATCTGTAAATAGCTATAGACCCATTAATAACATCCCATGTTGGTAACTTCTTGAAAATTTTTTACAAACACGTTTATTATATTATTGTGAAAAAATGACATTGTTCCAGTCCAGCAAGCTAGATTCAGAAAAGGGCGTTGCACAACTGATCATTTAGTGAAACTAATTCCTCATATAAAAAAGCAATTTTTACGTAGAAAAAGTACATTAGCTACATTCTTTGATGTAAAGAAAGCATATGACCGTGTTTGGCATGCTCGATTATTGTATAAACTGAAAAAAATATTTGGTATTTCTGGGAATATGTATGATTATATAAAAAAACCTTTCTAGAAGGAAGAAATATATGTACACAAATTGGAAAAATATATTCATAATTCAGGAAAATTAGATATGGGCATTCCTCAGGGATTTGTTATTGCACCTTTATTATTTACGATCCTTATACATGATCTCCCAAAGGCATTATCAAAATCCACCAATGTAGTGCAGTATGCAGATGATATTGCCATTTGGATTAATACTTCATAAAGGAAGCACTCGAATAAAAGGGCAGTAAAATTTGTACAGACAATGTATCAAGGAGAATTGGACAGATTGTCTGGTTACATGAAAGAGAACGGTCTTGAAATTATCTGGTGAGAAAACTGAGCCGGAAGAGCTCAGTTGGTTAGAGCGCCTGACTCGTAATCTTGGTGATCTGGGGTTGCGGGTTCGAACCTCCGCCGGGGCGTTTCGGTACAGGGGATTTTTCCCTCGGAGTTAACATTGGTTCTGACTCCATTTCCCATACAGTCCTTCGAATGAGACTATAAACCGAGGTTCCGTGTGTGAACGCATGCATAACATCTTGCTCACACGTAAAATCCCATCACCAACTTTCGGAAGAGTAGGCCAGTTTGGCCGTTGATATGGATGAAACGTTACACATAGCATGCACCCTGCGTGAGAAATGGAAAGAATGAAGGAAGTAAGGAAAATGAGAGATCGATATTGAACGATATTGAATGGATGACACGGGAAACGACTGAATGAAGCGCCAGCTGGCAGCTCTTCAGTCGGCACTACCCATGTAGGCAGCCCGTTGTGTAAACGAGTGTTGATTGTAAAGCGCTTAGAGCTTGGCCTCTAGCGAGAATAGTGCTATATACGTATTCATTATTATTATTATTATTATTATTATTATTATTATTATTATTATTATTATTATTATTATTATTAATTGTCATGTGACGTAGCCTCACATCAAGGCATGTGACGCTCCATCACATGTTGTTTAGTGATATGAATCATTTCCCATGACACAACTAAAAAGAAAGAATATTCATGTGGCTTGACTAGTGTAGCGGGCGTCCCCAAATAATTGTGAGTATGACTCAGTAAAGAAACAAACGTGGTCATTGGGTGAAAGTGACCACTGAGTGATAGTTTAACAAGGGCTGGTAAGGTGCTGGTCATGTGTTTTGAACACTGAGTATGCACTCACTAGGAGGAGGGAGAAAGAATCAGTTTTAGCCCAGCAGATGGCCTAGAGACTCGAACCTGTCAGGACGTTGGTCCTCGCTGCTGACCAGTCATTACCAGGTGAGCGATAGATAGTTGGGGAAAGCTACAGGGGAAAACTTAAGGAAAAGAGAAAGAAAGAATTCATATGTTGAATTAAGAAGGTTACTTACACGAACCTTATTCGTGTTTCAGCCCTTCACCCTTTTACCCTTCGCCCTTCACCCTTCACCTTTCACCCCGTGAGGTGGTTGAAGATGGCCATGGTGTGGGGAACACACCGGTAGGCAGCCCCAGGAATTAAGGACTCCAGGGAGAGGAGTCGGGAACTCGTCATCTCTCCAGGGACAGGAGAAGACGAGGGAGAGGAGTTGGAACTCATCTCTCCAGTGACAAGAAGAGTCGAGGGAGAGGAGTCGGAAGTCATATCTCCAGGACGGGAGAAATCGAGGGGGCGAGATGATGTCTGAGAGAGACAGGGAATCATGATAGTATGAAGTCTTGTGTTTGATGCAGGCATAGCATCAAGGAGTGAAAGAATCACTTATTTTCCTGGTCTGGAGTTTGTGGGCCAATGTTGTGTGGAGGCTGTGACTTTATGAAGTCTTGAGTGAGTTAGTTTGCCTCTCAGTGGAAAGGTGCTACATGTATAAAATTTGTTTATAACGTGTTTGATGTGATTTAGTAAAGTGTTTTCCCGAAGGAGAGGGGGAGAGAAAAAACATTCGGTAGTGCGCCTTTTGGTGATTGGAAAGATTGCGTGTGCGTATGGAGTAAATGCTGTCATGAATGCGCGTGTGCAAAAGTGACAGTGTGACAGTGGTGACCCGTCGCCAGTTTCACGGGAGACAGTGACACTAGGGTGCTGTCTGAGGGCTTCTTTTGCTGGTCTTGATTTCTTCTTACTGTTCCGATCCTGTGTATCCTTTTCATTTCCTTTTCACCCTTTTTCAAAACCTCGTAAACCTTCTCCTCAATAGGCTCCTATCTAGTTTTCTTTCTCATTTTCATCTTTTAGGTAGGATTTCCGCTAGTTTGTGTTTCTTCCCTCTTTTTAATTGTTTGTGCTTCCTTTGTTTTGTAAATTTATATTCATTTTTTGTATAAGGCGGTACATTGTTTTGTAAATTCATTTGAAATTAAGAAAGAAAGACTGACAACAAGAACATTTAAGAACTAAAACTTTATAAGAATTTATTTTCAGAAAACTTTATTGTGTTTTTTTCCTTTCTTAGGAGAAACAGATTTGCATTGAACTTCATTTTTTTTTAAATTCCAAATTGATAGCAGTTTGCAAATTACTTTTGGAAAAATACATTCCTTGGATTTAATATCTACCCTGTTTTAGTAAGCTGTTTTCTGTTTACACCGGAAATTGAATTCTTTATTTGTATATACTATAATTACATTTTTTGTGAAATATACAGCGCCATCATATATCGCCTTATTTTTATTCATACTTAGAAATTGTTTTGTTTATATCTGTTGACGATTCATGATGGATGATTTTGATAAATATGTTCAACAAGCGGAGCGCTTGGGTTTTGATGGAGAAAAACTTACTAACTATGTGCACAATGCATAGATAGGGCAGACAGGCTAAGAGAGAGAGAAGAAAATCAAAGGAAACTAGAGAGAGAAGAAAATCAAAGGAAACTAGAGAGAGAAGAAAATCAAAGGAAACTAGAGAGAGAAGAAAATCAAAGGAAACTAGAGAGAGAGGAAAATCAAAGGAAACTAGAGAGAGAAGAAAATCAAAGGAAACTAGAAAGTGAAGAAGGAAACTAGAAGTGAAGAAAGAAGATTACAGAGGGAAGCTGAAGTAAGAAAGAAGATTACAGAGGGAAGCTGAAGAAAAAAGACTACAGAGGGAAGCTGAAGCTGAAGAACGGCAATTTAAGTTGTGGCAGTTAGAATTGAGACTGATGCTGAAATTAGAAAAATACAGGCATTCGAGAGAACCTCCCCAGTCGGTTCCGCAAGCGCGCCTCAACCGAAAACGGCCATATATTCCAAAGTTACCGCCCTTCGAGGAAAAAAACAGATGACATTGATAGTTTTCTTTTCCGATTTGAAAGTCACGCAACGTCTTGCGGTTGGCCAAAGGAAAAGTGGACATTGCATATTGCATCGTTGTTTAAGGGTAGCGCTTTGGCATTGTATCACACACTCGCGTGCGAAGCAAATTAACTTGGGATCAGTTGAAAGAAGAACTCCTCAAGAAATTTCAATGTTCGCTGATCGTTTTCGCGAACGTTTCCGTTCTGTGCGCCCTGACAAAGGAGAATCGTTTCCGTCGTTTCTAATCCGTATGAGTCATTGTTTGGATCGATGGATCGATTTATCAAAGGACGAACAAAACTTTTCAATCACTGCGAGATCTCCTTCTTAGAGAACAACTTTTCCAGAGCGTGAGCAAAGATCTGGCCACTTTCCTTAAAGAAAGGCAATTTGAAAGCGTTGAGGAAATGTGTCAGATGGCTGATCAGTATTGTATCGCTACCCAGATAAGGGCGTGGCTAGAAAAGGAGAATTTTCAATCTTTGAGTCTCATGCGTCATGTACTATCCATCAGGACAGGGAAGTTACAGGAAAGGAAATCGTGGGTCATTTCTGAGTCCTCAAGGATATACTTATCCTAGGAACGGACAGGGATCTTTCCGCGGTTCGAGTGACTTTCGTCAGTACCAGTACTCACCGCCGGGAAAGACCCGTTACCCTCAGCAACGTTCCGAGGTCGTGGACAACGCACCACGTAGACCTTTTGGGCCAGTTCGTGGACAGAACAGAAGTTCACAAAATCAGTCAGCTGCCGATCAGACAAAGCGATGTTTCTTTTGTGATGGCAAGTTCCATTTGAGGAAAAATTGCCCTTTCAAACCAAATGATTCAAAACCCGCATTAGTCTCCACTGATTGTGAAGAAGGCCTTGTTTTGGCACCACATCAAGCTGTTGATGGACTGGTGTTAGAAAACGGAGCCATCAATGGATTGCAGGCTTTGGTTTTGCGAGACACTGGGTGCACCACCGCTGGTGTACGGAATCTTTCGTGCTTCAAAAACAGTATCTCAACACTGTCCAAAAGTGTAGGTCGTTTGGAGGCAAGATTGAAACGTTTCCGCTGGCGAAAATTTCAGTCGATACACCGTTACTACTCGGTTTTCTTACCGCCTGTGTCATTGATAACCCAGTCTGCGACTTGATCTTGGGCAATTTGCCAGGTATCGCTACAGTACATGGGGGTGCTGGAGGATCGTTTATTCCTTGTCTTGTGAGTACCAGATCAGACATTCGTAGAGCAGGGAAAGGCTACAAAGCCGCTAAAAGTCTCAAAACTGGATGAACTCCAGATTACCCCAGATGATCTAAAAGAAATGCAGGAAAAAGACGAGACGCTGACGACGGTACTTTCTGCTGCTAAACAGACTGTAACGGACAAACTAACGGACAAACCAACGTACATACTGGAATCTGACATTCTTACGGGTGTGTACTGGACAGGAAAACAAACAAGTTGTCGTTCCAAAGCCACTTAGAGAGACAGTGCTACAACACGGCTCATGATGCATTGTTCGCTGGTCACTGTGGATCAAAAGAACATCAAAGAGAGTTCTTGATTCTTTTTATTGGCCAGGTGTCACAAAGGAAGTAACAGAATACTGCCGTTCATGTGACATCTGCCAAAAGACATCTCAGAAAGGTCGCGTCCCATGTGCACCTCTGCACAAAATGCCTCTCATTTCCGTCCCATTTCGGAGGGTGGCTATTGATCTTGTTGGGCCTTTACCACTGTCTTCTTCGGGATATCGCTATATCTTGACTTTGGTGGATACAGCGACAAGGTATCCAGAAGCGATTCCACTGAAGGAAAATTGATTACAGTGTCTGTCGCTGAAGCTTTACTTGCGATTTTTTCCAGAGTGGGTCTTCCAGACGAAATTCTCTCGGATTGTGGAACGCAATTCATTTCTGATCTCATGAGAGAAATTTACAGACTGTTGTCAATCTCTTCCATTTCAACCACGCCATATCATCCCAATCGAATGGCATGGTTTGAACGTTTCAATGGAACGTTGAAGTCCATGTTGAGAAAGGTTGCAAGGCAGGAACCCCATGAATGGGATCGTTTCATACCGGCTTTGCTTTTTGCATACAGGGAAATGCCGAACGAAACGCTGGGATTTTCACCATTCGAGCTTCTTTTCGGACACTCACCAAGGGGTCCTTTGGATCTATTGATGACACAATGGACGGAAAAGACGGACATCCCTGACAGTAAAACTGTTCACCAATACGTTTATGAACTGCATAATCGTTTGAAGGATGCATGTGAGCTTGCTCAACAGTCAGCTGATAGAAAAAAAAGATGTATACAAGGTCTTTGCTGATAGAAAAGCCAAAGGTACGTTCCTTCAGTGTAGGGGATAAAGCCCTTGTACTACTCACTGATGAACATAACAAGCTTCGTGTTATGTGGAAGGGTCCTTTTCAGGTGGTCGAAAAACTTTCTGCAGTTAATTATAAGATCAAAATGGCAAACACTGAGAAGGTATTTCATGTGAACATGTTGAAGAAGTATGTTGAACGTACAAATGTTGCCATCAACCAGTCAGTTGAGTGGATATGTCCTGTGTCAGAAACTGATGTCAACATGACAGCACATTATCAGTGATGAATTTGTACCCAATGTGACGTACAGGGACAGATCAAAGGTTGTGAAAACAGCAAATGTAGGAGTGTTAACATCTACCAGTGCAGATGATGTTGTACCCCTTCCTACTCTGTCTGTCAAATGTGAACCTATGATGATGTGATTTTGTCGAATGATTTGTCTTCAAGTCAAACAGAACAGCTCAAAGAAATTTTGAAGACTTTCAGGAGGTGTTAACAGACACCCCAGGTACAGTTACTGGTATTGAACCCCATAGTATTCAGTTAACTACTGAAATACCAGTGCGAACCAGACCATACCCCTCCCATTTGCAAAAAAAGAGGTTGTCGAGAGAGAAATCAAAGTAATGCTGGATTTAAAGGTCATAGAACCTTCTACATCTCCGTACAGCTCACCAGTTGTATTGGTGGACAAACCTGATGGACGGTGCGTTTCTGCATCGATTACAGGAAATTAAATAAGATCACTGTGTTCGATGCCGAGCCCATCCCAGACATTGAAGAACTTCTGTGTCAGCTCTCAGAAGGAAACTATTTTGTGAAAGTAGACTTGACTAAAGGATACTGGCAGATTCCAAATGGCTGAAGCTGACAAGGAAAAGACAGCATTTCAAACACCTTTTTGGTCTTTTCCAATGGACGAAAATGCCATTCGGTTTGCAAAATGCCCCAGCTTCTTTTGCTAGAATGATGCGAGCCCTGAAACTCCATGGTGTGATGCAGTCAGTTTTTTTGACGAATTTTGTTGGCTGCAAGTCATGGAGTGACCTCCTTTCTAACTTGCGAGCTGTTTTTTTCCAGACTCAGATGTTTTGGGTTGACTGCAAGACCATCCAAAATTCGTGCGGTTTTCAAACTCTCGAATTTTTGGGTCACACTATTTCAGTGGGAAAAATGATGCCAGAAGGAAAGAAAGTGGAAAAGATTTTATCTTTACTTAAACCCTCTACAAAGAAACAGATCAGGTCACTCATCGGATTGTTGTTTACTATAGACGATATGTACCCCACTTTGCGTCCCTGACGGCCCCTTTGACTGAACTGACGAAAGGGACGAAGAACAAAAGTATTGTGTGGTCTGATGAGTGCCAGAAGGCTTTCGAGTGTGTTCAGAACACCCTCAACTCATTTCCTGTTCTGTTGTTACCCCCTCTCAGAAGACTTTATTTTGAGAACTGATGCCAGTTCCAAGGAATGGGAGCGGTACTGTTGCAGGAAAAAAGTGCTTTGTTACATCAGTGCAATACGCCAGTAAGAAGATTCTCAAAGACACAGGAAAAATACTCCACTATTGAGAGAGAGTGCTTGGCTATTGTATGGGCATGTGAGAAGTTTGCCAGGTTCTTGACTGGAAGAAAGTTTCGGTTACAGACTGACCACAGGCCATTGACTTTCTTGAAATCGTCAAAGACTAAGAACAGCAGATTATTAAGGTGGTCTTTGGCATTGCAGGAATTCCAATTTACCATTGAACCAGTGCTGGAACACAAAATGTCATGGCAGATTTATTGTCACGTGTATGAATATTCATGGACAAATGTAACTGTCTTCAAGGGAAAGACTATTCCTGTTTTTGTCTTTCTTAATGATTACGGTGTGATCACTTTTGACAGTGCATTGTATGCTACTGACGATTTAAATCAAGTGGTATTTATGCATAATTTGCTTGTTGAAGTGACTATATGTTTTACAAGCAAAAACTACTTGATGTTGATGTATTACATATCTATTCTTTGCTTTATTCTTTCGTAAACAATGAAAAATCATCATGTACTATTTATGTCTCACTTGCTTGTGAAGATGAATATAGATGTATGTGTGATGAGCAAATAACTCTTTAGAAATGTATATTACACATGTTTTGATTGTGCAATGAGACAAACCAATTGTTTTCATTTGTCATTTCTACAATGGAAAACATGTGACTTTTTCAATGGACTATAACACTACATGTGGGGAAAAAATACTATGTTTAAAGTATGTTTATTTTGTTTACATGTCTATTGAGAAACATTTACACTTGGAAATATTCTCATTTTCATGAGGGTTTTGAAACATATGATGTGAGACAAAGATCAAGGGAAAATATGTGCTTCACATCTTAATGTATGAACACATTTGTACTTTGAATTGTTAATATCCCTAATGTTTATTATCCATGTAATTTGTGAAATGTATTTTGTGAAGTATGGTGATCAATTATGTATTTTTTTTTTTAGAAAGACTGAAAGTTTGAAATATGCTATTTATGGTGGGTCATGATGATTGATTCTATACGTTGATTATTAATTTGGTGAATCATGTGTGATGGTTACACATTTTGAGATTCATGGCTGAAGATGTGTTTAAGTGAAGTGGTATATATCCTTTAAAAAATTTTCTGGAGAAATTTTTTCATCCCAGGATGGGGGGTGTCATGTGACGTAGCCTCACATCAAGGCATGTGACGCTCCATCACATGTAGTTTAGTGATATGAATCATTTCCCCATGACACAACTAAAAAGAAGAATATTCATGTGCTTGAGTAGTGTAGCGGGCGTCCCTAAATAATTGTGAGTAGGACTCAGTAAAGAAAAAACGTGGTCATTGGGTGAAAGTGACACTGAGTGATAGTTTAACAAGGGCTGGTAAGGTGCTGGTCATGTGTTTTGAACACTGAGTATGCACTCACTAGGAGGAGGGAGGAAAGAATCAGTTTTAGCCCAGCAGATGGCCTAGAGACTCGAACCTGTCAGGACGTTGGTCCTCGCTGCTGACCAGTCATTACAGGTGAGCGATAGATAGTTGGGGAAAGCTACAGGGGAAAACTTAAGGAAAAGAGAAAGAAAGAATTCATATGTTGAATTAAGAAGGTTACTTACACGAACCTTATTCGTGTTTCAGCCCTTCACCCTTTTACCTTCGCCCTTCACCCTTCACCTTCACCCCGTGAGGTGGTTGAAGATGGCCATGGTGTGGGGAACACACCGGTAGGCAGCCCAGGAATTAAGGACTCCAGGGAGAGGAGTCGGGAAACTCGTCATCTCTCCAGGGACAGGAGAAGACGAGGGAGAGGAGTTGGAACTCATCTCTCCAGTGACAAGAAGAGTCGAGGGAGAGGAGTCGGAAGTCATATCTCCAGGACGGGAGAAATCGAGGGGGCGAGATGATGTCTGAGAGAGACAGGGAATCATGATAGTATGAAGTCTTGTGTTTGATGCAGGCATAGCATCAAGGAGTGAAAGAATCACTTATTTTCCTGGTCTGGAGTTTGTGGGCCAATGTTGTGTGGAGGCCGTGACTTTATGAAGTCTTGAGTGAGTTAGTTTGCCTCTCAGTGGAAAGAGTGCTACATGTATAAAATTTGTTTATAACGTGTTTGATGTGATTTAGTAAAGTGTTTTCCCGAAGGAGAGGGGGAGAAGAAAAAACATTCGGTAGTGCGCCTTTTGGTTGATTGGAAAGATTGCGTGTGCGTATGGAGTAAATGCTGTCATGAATGCGCGTGTGCAAAAGTGACAGTGTGACATTAATGCTTTTTAATAATGGCGAAAACCCGAAAGCTCTGCCCAACCTTATTCTTGACGACAGTGTTCTACAATATAAACAAACAGTCAAATTCTTAGGAGTGTTTTTAACACCGAAGCTGAACTGGAAATAGCATATTGAAAATTTGTTAGATAAAGGTAGGAAAAGATTGAATTTGCTCAAAATTATATATTGTCAACCATGGGGTCAAGACTTTACTGCACTTTTACATTTATATACATCGTTAGTACGATCAAAATTAATATATGGACAGGAAGTATACTTCTCTGCTTCTAACTACCTTTTAAAGAAACTACAAAGCTTAGATAGTAAAGCTTTAAAATTAGCTTTGGGTGTTCCAGTGCACACAAACACAATGAAATGCTATAAGGAGACAAACATTTTACCTCTTAATGAACAACGAACGTTGGATGTGTCCAAATACGTTGTAAGAGGCCTATCTGTAAAAAAACCATCTGCTACTGATGAAATTCTTATGGATTCCAACAAGGAATACCCCAAAAGGTCTAAACATATATCATACATAGAGCCAATAAGAAATTTCACTTGTGAGCAGCTTATGTCAGAATGTAGTATTGATATTGATGCAATTTCGGAGGTTCCCATTTTTCCTCAAATGCCCCGTGGGAGCATCTCAACGCAAAAATTGATGATGAATATACTACTTTGAAGAAAGATGACAATGTAAATATTCTAGTAAATGAAGTTTGAGAACATCTCGAAAAGACTTATCCAAATCATGTAAATTTATTTACAGATGGTTCAATAATGGAAACATCTGACAGTGGTGCTGGATTCACTATACCATCCTTAAATGTGCAAAAGTCTTTCTATCTAGGCAGAAAATTTTCAATTTATACATCAGAGCTATATGCAATTATGAAAGCTCTTAATTATATCTTATATGACACGCTGGTTTCAGTTTATAGTGTGCTATTTTGTGTTGATTCAAAATCAGTTTTACAATCATTAAAGCACTGGAACTCTAAAATTAGAACTGATATTTTTTTTTTAAATTAAGCATCTATTACATTGTTTACTTTCCAGAGGTATAGCAGTTGATTTTTGCTGGGTTCCTTCACATTGTGGCTTAAAAGGGAATGAATTAGCAGACAAATTGGCAAAACAGGGTGCTTGTACAATTTTTGAAACACCCTTCAACAAAGTCTTAAATTTTTCTCCGCATGAATTGATCATGCAATTTGAAAAGAATATGCGGAAGAAACATCTTAATGAGAATTTATTCGTCCTGCCATCATGTCCAAGGTATCTAACCAGATTAATTCATAAATTACGGTTAAATACACGGAATACAAAATATTCACGAGGTATAGCGTGTATATGTCAGGAGAATATCTCAATTCGTCATCTTTTATTTGAATGCCCTATACTAACCCCAGCTTATAAGGAGAAGAATATTTTTATAAATAATTCTGACCATGTTGATAGTGTGGTAAATAACTCTTGCTTTTTTGATATTGCTTTGGTTATTGCTCAGTCCCCAGTTGCAAAACTATTGTGAAAAAAGCCATTTGAGATATGTGTGTTAATAGTGGTTTTTTTGTTGTTTTTTTGGGTGGGGGTGGGGGTGGGGGGTGGGGGAAGGTGCTGGTAGTACAATGGAATGTACATTGCAGTTTAAAGGTCTAAGATCATCTTGCGATGAAAAGACGTTAAATAAAACTACTGAACTGAACTCAACTGATACACTTTGCCCCGCATCAGAGAAACCACGACAACGAGAGAATTGTCCTCGGTGAAAAAAGTACATTGAGAAGAATACATTTTCATAGGTGAATAAAATGTACACAAAAAGAAAGGAGGGCGGGGGTGGAATGGGTGCCATTGGACGAGGACAAACGTTCTGTTCAAGACAAACAAACAACCAAACAAACAAACTTCAAATTCCCCTGGCTCTGTTACAAAGATGAAGTCACGCAAGTAAAATTGCATGGGACTCAACACGCTGTTTCTTAAAGATTGCTGAAATCCTCAAGATCTGGTGAAGACCAGACAAGGAACAAAGTCTGGAAGCATTCTGAAGGGAAAAAAAGGTATTCACCAATCAGGAGACGTTTTCTTTTTGCTTGGGGAACTGAACTTGGAGAAAGGACAATGTATAACTGGGGGAAGGGGGGAGCGGGTGGAGGGGGTGGAGGGGTGGCAGGGGTGGGGGTGGAGGGGGAGGTTTCTAATCTCTAACCTTAAAAGATGACATGAGGATCTTGTTTGCATCAAGAATTAAAGTAATTCCAAAAGGAGGAAAGCCAAATGCAGGACTTTTTCTTATTAAAAAAAGGATGTTCTCTGTCTGGCTGTCTGTCTGCCTGTCTGTCTGCCTGTCCCTCTCTATCGTGCGCGCACGCTCGCGAGAGCGCTTGTTACTTACTCTGTGTGTGTGTGTGTGTGTGTGTGTGTGTGTGTGTGTGTGTGTGTGTGTGTGTGTGTGTGTGTGTGGGTGCGTGCGTGCGTGAGTGCGTGCGTGCGTGCGTGCGTGCGTGCGCGTGCGCACATGGGATCTTTAAAAAAAGTTCTCTGTCTGGCTGTCTGTCTGACTGTCTGTCTGTCTGTCCGTCTCTCTCTCTTTCTCTATCGTGCGCGCATGCACGCGAGAGCGCTTGTTACTTACTGTGCATGTGTGTGTGTGTGTGTGTGTGTGTGTGTGTTGGTGTGCGTGCGTGCGTGCGTGCGTGCGTGCGTGCGTGCGTGCGTGCGTGCGTGCGTGCGCGCGTGCGCGCGCGCGCGTGTGTGTGTGTGTGTGTGTGTGTGTGTGTGTGTGCGCGCGCGCGTATGTATGTGTGTGTGTGTGGATGACCCGAGTACTGTAAACTCTCTCTCAGCTCGTCGCCAACGCGTTGACCCGTCACGAATTTCTTTTACTCTCTTAGACCTCTGCACCTAACTCCTGGGGTATCTGGCGAGCTCAGTGGTTGAGCGATGACTTGTCTCTCTGACATTGCCACTTCCAATTTGTTCAACGCCTGTTATCAAACTCGGGAGTTTTTGCTTTCTGTCTTTGCGTGTTGTCAGCCTGAATGCCGCAGTGTCTACTCTCAGTTACCTCACCTGTCCCCACAATTCTGGAACTGTAATCCTCTGTCTTTGGTGCGTGTAGACATTCAACCTGAATGCAGCGAGAAACTAGAGGGGCCCTTAGGAGAACGTAGATCCTCCACCAAGGTCGGAAAGATCTTATATCTTAGCGAGCGAAAACAAAATTATTTTTTTCATAAGGGGGGAGTAAAAGTTGGTAGGCCGACAGAGTTACGCCCCGTGTACTTTTTTGGGAAATAGGACTCGGGGAATGCAAGCGGCCAGTATCTATATCAGATAAACTTTTAAATATTCCTTCAATATGTTAATAGATCTTTAGGGATTCATAACAGTATTTCACAATGTTTAATTCAGTGGAACTTTTGTTGCTGAGCAGATTCTGTATCCACTGTTTTTTTTTCCTTTCTAAATTTGCATCACAGGACACCGCACTGCCAGGGAGCAGTTATGTCCCTTGACGTCTTAATGGAATGCCCTGTGCGTGCCTGCATACTATGTGAACCCTGCACAGGCTGCCAAGGGTGGTGCAGGATTACTCCCGGCTGGTTTGTTTCGGCAGTTGGTGACAGTTTTTTTTTTTTTTTTTTTTTTTTTTTTTGCTGTCCCAATCTCTGCGCCACCTCAGAGGCAGTGCACCCACGCCGCTCATTCCGACACCCCGTCCACAGCCACAGCCCGGTCGGCCCGCCGAAGCCCCGGCACCGGCAATCCACAGGGACCAGTCATTGTCAAGTCGTCAAGAGGCAACCCACCGGAGGAGACACTGTACTGTCGCCGAGTCACTTCGGTGGTGTTCAGTGGCGCCTGTTCTGATCTAAGATACGCAGGACACCACCTACTAAGCCCCCTACTGACGACAATAATTGCTTAGTCGCGGAGCCGGCGTGAGTGAGCTCTCCCTCCGGAGGGCGCCATCACGTCCATCCAACGACAGCCCCCATTGACCCGCCGATACCGGTGACCCCGACGGAACCAAACCAAGGCCACAGACGTGGAGAGGACATCGAAACTGAGGTCACCATGAGAGCAGGGCATGAAGGGCCACAGAACTTGAGACTTTTTTTTTAATGCTGATCGATGAGAATGAGGATGATTAAGATGATGCTACGCATTTCCATTTTGGTCTGACACTACATGACAGGGCTGTACTCTACGCTTCCTTTCATAATATATCCCGGCGTCAACCAGGCCCGAGAGATACAGACACCTGCAGTGTTGGTCATGAAATTTGAGCAACACTCTCAGAAACGCATCCATTAAGTGGATGAAACTCGACTGTGTGGTCCCAGTCTTCCCAACTGAGTCCGCAGCAAACTCAACTCTGGGTAGGAGCCGGTCGGGGCAGAAAAACCCACATGACTCTGATGGGATTCGAACCCACGACCTCCCAGCCGGGAGTCCGCGACGCTAACCACTTCGCCACGGCGGCAGGTGTTGGTGACAGTATTTCTCTGAGTCCCACCCGCACCTTTTTCTTCTAAATCTTTGTCACAGTTCCAATATTCCTATCCCTAGAAAATTCTCATATGCCATCAAAATGTGTTGATCTTACAGATTTTAATCCCTTCATGACACTTCTTCACAGTAGGCATGTTCAGTGGAAAATGTGTTGTAAACTTGCTGAACAGATGTTTTAAGTCACTATTCAATCTAAATTTGCAACACATTATTCCCAGCGGGTCTTTTCTAGGGCATATCCTACCGTGCCACCTAATTTCCTCGTAAAAATCTGTGTGACAACTTTCGAGTGATGAGATTTGATATAATCTTGCTGAACCCTCACAGGTCTACCGACTGTCCCGGATATACGGGATATGCACCACTGATCCGACCCAAAATTTAACAGATTTGCCCTTTGGACACTTTCCGTCTTTTCACCGAGTGGATTATATCGGATTCAGTAGGGTTTTATTTTTCGCTCTCTTGCTGAGAGACAGACCCATGAACAGAGCAATGGACACGTAATCTTCCTGGCAAAAAGAAATAAATCTCACACTAACCTTTCATCATGAGGCAGCCAATGAAGAGAATTAAAATCATCCGCTTCTGTATTTTTTTTTTAAACCTTCTGACATGAATTTCGCAAAGCCGTGAAATATATCCTTTAGGATGATTCTACTTTGATCCCATGATGTACAAGATTAGACATTATTTTCCTTCCGACAAAATGCGCTGTATTTGTTTTTCGTTTATTTATTTATCCATTTATCTAATCTATTTATTTATCTATTTATTTATTTATTTTAATCTCCGAGTCATCCTTCGTGCCAGCTCAAGGCATTTACTTCCAAACCATCTCAACCTTCTCCTTCATCAACAGTGACGACAGATTTGACTTGTCGCAATCGTAAATCCAGTAGTTCTCCAGCTACGAGCTACCAATAGAAAACTGCCAAGAGAAGCCCAGCTAGAAGATACCCTGTACTGGCGCTGCTTTGCTGATGTTCAGTGTTGTTTGTTTCTGATTGAACATGCATAGGACATCACCTGCAATTTTTTTTCTGGTTCTCTTAATAGATTTTCGGATGTAAGAATGAATGTGTGTGTGCGTGCGTGCGTGCGTGCATGTATATATATATATATATATATATATATATATATATATATATATATATATATATATATATATATATATATATATATATCAGTAAATTTAAAATGCCTAAAATAATTTTTTGAGTGCTCAACCCCTTGGGGAGCAACATTAGTTGGATAGTTTTAAGTTGCTGGAATGGTGCTCGGTACTTATCCTTGGAATTTATTAGTTTTTTGTAATTTAGTCCCTTGCGGATTGATTCCAAGAACTGGCCCTCAGCACTTGTGTCTTAAGAGGTTATCTTTTTATATTTTCTACTTTTCACAACAAAATGTAGCTTGTTTTGCTCTTTCATGAAGGAGAAACAATCAGGTTTCGAAATATCGGTATCTGACCAGGAGTTATATGTTAGTGAGTTTCCCCCATTGGAGCTATAAGCTTGCTGAAGGCTCATTTTGAGAAGCATTTGTTTTATTTTTTCCCCATTCACCACTCAACCCACATACTGTTAGTTAGGCAGAATTATCTACCACTGCAGATATGAATGCTTATTCCCCCTATTTCTTTCAATCTAAGACATAAGAGCAAAGGCTTTGTTTATAATTCAATATTTCTTGCAGTCATTGCAACACCAAGCTGCTCTGTAAGTTGGGAATGGTGCTCGGTGCTCATCTTGGAATTTATTAGTTAATTGTATATATATAAAAATATATATATTTATATATATATATAAAATATATATATATATATATATATATATATAATATAATATATATATATATGTGTGTGTGTGTGTGTGTGTGGTGTGAGTGTGTGGGGGGTGTGTGTGGTGTGTGTGTGTGGTGGGGGCACAGCATGCTGTGTGTGTGGGTGGTGTGTGTGTGTGGTGTGTGGGTGTGTGTGTGAGAGAGAGAGAGGGGAGGGGAGGAGAGGGGAAAGAAAAAGAGAGAAGAGGGGGAAACAGACAGAGACAGACAGACAGACAGACAGAAGGACAAACACAGACAGACAGACATACAGGAGACAGGGATATATGGTTTCTTCTCTAAAGATGCATGTTTCCAAATATACCCTAGGAATACCAAAGTGTTTAATATCACCCTGAAATGCCGTTACAAAAACGAACGTTTCTCAACTTTATTTCATTTTTTGTCAAACCAAAACACCCGCAGTATGTCAATAAACAGGGATTTTCATAGAACATTTGTTGAATATGTTCTTGTTTGTAAATCTGGAAAAAAGCAAAGCAGAAAAACGAATGTGCTGTCATCTATTGTATTCCACTTAATAGACAATCCAATTGACACATTCTGTCACATCACCTTCCGGAAACGATGTATAGCAAAGTCTGATAGTCCAGGTCCAAATCCTGCGGTATAGCATCTTATATTTCTGCTCATGCCAAAGAAAAGACACTTTTCACATTTGAAGACGAAAATAATGTTCTGTAACATAAAATTGGTGCTACTCTGAATGTGTGTTAAAACCCAGCTTTGTCATCTTTATCAAGTAATCTTGATGTATTTCTTTTAAGGAAAACATTTATATCTCCACACTATGAGTATCACCATCAAAACCAAATCCATTTTCAAACAAAAAAACGAAATTTTCCACAGTGAAGGGCTTTTTCCACAAAACGTCTAAAACTAAAAACACTCTGCCAAACCTTTACTGAAAGCTGTCTTCAAAATAAGAAGAATGTTTAATCAGTGCTAAAGCATCGCATTTATCAGATCATGAATGGGATATCGGCTGTTTTATTGTAAATAAGATCATTTAGGTCTTCGGATGTTGTTGCCGAAACAGCCTTTTTTTTTAATGAACGAACACATGAAAATTTTTTCCGCATGAAAAGCAACTTTTTCATATTCAATAACTCAGACCCATAAGAGAGAG
>CM031611.1:9613182-9645448 GCA_018398815.1 Conus ventricosus | reverse complement strand
GTGAATTAAAATACGTTACAAAGTCTGTCCATATAAACTTCAACATGATTGCTATTGTTCTATTAAGTGTTGGACAGAAAATCACAATATGATCAAAATTATGCGTAAATGTTTGATAAGTCTGGACAATATGTTTTTCACACAGTTGCCAAAATCATTGAACATGAGGGGATTTTATCATAAGTTTAACTGCTCCATAGTTTTATAACAGAATTTAATCTAATCAGTTATTATTTTTATCATACTCTCCGTCAAAACTTGTTCAGTATAATAAAACCCTATGAGGCCTAAATGTGTAAGATTAATCCAATTCAGTTCTGTAAGATTGTTTCTATTTAAGTCAACATTGATTTTGTTGCTTGTTGTTATGATCTTAATATCCTCACCATTGTGAAGAACGACGATGGTAACGTTAAGGCGTTTAACGTCTAAGTTTTGCCAGCTAATATTAATTCCTTTTATAAGGACGTCACTAACGCCACAACCCATCCCTCTCCACATCTTTAAAGACAGAAATTTCAAATATCATTGTGAACGTGTCTCCTAATTTTCTGCTTGGAAAGAACTGTAATTTTGTAGAAGCTTTTTTACAACTGTTTCTTTTCTGTGGAGGATGTACTGTTTTTTCCCATACGGCGTTATTTCAATTTCTTTCCGACTATTGTCGTCCGGCATAAGACTTACATGTAAAGGGCCAGAGTTGAATGCTTTTCTGAAACTTTTTTGACGGCTAAAATATGTAAATGGGCTTATGAATTCAAATTTATTTCCCATTCTAAATATGGTTCTAAGTGCCATTTGAGGTCAGGTTTTCGAACTATTTTATATTCATACTGGCCAACATTATTTGCCTCTAGATTGCGCAGTTGTTCTAGTTTAGGAAACTTTTTGCTGTCGCCAACCTCTTTGCGTTTATAATCACCGTCTTTAGTGTACTCAAAACCATACAAAGCGCCTATCTCACCGTTCTGTTCAAAGTCCGCAAATCTGCAAGATCTTTTAATTCTAAGGTTATACACCTTACAGGCGCTAATGTAACTCCTGATTCTTCTGGCCCACGCGACATTATTTTTTAGTAACGTATTATTTTATTTCCAAAACAATGTGCAGGTTATCACATTTCACGACTTTCCCTGTTTTGTCTTTGATTTTTTATATTAAATGATCCGACCCTCCCACAAACTAATCTTTTAAACTGTAAATTAGGGAATTGTATAATTTCATAATCGCAATATGCAGCTTTCCCCGACGGAAGAGCTCTTAAAACAGTTGAGGGCCTTCCATCATACAAGTTTTCATCAGTGCTCAGCTCATCCAAATGAACATAGAGTAATGAATGTAATGCAAGATCGAGCGGATTTTCTCCCTCATAAGTAGTTTTGTTTGACGTAACTCTAAAACTATGAATGGCCCGATTGGCAGTTGTAAAGCCTAACATTTTAGCTAGCTCTTTATCCAATTAGTACCCTACTTCGTTTTCTTAGGTTTGAGGTTTACATTGTTTTCAGAATTCGATTGTTAGTTTGAGAGCAATGTTCGATGTTTACTCATTGCTTCTGCTCGAAGCGAGCAAATCCGTAAATATCCATCAGGTATGGTTAACTGGCCTAACTAATTGGCTTTATTATTAACTTTTTTAACTTATTATTCTCCTTGGCTTTGCTTATTTTAAAACATAGAACTTTGTGGATTATTTATGGAGCGCGACCGTTTGGTTTCGCATTCGTTATTAATAGCATGTTCTAAAAAACGAAGAGCGGTCTTGGTTGTTATTGTTACAACATTTATTAAAACAAAATTAAAAATGAGTGCGTTCAAAATATACTGATGCAAAATATTCTGTTGGGCCGCCACAATCATAACAATTAAACAACTGACACCCTCGACATTTCTGTGACCAGATGACACCTTTAATAAAAAAGGTAGTACTTCAATAAGAGATACTTAACCTCCCCCTGTTAAAATAGATAATCCCAAGTAGTGTTCAGTATCGATGCCAGTTTTATTCCGAACCAGTTAAACTTTGCTGTGTTGGCTTTGTGCTCACGGGTGTTGGAGTGTAGTCATGCTGATCAACTTAAATCATCCTAATCTTTGGTTAGGTCGTGTATAGATTTCATTTCTATTACACCTTCCGACGTTATTTTGATGACCTGCAAGCACATTACCAAATGAACACACCGTTTCAATCCATTTAGCAACGAATAGACATGAAGCTTTTGAAAGAATCTGTAACGAATTCAATATTACATTAAGGACAGACTTTAGACAAAAAGTTGGACCGCAATCATGGCTTAGGCCCCTTATTTTGGGGCTGTGCACAGAACATATAACTATGACTGGACTCCTCCTTACAATCTTTCTTTCAGGCACAGCTGTTCACTCGGGTCCATAGAGCAAGCGCATAAACAGAATGGACAACAATTCTTGACAATTCTAAGGGCTACTAAAGCAGGAAGGAATAGAAACGAATAAACGACTCTGTTCGCATACGTTTGGGGTTTGCTAGGTTCACAGCACAGACAAGATCGAACATAAACAGATCCTACTACTGGCTTTGACGCACTAAAACAAATTACTTAGCAAAATTTAGTGGACGCCATTAGTTCTACTGTTGATTTGCCTTCAAGTATTACAAGGTACCAAAATGTTTTACAATACGCAAGATCGAAAGTAGACTTTGCTGTTGGACTGGTTTATACATGCTGCCTTCTGACCTCAGGCTCCAGATAGGAACTATAATCAATCAACAATGAAATTCTTGTTGCAGGAAATGAACAGAAGGTTGGTCAACGACATTTCAATTCTGAGCCTCGTAATAATGCAAGCAGTAAAAAACAGTATGACCCCCCAAGAATAAGTATCCAAGCCCGCGGACAAAAGCCAAAGGCATTGAAGCTCAGCAAAGTCGCGGGACTCTGTTGCGATGACCAGGAATATGAAAAGACAGCGCTTGTTCTTGGATTAACAGGCCTCGGATTACTTGGTCTTTATCTTACTAAATTAACCCAAATATTAGAGAAAACTAATGTTCCATAAGTGCTCGGCCATAAAGCCAACTACTTTTGTTGCAGTATGACAAAGCCAGCTAACAATACATTCCTAATATACCGGTTAAAGAGTTATAGCTTTACGGGTAATTTTTTTAATAAAATCGAGATGTTCAAGTGTTTTTTTTACCCATGATTTATCAGGTGGGTCGGATGGCGGCGGGAAGGTAATGAACTTTGACACGCCGCCTTGTAATAGCCACCCAGTGTACTTATTGCAAATCCTAAGGCGTTATAACGCTTGCAATGTGACTCCTTGCTCTCTAAACAGTGTTCGTATCGGTTCTGCTAGTGTCAGTGTCGTCATTTTAAAATTTTTTCGATAGTTTCTCTTATTCTATTCACTTTGAGTTCGATAATTAGGTCCCGGTTAGTGTTAGCGCTTCTAGTCTGTGATCTTTCATTGCTCAGATTTTTTAGTCTTTGGGCTATTCTTTTCTTTCATCTCATGCCTACGACTGCGGTCGTCAGTCTCAGCGAGTGTTTCTTTTTCTCTTTTTATATTGCTTCATCTAGTTCACCTAGTTTTGCTAAATTGTTTGTTATTCGCCTTTGATGGGTCTTTAAAGCATGATCAAGGGCGATAGTTCTCGCATGGGTAGCGGCGAGTCGTGTTATAGTCTTAACGCTGTTTCTTCTGAATAACTGGATTCTGCTTCTATTACATTTATTAATTCACCTGCTGATTGATTTAATTCTTTAAGTTCCATGTTTTGCATTTGGTTATCTGTGGGAGTTCTTGCAGTGTGTTTTGAAGTTTAGAAACTGCCTCGCCCTTATTTTGGCCTAACAAGGCCAAGGCGGTTTTTGTATTCCGCTCGCAGGGTGTCTAGTTCTAATTAACCCACGCCTTAAATCTTTGATGGGTCTTTTTTTGTTGTTACGCTGAACAAGTTGTTCCTTGGTCGCTCCTCACAAAAAATGGTCATCTTTTACTTCAAAAATCATTTAGGGTCTATAACTTCGGGAGGTTCTTGGCCTAACTTTGGTATATGATCTGACCTTACTTTTCTGTTAATCACGCCGCAAAGAGAGCCCGACGCGATGTTGTACCAAAGGAGTCATTTCACTCATGTTCGTTCCAGAATCTAAATCATTCCTTAATCCTTCCTCCTCAATGCCTGCCATTGTTTTTAAATAATTAATTTTTTATTTTGTTTTTATAAAAAATGCCACAATCTTATGGCTCGATTCTTAACCGGCATAGGAAGTCTGAAAGAGCCCTCTGGCGTGGAAGGGAAAATAAACGGAATATTATTGTTCAAATAATCCATCTACTATTGTTTGCAGATCAAATTTTACTGTCAAAATTTCCAGACCTAGGAGAGATGAATTGATTGTGCCAGCTCTGCGACGTCTTACTTTCAAATAGAAACTCGCTTCAACAACCGACCCACACAGGACGTTGTACAGAAATCTGGGGAGGGCAGGCAAGCGTTAAGAAAATTTCTAAAAAACTTGAGGGCAAGAAATATTTTCTTTACACAATGCAGACATATTTTTAACTATTTCTGATCTATGGCTAACCGGGAAAGAAAGGGCTGATCTTGCGTTTCAGGGATCGAACAATGAAGAAAGCACTAAAACATAGGAATAGGCGCCGCAGATACTAAAGACGGTAAAAAGTATTGCTAGCTGTAAATTATGCGTATGGAATCGCTTTTCCACTACCTTAGATTTTGAGTTGTTAAAAGCGCATAAGCCCCCCATACTTCCAAGGGCATTAAAAAGACAGATTGTCATTTGAACTAAACTTTTAATGAATACAAAGTGTTCTCAATCATTGACACCGAAGCAAAGTACAGCAAAAAAAAATTTCTGACATCTGTTAGAGTTTGATGTTGTTAGCAACCTAATTTAGAGAGAGCTGATCTTGCGCACCATATCAGTCCACATTTCCCAATATATTACGAAAGAGTGTTTAATCCTACAACATATCCAGAAGCAGGGGCAGACGCTATATGGAATTTTAGTTTTAGTGTTGCAGCAAGATCGCGTAAAGGTATGTTTATTGCTGTGCGACGATGAAGAACCGTTCAAAAAGAGGAGTGAAAAGTATTTTATCAAAAATAAACGAAAGTACAATGTTCGATTGAGGGTAGTCTAACCATCTACGCTAGCGGGCTTAAACCTTATCAGCATTTTGATGAAATAAGAACACTGTTTGGGGGCGGGAGGTGTAGAAAGTCCAACAGTTACCGTGTGTCTAAAGATTTACTCTTCACAATGTTAGGCTTGATTGATTATTTAACAACAAAATTACGGTTTCTGACTTGACCTAAGGTCAACAGATGATACTCAGTTGCATGAAGCGGGGGGAGAACTGTGAGAGACGTAATAAACAATTCAAATTGATAATGACGAAGATAGCGATAAACCGCTTAATGTACATTGTTTTAATTATCTGATGCGCAGTGAATATTTCTACCTCACAGATTAGAAAAAATGTAGTATACTAAATTATGTTTTTTTTAAAAAAAAGGCATGTCGTTCAGGTTTATCCAAATGTTGCTAAAGCGCCGCCCAAGAGAAGAGATAGTAGAAAGCCCTAACATAAAACCTTCAGATTAACCAACATTACACAACATGCACAAAAACTAGAGAGACTTTCAAAATACAGCAAAACCAAACGAAGGTATTCGGCTGCCTTTAATGCTGTTACATATGTTAATACTGGAACATCGACTATAAAGCGCTCTTCAGCAGGAACGGGAGTGTTGGTCTTTTAGCAACGGGCATAGGCGCACCGAGCTTTAACCTCTCGGAGGTTTGTCTTTAGCTTCGGTCTGTGTTCATTAGCTGTAAGTGCGGGCTGGCAAAAAAATAAAACAAAACTCCAAAAGCACACAGCTAACTTGTTCGTTCAAACTGACAATAAATAAAGCACGAAGTGAACTCAAACCTCCGGATGAAGAATTTAATCTTTTACGGCCCGATTTTAACTGATACAAAAGACCAAAGTTTGATCTTCAAAGAAAGGCGAGGGCAGTTTTTTCTCAAACAGCCAGCACACGCCGAGCAGATAAAAACGGAATGCTTAAAAAAGTACGAGGACATTTAAACTCTGTTCTAAACGCACTCACAGTACAACAATCGAAGGGTTGGTTTATACTTTAGTTTATGAGTCAGCACAAAAAGACCGTGATATGATTCGGATTAATTATTTTTTTTTAATTTACAAAATATTTTGAGGTTAGAAAAGAAACTCAAACAGGGATATGATATATGAAGGACGTATGAATTGTTTGAATGGAAGTGCTTGAGAAAGAGCGTTTATCACAGAGAAACACTGAATGCTATTGATTAGAAGTCATTGATCCAGCAAACGTTTTACAGGCAAGCGTTGGTTCATGCTATTTCTCAAGTTCCAAGTAACTAACAATAGGTCCCGCCAGTGAATGTAAATGTTAGCTGTTATAATCGATATGTAACGATAACTGAAGAAAATCTAGAAGTTGGGTCTCGACTAACAACAGACTATCTTTCCGTAATGATAAACACCGGTAGGGCAGAGAACTGCTTTGCACCGTTTGGACGCTGAGCTGAGAAGCAAAAAGAGAGCTCTGTTGGTCAGAGGGCGAAGTCTAGAGATAGATTAAACAGGCTACGTATGCGCGGGTATATTGTTGGGTACGGCTTACATTCCACTACCTCAGATTTAGTTGCAAAAAGAGCAGGTCTAACATAAAGAATACAGACCACAAATGTTTCTGTGAGTGTGTCTTGCCAAGCTGCATTTCGCCGCAAAACGCAGATAGAGTTGTCTAACTATCACCCTTACATCAATGCTCTTAACTGTAGTGTGGGGTTGTCCTTTCCTGTTAGAGTAGACCAAATTGATCCAGTTGAAGAACAAACAAACCATTAACTGTTACTGTATACACATGGATGAGAAAAAATTTGGTGCCAATTAAAGAGTCCAAGGAACAGTCCAACAATAGGCCGAACCAGACAAAAATCATGTTGACTTCCTCCTGATGCTTCTCACCCGCGGGGCTACCGCATTACACTTGATACGCTCGATGAGTAGACTAATGAAGCATACTTCAAAACGTGGGCCACAAACAAGATTTCTGTTTGAAATGTTAACGATGCCATCTGTTCAAGCCGCGGAGCGAACATAAGACAAATTGTAAACGTTCTGTAGACTGTAATACGGAACTAATTACACTCCACCGGATCTAACGAACTTTTACCTCCAGGAAACGGCTGCACAAATTCTCCATATGTTGTTTATGCAGCCTTTCGAAATCGCTATTGTTCCTTATGAAGGGCCAGAACGCCACAAACCTTCGAAAAACAGTCTTACTGAGTAATCATCAATATTTGTCATTTCCTTCATTCGTTGCCAGGTTAGGATGGCGCCCTTCAGCCACCAGACTTGTATAGAGGCCCAGATGCTGCAGAAATACTCTTAGAAGCCATGCAAAGGGGGGGTAAAGTGCTTTAATGACGTGTTTCTAATAATCTACACTTATCTGCAATCATAATGACGCCTGAAGACAACAACAGTATGACTCAGCCACACATTGTTGATTTGTGGTTTAGTAGACCTCAGTGAAGAAGCAACAAATCCAAAAAGTAAGAGACCATGATTTCACATTAGTGGAAAGTTCAGAGGGAGCTGCGCACACGTTAAAAGCAATCTTCAACTAAGTTTTGAACAAAGGGACAGGAAGCTGCCTGGTATTCTTTCATAAACTTGCGAGTTACGGGGACTCTCATCTTATAATGAAAGCAGTGGTCGAGATGCCTCAGGGGTGATCATGCATTGCACAGTCATCAGAAAAGTACATGTGCTTAATCGGGAATAACATGTCTTTACTTTTTATGACTACTATGCAGCACATGATGGGATCATTTGAGTCACTGGCTATGTCCTTAAAGTCCTGCCCAATACAGAGTAATATTTTGAGTCAAATCTAGTTAGAAAGCTTTTACCCTTATGAGACAAGAACAGTTGGGAAAGGTTTGACGAAGGACCACACCTTCCTCCTAAAGGCGCGTTCTTTTCTTAGTCTCAGAGGAAAGGACATCAGTGATTCTGATACCAGCATGCTCAAGATGCGTGGCAGAAGATAGATTGTAAACTCGATGGGGAGACTATCATGATTCAAACTTGAGGGCAGATGTATGTTTGTTGGCGGCAAATTTTTGAAAAACTATAGAAAGACTGCATTAAAACATTATAGAGTGGAAGCCCGCGATACGTTTCTGCGCCCGGGAAGAGTTGGGCGATTTTTAAAAGTTTACTGGAGTCCAGATTGATTTTATTGTCTGACCTACCAATGATTCAGCTGATTGAAAACGGATTGCGTTGGGGGGGGGGGGGGGGGGGGGGGAATTTAGTATGGCGTCGCATATTACTGTAAGCAAAACAAAAATACTTGGACGATATGATCCAAGTAAACGGTCTAACTAATCTCATGTATTTAGAAGCAAACAATCTGTACGGATGGGCAATGGCGCAAATACTTCGTTACGCAACTTTAAAATGTACACAGGCGCGATCGAATAATATTCCCAAAGCATTCAAGTGGTTGGGCAGTTTAACGCTGATCGCAGGCGTAGGTTTCATTCTAGAAGTTGAGATTTAGAATATCCTCATGAACTCCATGACCTGCATAATGACTATCATTAGCAGCATGAAAGTCTAAAGATGGATCCAAGAGAGCGCCTAAACTTGTGCCTAATCTCGAGGAAAAAAAATTATGTCTGTCATTAAGACTTCTACAAATTTTATTTAAGGCATGGGTTGCAGTTGACAGCGTTCATCGCCTATTTGCTTTTGATCAGAACAGTTCATGGAAACCATACTCATGAAGAACCTGATCTTAGAACTAAATCCGCTGATGCTTCAGAAAAGACTTTTTCAAGCTGATGAAACAACAGCTGTTCGGAAAGGACTATGAAATCCACACAAGCGCAAAGATGTCAGATTGGTCACAAAGAAGGACGATGCAATTAAGCTGACTTCAAAAACTAATTATCAGGATTCAGAAGATTTCATGATCAGCTTTTTGGCATAATGATGAAAAAAAGAAAGTCAAATTGGACAAACCTGTATTTATGGGTATTTACTGTTTTTAGGATTATCAAAGCTTTGATGTTTAGAATGTCTTTATTGACTACTTTAAACCTTGTATCCCGAGACCAGAGTACTTTCACAGATACAGATAGTTTTGTTATAAGCTATCCTACTGAAGACATCTATAAAGACATGGAAATTGAAGTTAGCTACAAAGGGCATGCGGGGATGGTATGATACTCTGATTACCCTAAAGAGTCGCCTAACATTCACCCGTAATAAGAAGTTTTAGGGAAAAGATGGAAGGATGAATTATTGGAGGGGTTGATCAGAGTTAAGTTTGTGGTTTAAGTGTCAAAAATGTACAGTATTTCGAGCAGGAGGAAAATCATTAGAAAGCAAAGGGATATCTCGCAGCGTTGCGCAGCAGTCAAACATATCACTTGACACTACAAAGAAGCACTGTTTGGCAATAGACTTTTCATCATGCAACGTAAAACTGCGATCTAATATACATGAGATCCAACACAACAGTTGTAACAACAGGAAGTGTTTGATAGAACAAAAACACAAACGTGTGTTTGTTTAATCCAGAGTTTATATGCAATCGGGCCTGGGAGTACCGCATAAACAGGGGGTGTTATATTTTTCATCACTTTTATTATCAGATCACTATAGTTCATCAATTCATTTAAATATTTTCTCATGTTTGCTTGACGCGTTCGAATTTTTTTTTATTCTTTCAAGAATTTTTTTCCACCAATTTGGGGGTATAAGTTGTAGGTGATCTGATGAATTTAGCATGCAATTGATTAATCCCCGAAAATGTTTCCTTAATAGCATTACACGCATGACTGATTCCCTTCTCTTTTCAAGGTTCTCTTCCTTACCATTCTTGTTCGTTCTGCACTTTCCTTCTGAGCTTCATTTAACTCCAAATATAATTTACATAAATTAATTTAAAGCTGGACAGTGTTGGTTGGGATTATCTGCAGTTCTCTTCGCAAAAAGATCTTTGAGGAGCTGCGTTGTTTTGCTGTGTCAGGTTTCTCCGTAAATAATACCGGGCGGATTCCTCATTACAATTCATTTTATTACATACGGGTCAACACTCCAAACTGGATCGGTTTGCCTGATTCGAGTGTCCCCCTTCTGCTTTCCGGTAATAAAGGATACCTTACTTTTAAAACCAACGGTAATTAGTTTGCTGGGTGTACTGGATTCTTCAGCAACATTTAATTGTTTTCTTTTGATTGCTGTCTGTTTTAACCTTTAAATTTCTATCATTATTTCATTGCAGCGCAAAAAACTGAGGGGCCATCTTCTAACCATTCTGTGTTGCGAGAATTGTCAATCGCTCTCTGTGATACTGGTAGGAAAAAAAGTCTTTGGATAACTGTTTTAGTTTAAAGTTTTCGACTAAAGCCTGTGACTCGTGAAACTCCTGGGAATGCCTTTCTAATGGTAACTCTATGTTTTAACAACAATTGATTCACTTGCCCTTTAATTCTTTTCCATCATCAACTTGACTCTTGCGAGGGTAAGTTAGCGGGCCTCTTTGGTATTTTAGTTGTATGGCGACGCAAACAGCAGAAGCACTCTTTTTGTGTAATGCTCGCATCTTTGTATCTTGAAGCCATGTCAATGAGGTGAGTGCGTACTTAAATCTTTTTCGTCTATCGTATCAGAGGGTAAATATGCGGTCCATTTGATGGGTGTCGTTTGGAGTTGTATTGACAAAGTGTGGTCTCTGTATTCGCCTAGGCGCTGGTAAATAAATTTGCCAAATCGCTTGTTTAGATAACCATTCTTTTGCTGTTTGTTCACTACTCCAGCTGCTTGGCTTAGCTTTTTAATTGCTGTTATTCCCTTCCAATATCCTTTTGGCGAATAATAGATTTTGTTCATTTTTTATTCAGCAATATTATGTGCAACAAAATACACAACGGTCATACCAAAGACATAAACCCGATTTCTTGCATCTTTTGTTTTTCTGATGGATGATAAAGTCGCTAAATTTTGGTGGGGGTAATGTCTCGATTGGTTTGCCTGTTACTAGATAATATTGTTTTATTGCTTGATCAACATCTTTAAATGTGTAAGCTGCATGCCCCTGTTTTTTCAGTGTTTCATTAATAAAATCTAACTGCTCAATTCTTGCTTTTCATAGCGATCTTGTGCTGCGGCTAGTTGCTCCACAGCTTTGTTATGTCTTTTTCTCTCGCCTTCATCTCGCAGTTTACTAAATGCGTAATTACTTCCACTAAAAGCGAGCGCATTAACCACAGCGCCGCCTATCATCATTACGAGTGAAGCCATTTTTATAAATGTATTTTTTATTTACATATTTATACTGTCTGGAATTATTCCTTGCTTGACTAGAAAATCTTCGTGGCAAACGAAGCTGCAATGATAGCAATCAGCTTTGCTGAATCCTCAAAGTCTAGTTTGCCAAGATCTGCTGGTTTAATTCTTAACAAGCTTTTACCAAGCATTGAGTATCCTACACTTAGACCCCCAATAACAGCAGAATGGTATACAAGGTTAGCAACAGTTTTTTCGGTGCTCATTTTTAGAAAATAAAATAATTATAATTATTAAAAAACATGAACAGTGATGATCTACAACAGCTACAAGGCAGCCTAATCCTTCCTGAACTTATGAATGACCAGTGATGACCAAGCTATTATGCTCCCAAAAAGGGAAATGTTGTATTCTTTGGGCAGCATGTGGAAAAACAAAACAGTTTCCGAACTGAATTCAGCATTGAACAGATTCCAACAGAGTCGCCACAATACATTATAAAGTTCATAAACAGGTATGATGCGCCAGTTGGGTCGAGAAAGGAAAAAAGCGTTGGGCAAAAACGGTTCATAGTTTGTAACACTAAACTAGTCAGTAGATTTTTGCTCCCATTGATCAGAAACAAGATCTTAACCGTATGATAACGCAAGATCCAGTTTTAAATAACAAAGTCATTAGAGTCTCTAGATTGATTTATACTCTAGATTTGGAGCATTGTTATCGCCATTAAATCATTGATTAAATAACTTTTATCATATAGATTTTATTTTCCCTTCAAAATGACCGAGCCAGAAAATCAGCAAATCAGAAAACAACTGAATCAGGTGGAGAAGTAACCAAGCCAGAAAATCAGCCAAAACAGCTGAATCTGGTGGAGACCCGTGAAAAGCATCCTCATCCTGGGGTGGTTTAACGCAGGAAGAAAATTAGCAGAGGTGGAACAGGGCAAAAAAAATTAATGTAACAGAATATAACTCATAATGAAAACAATCACACCGCCAACGCCAGAACCAGTTGATACCAATGCCGGCTAAAAAACTTCATGTGATTCAAGACCTACAGCGCCAAAGTCATCTGGAATATTAAACTTAAAACTGTTGCCCATTTTTGGCGCCCTTATGCTGCTGCTGGGGGCGGGTTATTACAGTTATAAAAATATAAAGAATGGCAGCCAAAACAAAAGAAGTTAAAACAACCTGAACCACTAAATACAGAAAAGAGCAACTGCACGCCAAAACCGCCAACAACAAAAGATCATTTTGATCCATTTATAATGCAATAAAATTCTAAAAATTTTTTTAATAAAATAGATCATGGCGTATTATAAAATGATAAAGTCAATAAATAAAGACATGAGTCAATATAAAAGACATTTCCAAAGAACCAGAATTGTAAACAATGCGGTGCTTAGGATGTAAGAACTTCAATTAAGAACTATGCGACCAATCTCGCGCCAAAGACACAGAGCAAACATCCTCAACAATGACGCGTTTTATTTTTTGAGGCGTGAGTGTACTAAATTATGACATCTACTATATAAGATAAAACCATAGATTGTATTTTTTTGATAAATATAAGATAACTTGAATAAGAACTTAGTTGACTTAAAGGATAGTCTTAAGGATGACTTAATTAAGAACTTATTAAGAACATGATGTAAATTAATTAAAAACTTAATTAAGAACTTGAAGTAACTAAAATAAAAACTTAATTAAGTTCTTAATTAATTCTTAATTAATACCATGGGGTGACTTAATTAAATTAAAAACAATAAATAAAAACTTGGGGTGACTTGGGGGGTGGAAGGTGAGTGTGAACACAGAGCTTTATTATTTGTCCATGTGTAACACCACTTAGTGCAACCAGCTGCTTGCGTTTTGATGATGCATTGGCTTCTTTTGTTGCAAGTTCAAAGCAGCCCACCAGTGCATGTAACATAAGCTGAATGAATAAAACAAGACAATTGTAAAAAGTACCAACAGGCAGCCTATAAGTTGTAACAGGGCGTAGACAGCAAAGCGAGCGAAGCAGCAAAAAAAAAAAAGTCTAATCTCACTGCTGATAACCTTGACCGCTCTAAGGGTAAGCGCGCTGAAGAAACGCTGCCACTGTGACCTTTGACCGCTCTAGGGTGGAGCGCTGAAAAACGGCAACGGCTTGGTCACTGCTGATAACTCTTTCGACCGCTCTGGATAAAGCCGCTGAAGAAACAGCTTGCCGCAGTGACCTTTAAACCACTCAAGGGTGGAGCGTTGAAGAAACAGGCTTTCCACTGTGACCTTTGACCGCTCTAGGTGGAGCGGTATTCTCAGATCACGTGCCTAGTTTGGCTGTGTCCCTCTTCTCTCAACCGGGTTGCAACTGGCTTTGGAGCAAGTTACAGCAGTAATTGCTGTACCAAGCTATTATGGCGGCTCTAATCGCCAGTAGCAGAACATCCGTCATTGTAAATTTGGAGCAATTATATGAAGGATACGCGGGCCACACACTACACCTCTCCATACAGGTAGATGTACTAAGGTCTCCTACCCATCTATTTGTTTGCCAAAAACCTCAAAATCGCCATTCAGTTTGCATAAGGCAAACATTTGAGAGGCAGATGAACTGGTTAGGAATAGAGAAAGTTAAAAAAAGTATAAACACATCTTAATACACAGATCAGCTTAGCCGCAATGAACACTGAATCTGCAGTTAACATCAATCAAGTCTGATACAAACAGAGAACATATTTTACTTGGAGGAACAGCAAAAAATGTTATCACAATATAAGTATATTATAGCATACGACTCAGCCGTGTTTACCTCCGCTTACGAAATGAACGCCAAGTTTTTTACATGGCTTTAGCAGTCTCAAGCCAGCCCCAACAATCAAAACGCGTGATGGTCTTTTTTTGCTCAGGCCGACTTTCAATCAATGCAAGCGCCATTTATTAGATAAGGAACCATCTCATCAAAAGTCCAAACACGTATTAAAACTGGCTACATCTGTTTCATTCCTTGAACCAACAAACCTTTAAGAAGTCGTTCATTTCCAAAGCAGGTTAGTTCACTTTTCGTATTCTATCAAAACCAATCTTCCCGTTTCACAAAATGCTTTGCCTAATACTTCAACAAATACTCTAACATGCAGTTTAAAGTAAAACTTCTATGCCTCGAATAGCACAAACCTTGTTCTTCAGTAACTGTTTAACAAAACCACAAACCTCACAAACCCGTAAATAACTTTCTCACTACAACGCACACACCTTCACAAGCTCCAACGCCGCCATTAGTAAACTGACAAGTACAAACCGGTCTTGCTGACGTGGCGGCCCACAAAGTTGGGATTGACACGTCACAGTCTAGAACAATTCGCTAACGCGGCCGCCAGTGTCCTGTCAACCCTAAATGAATACACCCCCACCCCACCCCCACCCTCACTGGCAAGCCCAGTCCTCCCGCTTTATTATTTTTGGTCGCTTGCCGTGGCGCTGTGTACCCGAAGGTCGCTTGTCCTGCGCTAGCCGTGCCAAAGAAATAAATTAAGCGATTAGGTTTCAGCCTCGTGTCACCTAACTTTTACTCATGTTTTTGTAGGTAGAAATTAGTCAGAATAAGTGTGCGGATTTTATGTCAAAAATATAACTTAGTTTTAAAAAGACACTAAGTTTTTATAAATTAGTATTAAAACGAATAACCCCTACACAGTATGCTGTTTGTAGCTAATCGTTTTTTTTTGGTATTAAAGTCATACTATCAGAGAACTTATAATATCCGCTTCTAGGTCACTTTTACGCCCGAAAACTGGTTTGAGGGCGAAGGTGAGTTAAAGCAGCAAATTACAGTTCTCCTCATGCAGTTAAAGTAAAACATATAGTCTCGAATAGCACAAACCTGTTCTTTCAGTAACGTTTTAGCCATTTTAAAATAACACCACAAAAACACAGTGGGTCACAACCGGAGCGAAGATCAAAACACAACCTTCTTTGTGCGGTATCTTGAACAGCAATGGCGGAACTGGCCTTTCCACGTGAACAGCCTCAATGCGACGTACAAACAAGAATTTCCAAATCATTTGCCTGAGTAATGGTGGTGCAACCCACCGAGTGTGAGTTTGCAACCAAAGCGCCTAGCCTGTGCAGTAGTAAACGCAGGCCGCAAGCCGTAAATTAAGTGATCAGGTTTCAGCCCCGTGTCAGGCCTGTCTGTGTACAAAGTTTGTAGGTATAAATTAGTCAGAAGAAGTGTGCGGAATTTATAAGCCATTTAAATGAGAGAGAAAAGATAAAGAGTGGTTTGGTGTGTGTGTGTGTGTGTGGTGTGTGGTGTGTTTGTGTGTGTGTGTGTGTGTGTGTGTGTCTGCTGCCCGCCTCTCTGTCTTCTGTCTGTCTCTCCTCTGTCTCTCTCTTCTCTGTCTTCTGTCTGTCTGTCTGTTCCGTGAGGGCAACTTGACCTTAACGGGCTTTGTCAGGGTGGCCGGGTGATTCTCTCTCATCTCTCTCTTACCGCCACTGGAAAAGGCGGCTTTTAGGCCATTTTTTTCTTTCGCCCAAAAACTTGTGCGGAGCAAGAGAGTTAGAATTTGGTAAATGCTGTTTCACTCAAACGATAATTTTCTTTAATGGATATTAGAGCTATTTTGATTAAAACAGAAATAACATCACTGTATTTAAAGAGGAAAGTAAATCACCCACCTTTCGAAAATTAGAATCCACAAACACTATAGATTAAATTATCTGCTTAAACAAAAAAGGACGCATAAAACATGTTAGTGGTCTGTCCATCTTAAAACATTTTTGTAGTTGCAAGATTTTTTGATAACTAACAGGTTATAATGACAAACACAGCATTACAGTATACATAAACTAGCTCTTATGTTCCTGACAAACCTATTCGCATCAATTTTATAGGTGTCATTGTATACTGTAATTACGAACAATGAGCTGCAGTGGCTGAATAAATGAAACATTGAATTCTTAGTTTTGTACTGCAGTGCCGGGTGTTTTTGGGCGTACATCATGCAATCTTGATTGGTGTAAAGGATGTTGTCTAAAATCGGTACTTTTTATTGAGTGAGTAATAAAATGCACTTCTTGAACATGTTAAAAGAAGAGAGAATCTCTTTGCAATCAAATTCATTGATGAACAGGATCTGTCCATTTTTTTTTGTTTTAAAAAAACTTAACCACACTTGCATTATTTGCTTGATTCTGTGTAGCCTGACATATAAAACCCCATCTTGAAGTACATTTGTGCAGGTTTGGTTATCTCCAATCAGCTGTAAACCGCTCTGAACTCAGTTTCTTTCCTTGCTTGATAGCTTTCCCTCCTGATTGCTGTTAGGATTATACTTCACCCTAGAGAAAGCCTAACAACTGCAATAAGCTTGATACTCTGGATATCTGCTGTGATACAAGGGGAAATGGACCTTGTTAGACTTCAATATCGGACTTATTGATGTGATGATAACATTCCTTGTCATCGCCAAAGAAAATATTTGAGTTCACAAATCTGACACAACAAATAAACACGAAATTCTGTACGAATACAGCAATTGTGTGTAGTGTTATTCATATGTGTGACAAGCTGCTGAGTTAATCCCACAATCAGAATGCATCATTACAAACCAAGGTTTTTCTAATGAATCGAACAGATTAATTTAGGAACTGCTTCGTGACCCTTTCACGTGACCCCTTTACGGCTTAATATGCAGCATGTCAGCATGCAGTAGAGCCAAGGTCCGAGTTTGACAAGTTTCTAACTTGCTGCAACTTGTCTTGATACGTGAAAGTCTGAGTTTCTGACAGAGATCACAATCTTTCATCTGAATTGAGATTTTAATGGAAGAATAGTTTCAACGAAAGGTTTTGGTGCGTTTTAGAAGATGTAATTTAAAGAGATGTACGAAACGTGATGTTATTTTTTTTTTTTCCTGAGATGACATTTGAGTTTGATTTTAAAAGCGTTTGTGACAGCACTTTAGCGGTCGGCTGGGCTATAAGCAACATTACCTATTATCTCTGTCTTTGTTGTTCTGCTCGAGTGATTGTAAATCTTTGCATCAAATTTGGAGGTTTGATCAGTGAACAGTGTTGGAAAATGAACTATTTATTTTGTTTTTCTGTCAATATTTGTCTCCCTATTCTATTGTGAATCTGTTCGCATGGACGTGTTTATGCTTTGTCCTAGACTAGATGCCCTTCAGCTTCACTGATTCCCAATGCAGAAGTCAAACATATCCACGTCTATGTCTTTTTTCCATTGTTGTGTCCAACAATTACACTTTGGTTTGTTTTTTACATAAGCAGCGAGGAAAATATGTTGGTTTCCAAAACCACAGTCCGTTAAAATATGATTTTATCAAATTAAATGTACTCATCATTGTAAGGACATCGATAATATTTTTCCCTTAGAACGTGGGGTTTGGGAAAAGGGTAGGGGGTGGGAGGTGAGGTTGGGAATAGAGAGGGAGGGTTGGGCTTGGGGAGGAATTGTCCTTAACGGAAATCTGTATCTTCTTATGATCAAGGACAGTCACGTACGTCTCAAAATACGTTTGATGGAAACCATACTCTGGACATTTTTGGCAATTTTCTGAGCTGCTTTTGTTCAAAATGTTATAGCTTGTTTTAAAGCAACAATTTTCTGAATGAAAAATCCTTGTCATGGTAATGGAGACGATTCAAAGCTGATAATAAAATATAATTACCACAGCCTCTTTTGTATTCAACTTCCAGTGATATCCAATTGAAATTTGATATTTGAAATTTGAACAAGGTCATAATCTTGTTGCCCATGTTTGAAAAATTGACCATCTGATTTGTAAAAATGTGCGAGTAGTTGAATGAGAACGAGTACAGTAGAAAGAAACTCGTGGAGAGCGTGGCAGCAGAGAGTCCTCAGAAGAGAAGCCCCCTTCAAGCAAGTGTTTCGGACCTTATCTCCTGACACTCTAGGGGGGTTGGGCCACACCCGGTTCATGACTCCGGATGTCCCTCTGCTGCCCCTTTTTGTTTCCCCATCTTGGGACGAGCCATGGCGGGATTCGAACCCATGACCCTCTGGTAATGCTCATTTTCCACTTAATGACTCGCGCTTTAACCACTGAGCCACAGGGACACCTGATATTTGTAGGGAAATTAAGCCTTATGAAGTTCACTTTTGTTCCTCCTTGACCAGATCCAGCTTGAACACCTCTCTGCCGCTTCTGCCATTGCTTTCAGGGCTCTGGTTTGTTCCTTTCCTGCAACTGAGAGCTGTTTCATGAGGCTGTATGCAGACGTTCCTACAAATCCCCTAGCTCCAATTTCTGCAGTGAGGACTTTGACCAGATAGCCTTCTCTCCTCAGGCTGTTGCCAGATCAGCATACCTTTCAGTCTTGTAGATTTGAGCTGCCTCCATTCTGTTTCATATGGCACCGTGAGCTCGATCATGATCAGCTGCTTGGTTGACTTAGAGTGGACTACTATGTCTGGTCTCATGCCACTCTTGCTGATGATCTCTGGTGACTCTTCCATTCGGGGAGGTCTGCAGTGCACTCCCAGTCATCTGCCCCGTCCAGCAGACTCTGCCTGCATGTTTCGAGTGGCACTGTTGTTCTTGGCCATGATATGCTGCCTCCTGCCGTGAAGAATGTTGCGGGTGCTTTTGGAGTCCTGATTCGCCCTTTTTGTGGTGTTGGTACTAGCCCAGAATACTTGTACAATCTCTTTGAGCACTTGGTTGTGCCTCCATGTGTACCTTCCTTGAGCCAGGGCTAATTTACATGAGCTTAGAACATGCTCCACTGTTTGTTTTTCATGGCAGAGGGGCATGCAGGATCGTCTGTTTTCCCCCACTTCACCAGGTTTGCATTTGAGGGCAGAAGGTCAAATGCAGATCTGAGAATGAAGCTGATCCTGAGAGGGGTCATGTGCCAAATGTCATTCCAAGTGAGACTTCTTTGGAGTGCATTCTCCCACGTTGTCCATTGCCCTTGCTGGCTCTGCTGGACTGCTTCTTGGAGTCCTTTTTGGCTTCTTCTTTTCTCATCTCCTGAATCATCATGTCTCTTTTGGCTTTTCCTTTGGCCTTTGACCACCATTCAGTTTTGGTCACCCCCAGTCCTTGTCTGTTGGTCTGTGTGTGTCCTGTTATTTCTCTGATCTTGAGACTTTCTTTTGCAGAATCCATCGCCTCTTGAACTTTCCATTTTCTGCCTGTCTTCAGCTGGGGCTTGATTGCTTCAAACCACCTTGTCTCCTGAGTCCTCCAGCATGCTTTGAAGTCTGATCTTCCCTGCTTTGTATTCCTCCAGGATGGATTTCAGTGGTAGTTTCAGCTTTGCTTGGCGACAGCACAGCGCGATGTCAGTCAGACAGGTGGGACACCAAGCCATTTCCTTGTGAACTTGTTGATTTTGGCTTCCATTGCCTCCACTGTGCTGGTGCAGATGTCGTATATCATCAGAGGCCATAGGAGCTTTGGTATCAGCATGAACTGCAGACACCAGACCTTGTATTTGCCAGGGAGCCCACACTGGTTAATGGTCTCCAAGCCTTCTTCCGCCATCTGCTTGGTTTCGTTTGCTCTTGTGTGTCTTTCAGCGTATCATCATACCATCTTCCAAGGCTCTTGACTGGTTCTTCTGTGACTGTTGGAATGGCCTGGTTGGCAACACTGAAGACCACAGATTCGGCCACTTTTCCTTTCCTCAGTGAGAGACTCCGTGATTTCTTTGGTTTGAACTTCATTCTGGATGAGGCAACTATGTCGTCCAGCCTCTCCAGCACATGACGTGTCTCGTCTTCTCTGGATGAAATCACTGTAGTGTCATCCATGAATGCCTTGAGAGGAGGCATCTTGTATCCATCGCCAAGGTCTGTTGTCTCGCGTTGTTTGTTGCTGCTTTCAAGATGAGTTCCATTGCCAGCACGAACAGTATTGGGGAAATTGCACAGCCCATTGCAATGCCCACTTCCAAGTTGATCCAATCTGTTGTGTAGTCCTTGGTAGAGAACCGCATTGAGAAGCCATTGAAGTACTTTTTGAGCATGTCGCGGATGTTCTTTGGCACATGGTACATCTCAAGAGCCAAGTGTATCATCTCATGGGGCACAGATCCATATGCGTTTGCCAGATCAAGCCACACTACGTCCAGGTCTCTCTTTTCTGTTTTTGCTTTTTGGATTGCGTCCCAGATCATTGTGGCGTGTTCTACACAGCCAGCCACGCCTGGGATGCCACCTTTCTGGACTGACACATCAAAGTACTTGTTTCCATCAGGTACTTGGTCAGCCTTGCTGCCATGACAGAGAAGAAGATTTTCCCTTCGACGTTCAGTAGTGATATTGGCCTGAACTGGCTGATGTCACTTGAGTTTTGCTCTTTGGGGATGTACACACCATCTGCCGTCATCCACTGGCCGCTGATCTTCTGGTTTCTCCAAGCCGATCGCAGCAGCCTGTGGACCCACTCCAGCACCCTTGGGACATTTCTTGTAAAGCTGGTAAGGTATTCCGTTTGGCCCTGGTGATGATTTGGCTCTGGCTTTATCGACCACCTTCTTGATTTCCGCCAACGTTGGAGGCTTGCCATGAACTGTTCCTCAGGGTTGGTTGGCCACACCAGACCTTGAATGTCGAGTGGTGCTTGCTCTGTGAGTCAGAGTATGTTTTCCTCAGATGCTGCTCAAGAATCCTTTGTCCACACTTAGGGTCCCAGATTTTGGCTGCTCAAACAGTGTTCTGGCAAACTGGAAGGGGTCTCTGAAGAAGCGCTCTTGTGTCTTCTTCTTTTTGCTCTTCCTCTTCCTCGCAGATTCCGCTTTGCTGAGGGCGCTGTGTTTTTCTTTCAGGTCTTCCCACAGTTTTTCCAAGCCTTGTTTTTCAGCTGGCAGTGCGGTCTTCATTTGCTTCTTGAGGTTGTTCTTTTGGACTCTGATCTTGTCCATCTTTTCTTGGCGTCTGGATTTCTTTGGAGGTGTTTTCTCTTTGGTAGTTTTACTCCATAGGCGTCTCTACATGTGGCATACACAATGTCCCCATATGTGGCTAGTTTGTGTTCAAGGGTGCTTTTCCCTATCAGTGCATCGAGTCTTTGGACGATTTTTGCATCCAGTTTCTCCCAATCTTCAGTTTCGTTTGCTCGTGGCAGTTGAGTTTCAGGCGCCTGGCATCGAGGGCCTGTGCAAATTCCTCATCCGAACCAACAGCGTGGATGTCCTTGGCACTGTGGTTTACATCCTGGCCTTGGTCTTCCGACGTCTTATCTGCTGATGCAGTGCGCTGCTGCTCATTCAGATGAGTCTTCACACATCCCATCTTTGTTCTGTGGATCTTCATGCCACGGGTGGTAGCGAAACGCTTTCCACAGACACATGGATATTCCATTTGGTCCATGTTCATAGTCCGTTTGGGATTTGCAGTCGTGATTGGTTGAGCACCGATGGATTCATCATTCTCTCCCCCTTTCGGTGAATCCTGGGAGCATCTTTTCCTTTTATTCTTAGTAGCCACATGTTTAAGGCAAAGTGGGGAGCCAGCCCAAAGAGCCCTTGGTTCTGGTCTTTCCCAGTGTCCTCCGGTCTTTCCCGGACGTCCTCCGGCCTATTCCCGGAAGTCAATGGTTTACCCATGCATCAGTAGAAAGAAACTCGTGGAGAGCGTGGCAGCAGAGAGTCCTCAGAAGAGAAGCCCCCTTCAAGCAAGTGTTTCGGCCCTTATCTCCTGACACTCTACCGAATAAATAAATAAATAAAAAGCCTTTCCAATCCACGAATCGAACCCTAAATTCACACCTAGATTTATAGACCTTTACCCTTCGCCATTCTCAAACCTACCGCCTCCCCCTTCCCGAACAATCCCTTTCCAAATAAAAAAATATATACAATTTTAATAGTATTTTGTCAGTCTGTATTAAATTTTACAACAGTCAGTGACCATGAAAAATAAGAAATGAAAACATCCACGACAACAATACCAAATCCCATGGCCCAGAATTGCAACCAAATGTATTCAGCTAAGCTGGGACACTTATATCTCTATAAACAGAAAACGGACATAACAAAACACGTTTGTGTTTACAGCCAGGGGGAGGAGATAATCTCAGAACTTTGTCGTGGACACCATTATATCTATATGCAAAGAACATTCCCACTATGTCATTGATTTACTCCAGTAGTCTTCCCATGGCGCCAAAATGTACATTTTCCTCCCCGAAGGTTTGTTTTCCCATCGGGGAATCATCAAAGGACCAGCCTTTGGGCTGTTTGGTACTTTGTGTCTGCCAGGGTGTCCATCACGTCTTTCCATTGTTTTCTTCTGTGCCAGGATTCTCTTGAGCATTGACCCGATACCTTTCAGTACAGAGATAGTGAAAACACTGATTTTGGATTGTCTCACTCACCCCCACTGGCAACACTGTACAACCTCAGACCAAGACTATACATGACAAAAAGAAAAGAGATCGACAAAGACAAACGTGACGGCCAGGATCTGAAAGCGTACGTCAAGAGGATCAGGCTTACTTGAAGCCCGCAGGAGAGAAAGGCCCAGGACACATATTATTATAAGATGCGTGGGAAGCTCTTGTTGGTTGTCAGTACCACGAGAGGGGTAACAGGTACATGTAAGTACCCATGCATCTGTGATGAGCTGAACGAGTGTCCGCCACGGTACCCGAAGCCCCACGCTCCTCCTCTCCTTTTGTCATCGTCCATTAGGCTTCTTCTGTGAACTCATCTCCATGCACGGCCTACGTGTATTCAGGTTTCCATAGATGCTTATGCCTCAGGCATAAGATGACTGGCCCCAACCAGCCAGTCGACTCAGGGAATGCATATTCTCTATCCACCTCTAATGTCACAGACATTTGTGTGTGTGTGTGTGTGTGTGTGTGTGTGTGTGTGTGTGTGTGTGTGTGTGTGTGTGTGTGTGTGTGTGTGTGTGTGTGTGTGTGCGTGCGCGTGCGTGCATGTGTTGTGTGTGTGTGTGTGTGTGTGTGTGTGTGTGTGTGTGTGTGTGTGTGTGTGTGTGGATGTGTAAGAGAGAGAGAGAGAGAGAGAGAGAGAGAGAGAGAGAGAGAGAGAGAGGGAGTCCAGTCTTTCCCATACACGAATCGAACGAACCCCAAATTTGCACACACTCACATATATAAAGACCTTCACTCCACACCACCACTTTCTATGCCTCCCCTCTCTTCCTCTTCTCACCTCCCTACCCTGAAAAAATCCATACTGTTCTTACAGTAATATCGTAAGCTGTATTGAATCCAACGAAGTCGATGGCAGTGCAAAATACAGACTTCGACAATAACAACACCAAATCCCCCAGCTCAGAGTTGGACCCAAATAATTATGTTCAGCTTAGCTCGGATGCTTATCTTTTATATCCACATAAAACTGACAGAGAAAAAAAAATCACACTCATGTGCGTTGACCCAAGGTAAAAATGTAATCCTAGATCTTTTTTTTGAGAACAACCATTTATTCATATTTAAGAAAAAGGAAAATTAACGGGATGGGGGGAGGGGGAAAGGATGAGGCGGGGATAGGGGTGGAGAAGAAAAAATATACTCTATGACTCACAGCTGCTCTGCAGAGATTTGCCCTTTGCGTCTACTGTTTATTTTCTTCTCAGCCGTTTTGCTTTCTCCATGGGAGATCTTCAAATCATCAGCCTTTGGGCATTGTATCTGCCAGGATATCCATCAGGTCTTTCCATGTAATCCCGTGTGTCCCGATCTTTCAGAAAATGTGACCCAATGCCTTTTAGTGCAGACATAATGAAGGAACACCGGTCATGGCTTGTTCTCACTCACCGCCATCAAACCTCTCACCGACATTGTCAAACAACCCCTGACCAGGAATCCTTAAGATTAATTGACAGGTAATCGATCAAGACAAATACGGCATCATTGGGACCCAAAAGCGTACATCAAGAGGATCAGGATTACCTGAAGCCATCAGAGAAGACGTTTGGGGAACTCTTATTGGTGACCTGTACTCCAAGGAGGGCCACGAACAGATATAAGCAACTGTGCGTATACACACACACACACACACATATATATATATATATATATATATATATATATATATATATATATATATATATATATATACTGAACAATTAAGTAGTGGGGGAAAACAAGTGCAGGCTAACAATTCTTGTCATTATAGTAATGACTTGGCAAAGATTTGAAATTTTAAAAAAACAACAACAACAAAAACATTGAAGATGAAGAAAATGGGGAAATATATTATAAATATGAGAAACCCTTTACTAGCTGCCTGAGGGAACCATCGTAATCCCTCTCGAAGACAATTTTATTTGTATTGCCTTCTCCTACGCCTTTCGTCCGCGGGATCGGACTCATCAGGGAGACACGGCTGGTTGTGTCTGTGCCCTTGGTGTCAAATAGAGACACACCACAGTCCATAATTCTGCGGTGTGCTCACCACCTAGGGTTAAAAAAAGAATCCAACAGCACCCCCAAAGCAGCCAGCGAAGGGTAGTAAATTGAATAAAACGAAAGTGTACACACACACACACACACACACACACATGTATATATATCTATATATATCTACATATGTATTTCTCTCTCTACATATATATATATATATATATATATATATATATATATATATATATATATATATATATATATATATATATATTTGTTAAAAATATTTTTTAAATGAAGTGAAGGAAGATCATATGGTACAACCCACCATATGATGGACAAGTAAAAACAAATGTAGGAAAAGAATTCTTTAAAATCTTGGCAACATCATTTCCAAAAGAACACAAACTGTCCAAAATATTCAACAAAAACACCATTAAACTATCATACTCATGTATGCCCAACCTCAAAAACATCATTGACTCAAAAAACACAAAAGAGAAGGGTGCTGAACGGACATCTTGCAACTGCACCAAAAAAAAAAACAGTGCCCACTAAGCAACAAATGTCTTTACAGCAATATTGTATACCAAGCTAGGGTAACATCAGAAAATGAAAAAGAAACATACATAGGGATCACAGAAAAGACTTTCAAAACCAGACACGCAAACCATAAACAGTCATTCAAAAATGGAAAATACAAAAATCAAACAAAACTGAGTAAATACATTTGGAAACTCAAAGATAAAAAAATAGACTACAGCATATCATGGGAAATCATAAAAAGAGCAACACCATACAACAATATTTCAAAAAAATGCAACCTATGTTCCACAGAAAAATGGTTAATATTATGCAAACCATACATAGCAACTCTGAACACAAAAGTAGAAATAGTGAATAATTGCAGGCACAAGTGGAAATCTTTGCTAGCACATTCCACCTGAACAGACCCTAACAAAAAAAAAACAACAAAAACAAACAAACACAGGCCTCACGTACAGCAAACGAAACCCGCACACACAGAGACAAGATCAGGTCCCGCACGCCATAAAAGACCGTTGGCGTGCCACAAAAAAGACATCCTGAGGAGAGATATGTATCTTGAAACAGGCCTGTAGATGAATTTTAGCACTTCATTTAAAAAATATTTTTAACAAATGTTGCTCCCCAAGGGGTTGAGCTTTTTCAGATTTTTTAAGGACGCTTTAATACTGTTTATGATATATATATATATATATATATATATATATATATATATATATATAGAATTATAAACAAAGCTTGCTCTTATGTCTTAGATTGAAGAAATAGGGGGAGATACGCATTCATATCTGCAGTGGTAGATGATTCTGCCTAACTGGGGAAAAATAAAATAAATGCTTCTCAAAATGAGCCTTCAGCAAGCTTATATTCTCCAAGGGGGAGACATCCTCCAATAGGGGGAAACTCACTAACATATAACTCCTGGTCATATACCGATATTTCGAAACTTGGTTGTTTCTCCTCAGTGACCACGGAAAGTGGTAATTTGACTCCTCTGCCTTTTCAGTTTTAAGAAGAATGCAATCCCAGAAAAGGCTGGTGCGCAATACCATAGTATGTTTGTTGAGTTTTCAAAAAACCAACCAAAGGTGCCATCTAAGAAGCAAAGGAAAATCATGAAAGAGCAAAACAAGCTACATTTTCTTGTGAAAAGTAGAAAATATAAAAAGATATCCTCTAAGACACAAGTGCTTAGGGCCAGTTCTTGGAATGAATCCGCAAGGGACTAAAATACAACAAACTAATAAATTCAAAGGATAAGTACCGAGCACCATTCCAGCAACTTACAGAGCAGCTTGGTATTGCAATGACTGCAAGAAATATTGAATTATAAACAAAGCTTGCTCTAATGTCTTAGATTGAAGAAATAGGGGGAGATACGCATTCATATCTGCAGTGGTAGATGATTCTGCCTAACTAACAGTATGTGCTTGAGTGGGTGAATGGGGAAAAATAAAATAAAATATATGCTTCTCAAAATGAGCCTTCAGCAAGCTTATATTCTCCAAGGGGGAGACATCCTCCAATAGGGAGGGAAACTCACTAACATATAACTCCTGGTCATATACCGATATTTCGAAACTTGGTTGTTTCTCCTCAGTGACCGCGGAAAGTGGTAATTTGACTCCTGAGGAGAAACAACCAAGTTTCGAAATATCGGTATATGACCAGGAGTTATATGTTAGTGAGTTTCCCTCCCTATTGGAGGATGTCTCCCCCTTGGAGAATATAAGCTTGCTGAAGGCTCATTTTGAGAAGCATATATTTTATTTTATTTTTCCCCATTCACCCACTCAAGCACATACTGTTAGTTAGGCAGAATCATCTACCACTGCAGATATGAATGCGTATCTCCCCCTATTTCTTCAATCTAAGACATTAGAGCAAGCTTTGTTTATAATTCAATATTTCTTGCAGTCATTGCAACACCAAGCTGCTCTGTAAGTTGCTGGAACGGTGCTCGGTACTTATCCTTGGAATTTACTAGTTTGTTATATATATATATATATATATATATATATATATATTATATATATATATATATATATATATATATTATATATATATATATATATATATATATATATATATATATGTGTGTGTGTGTGTGTGTGTGTGTGTGTGTGTGTGTGTGTGTGTGTGTGTGTGTGTGTGTGTGTGTGTATGTATGTTTGTATAAAGACTGCTAGAAACATAGCTTATGTCATGTTACTATAAACTGTCCTTGTCAAGGTCCAAAAACTTTACTCCTATGTAAACTTATTTCCCTTTTTGTTGCTGTTGAATTTTTTTTGCTGCTGTTGCTGCTTCTGCTGCTGCTGCGTCTACTGTTATTGTTGTTGTTTGCTTGTTAGATTCAACAGAATCTAATAAGGAATGTCGTATTTGGTTCAAACATGTTTTCAAAGATGGAGTCAGGAATAAGTGGATGCAGATGATGGATGTGATATGTCAATTTGTCTGCCTTGTTTCATTTGCGTCGACCATATGTGTAATCCCACCCCCACCCCCCATCCTCCCCACTCCCTGTGTAGTTGTCGGACAGAGCAATCAAATGGAGACACAGACGTTGGTGCGTTCGATCTCTGACCTGGAGATAATTGAAGATGAAAGAACTCTTGCACAACGTATAAAGTAAAACCCAAGCAAAACAGGTTCACAAATATAATTAGGGAACAGAAATTGAAAGAAGAATTTAATAAATACATCATGGTACAAAACTGTACACAGATTATTCAAACACAACGAGCAAAAACCAACCAAACAAACAAGCAAACAAGCAAACAAGCAAAAACTGATGGAAGATTGCAACGTGTACAAAAACTATGAGCAAAACTCAACCTCAGCTCTACTCACAGCAATAGACATGCTGTACACCATGGTGGACAAAATCAAGGTCAAAGGATCAGACAATTTCTGAATAATCTGTTTGGTGCACTTTCCCTTCTAAGAACTGTCCCAAGCAAAAGAAGGTAGAAAGAAAACAGTCTCCCCAATGAAGTTAATTCATTTGCTCTGTTCAGACCTTGCCCACACTTTGTTTGGCAATGACATTGGATGGTTTGTCAAAACAGCAAAAGAATCAGTTATTGGAGCACCAGCAAAAAGTGGCTAATGTCACATTTCCACACACATCACAAGAAAGGTCAAGGAGCTTGGCCTTTTCTTGGATGAACATATCCCATGCAGGCAATCAGAAAGGGGGTAACAGAACAATAGAAAAAGAAAACTGTTCAGAGTGGTTACAAGCAATGGAGTTTGAATGACAAATCAAACTGAACGTCAAGTCCATCGGATGGGGACTATAAGCGAGTGAGACCCGTGCCTTCCTGGCCCCCTGCACACGTTAGAGAACCCACAGCAGTTGAAAATCGAAAAGAGCAGGGGGGTTCCCGCTGCCCTGGCAAAATGATGTAGATTGAAGATAACCGCCTGGTATTTCTTACCAAGCCACAAAAATCGTCACTTACTGTTATCGTGTGCCATCGTGTACCAGTGGAAATGGAGGACACGTATAAATATTACTTGTATCCTATGTGAGAAACTGGAGGAATAAATGAGATAAATGAAAACGAGTGACTGATATTTGAATGGTACGGGAAATGACTGAATGAGCACCAGTAGGCTGCTCTTCGGCCGGCTCTACTTGGGTAGGCAGCCTGTTGAGTGAGTGATGTAGTGTGTTTATTGTAAAACGCTTAGAGCTTGGTCTGTGACCAAGGATAAGTGCTATATAAATACCCAATATAAAAAACAAATCTGCACCAATGTCCTTCAAGATAGGGAACTGAGTCAATTCTGTACAATGGTACACAGTATAAAGCAGAAATTAAGCACGTTTAAGTGTTCGAACCAAGACATTTCATTAACGAGTTACATTAATTAAAGGCAATAGCAACAGATTCGCTCATTTCTTTAATGTGGTGCGTGAAAGGAATCACACGAATTTACTTAAATATTTACATAAAATAAACCTTTATACCAACCCAATTATTAATCAAAACAAACCCAAACTATGCACCCAGAAAATAAACTAATACTGAAATGGATAACAGAGGAATGTGACAACATGAAAGTGGAGGTTGACAGACTGAAGAAAGTATAGTAACTATCATGTAAATCTGAATGCACATTATCATAACTTTCAGATAAAAGGCTTGAAGGATGCTTTGAACCTAGCCTTGTAACTTCACAATATTGGTTTATATCTTTTGTCATGAGGATGCTTCTGTTCATTTCACTTCACTTCGTGGTTTGTTTCACAACAATCCAATTGAAAAAAACAAAACAAAAAAACCCATCGTTTTCTTTCCCACTCCAGAGAAGGTTGCTTATCAATTATGAGCACTTGATCTAACAGTCTGTTATAATCCACTCTCGATCCTGTACAGCTTGGGTTTTGATATTATTCGACAGAAGTCGTTCTAAATTCCCTAGATAGTTTTTAAGAAAAGAAGATATGAAGAACGAACACTGAATCAGATGAATCAAAATGTTGCCGTGTTGTTATCTTCTCTCTCTCTCTCTCTCTCTCTCTCTCTCTCTCTCTCTCTCTCTCTCTCTCTCTCTCTCTCTCTCTCTCTCTCTCTCTCTATTTCTCTCTCTCTAAGCCAGACTAAAACCTGTTGTATTGGAATTCTCTCTCCATCTACAGTCGCTTCACGACAAATCGGACAAGCAATATCCCTGCATCTATCCCTCTTCTTTGTTGAAGAAATGCAGCTCCTCCCGTCCCCCCCCCCCCCCCCCATTCCTCTCCGTATCTTTCCCTCTCCCTCTGGCTTTCTTAGCCCCTGTACCCCTCAGGGGAAACAACAGAGGTCTGATTAGTTGTTGATCTTCTAATCACTGGACAGCTCGTGGCCAAGTCATTTGCTTGCTGGTGACGCCGACGGTATGAATCCGATTAGCCTTCCTGCAAGCTGATAATCGCTATAAGCAGAGCCACAGAGAGAGAGAGAGAGAGAGAGAGAGAACGAGAGAGAGAGAGAGAGAGAGAGAGAGAGAAGTGCTGGTTGAATCAGAGAGTCTTAGCGTCCAGTATCTGGTACTGCGTTCATACAATGCGTTATTTTCAGCAGACATGGGTTTTCTTAAATGCTTATTGCAAATGTGACAAATATGCACGCATGCGTTTTGTGTGCTTGCTCTCACCCCAATACCTTTTATTCTGCCCCCTTCCTCCTCCACTAATACTCTCTCTCCGTCTCTGTCTGTCTCTCTCTCTCTCCTCTCTCTCTCTCTCTCTCTCTCTCTCTCTCTCTCTCTCTCTCTCTCTCTCTCTCTCTCTTTCTCCCTCGCCTGCTTTGCTTTAGAATAAATGAACTGCAAGTATATCAGCAGTAACGTAATGTTTAAAAACAAAAAACAGTCCAATTTGTGATACATAATTTGCAGGATAACCACATGTGCAAATATTCTGTCCAGTGTATGACGATTTAAGTGGAAAAAAAAACGAAACACATTTTGTTTTAAGATTTGCACAATGCCAGGATCTCTTTGTTACAAGATGAAACGTACACGGTTACCCAGAGATGTTCGTACGTTTGTTGTCAATGCTCGGAGAGGGCAACGCACTTTTAAGCCCCAGTCTCAAAGTTGTTGTTGCAGGTTCCCATTTTAACCCTTCACGTGAGACTTTTGTCCTTGGCTTGTAGGTTTACCCTGGCAGCTGTATCCTTTGTTTGTGTGCATCCTAAATACACACAGGTCATTGCCCTGCATTGAAATAGCCTCAGTCATCGAGTTTCTCTTTGTTGCACGTGTGTGTGTGTGTGTGCGTGTGTGTGTGTGTGTGTGTGTGTGTGTGTGTGTGTGTGTGTGTGTGTGTACAAAACTAAATCATCTCCGGATATTGATTGCCGCATAGTGTTATTGCCCTTGGCTCGAAACTGAGGCGAAATGAGATAAAATGATCAAAGTGAGTCACTGAACATCAACGTAATAGATACTACTGCTCTCTGTCTGTCTGTCTGTCTGTCTGTCGCTCTCTCTCTCTGTCTCTGTCTCTCTCTCTCTGTCTCTCTCTCTCTCTCTCTCTCTCTCTCCTGCTCCCCCCTCAAACACACACACACACACACACACACACACACACACACACACACACACACACACACACACACACACACACAGAGACACGCAAACCCTCGAATATTGCTGCATCATTAGCAATGCTTGTCCATTCCATTGTTTGGACATTGCCGACAGAGCTTGTATGTCACTGTCGGCATAGTAATTATGACCCCAGGGAGGGAAGGGGTGAGTGCAGAGACAAGGGGTAAACCACAGACAATTTTGAGAGGGACTGGGGCGGGAGGATGATACTGGGCGGGGAAAGAGGGTAGAAGAAAGGACAAAGGATGCAGCTATACAGTGATGCTGTGAGCCTGTCTGCCTGTCTGTCTGTTTGTCTGACTCTCTGACTGTCTGCCTGTCTGTCTGCCTGTCTGTCTCTCTGTCTGTCTGCCTGTCTGCCCGTTTCTCTCTCTCTCTCTCTCTCTCTCTCTCTCTCTCTCTCTTCTCTCTCTCTCTCTCTCTCTCTCTCTCGTGTGTGTGTGTGTGTGTGTGTGTGTGTGTGTGTGTGTGTGTGTGTGTGTGTGTGTGTGTTGTGTGTGTGGTAGGGGTGCGTGTGTGGTGGGGGTGGGGAGGAGGTCAGGTATTGAACAGCAGCAAAAAAAGTTCTCAACAAATGCAATTATTCAGGTCTGGATCATGTAACTCATTTACATGTAAAATGTTGCCACATAAATTTTACTTGCGAATGCTAAAAACACGTTGTAGTAAAGATGATGTTCCTTTGTTCCCTTGTTGTCATATACAGATTGCATTGGAGGCGCTCTAAAATCTAATCCCATTGAAAACGTCTGTCTCTTTCCAAATAAGCAAGCCTTGAGCGTCCGGTTTCTCTCTCTCCAAATTGTATTATTTACGAGGGGTTAAACCAGTATGAAGTCCCGGTTTTGTCAGCAGTCA
>CM031611.1:9593182-9603182 GCA_018398815.1 Conus ventricosus | reverse complement strand
TTGGGTGTGCATAGGGGTAGGTGGTCTATGGTGGCGCAACAGAAAAAAAGGGCAAAAATAAGGCATTAACGCAAAGAAGTTTTGGGTTGGAGAGGCGCTAACAACACCCCCAAAGAAAAAAAAAATTTCTTCATTTTTTTTAACCCACATATATAATATAATATTTATTTAATTTTATATATATATATATATATATTTATTTATACTGAGGGGAATGAAAAGCAATCCCTTTTCGCCCCCGAAAAATGTCCCCCCACCCAAAAATATGTAAATTTTTGCACGAGGCATGCACCTAGCCGCGTTGTTGTATTGCGCGATCGTTTGACGGCACGTTGGGTTCATGACGTCTGAGTAACCACTCAACACATTTTTCTGATAACTGCAAACCGTGCAATACAGGCATACTGTGATTGCATGCAAACAGCCCTGACTGCCCCCTAAAAAAAAACATTGGCGTTTTACTGACACTCCTCGCCCCCATCCCGCGGTTAACTACAGCCAGGAAATAAGCCATTGGCATGCTGAGGGCAGCCTGCTCACTCAGCGCGCAAACATTTAATGTAACCCATCAACCATAACCCGTTTTGCGACTCGGCCCCAAAAAACCCGGGAAGTGAAAAAGACCGCCCACGCCCGGCGTCCACCTGTGACGCGGACGAAGGACCGCTACATTGTCACGCAGCACCTCCAAATCGTTTCCCCCAGTGCAAAACGGGCCCGAACACTATTGGGTAGAGAAAGACCAATAGCACCCCGTGCCCCCTGCGTCGGCGTTGGCGCAGCAGGGCTACGGGCACGTCGACCTTTCCAAGGTAGTTTTTCCAAATCGCCTGACTAGCACCCCCCCCCAGGTGGGTGCCGCAGGTGGCTTTTGGGGAACGGGGTTTGGGGGAATGTTTTTTTTTTCGGTGAACCCCGGTTCAATGTCCTTTTTCCCGGAGGGCCCTTTGATCGTGTGTTTCGACGTAGGGTGAACTTTTTTGCGCACCCTGTGTCATTGGCGGATCGTTATGGGGGGGGGGGGGGTTAAGGGTCGGGGTGCCATAAATGCTCAATTTTGATCGGAGTTGTTTGTGCCAGGCAACTTGACGGAAGGGTTTTTATTGACATGTTCTTGAGCCAGTTTTTTCCTTTTTGGGACAGCATGGGGCAACAGATTTGGTTTTTTAGGGCAATGCTCGCCCCCAACAGCCGTTCTCACCGAAATTTTTCCTTTGGGGGAAGCATGTGGATGTCGCAGGGCCCTTTTTGCCCCCGCAGAATCCCCATGAACATTTGTGGGACGAATTTGGACGAGTGTGCAAGGTCGCAGAATCCCCCAACTACCGTTGTGAGTCCCCCAAGCATTGCAGCATCAGGGAAGTGATACCATCCGTTCATCCGTCGTTTTTGCGCTTCAATCCCCCGACGTTTGCAAGTTGGTTCGCGTTAAGGGGGAACCCCAGATTTTGACAGTGTATTCCTTCTTTTCGCCCCCAAAATGGGCTTACTTCGGGGCAAAAGTGCACCTGTTATAGGAAAACTAATGTACGTGGTCGACTTTTGCACAGTATTTGCTTTGATGTGGTTTTTTTCATTTCAATAAAATTGTCAGTTGACAATGGAATTGCTTTTCTTTCCCTCTCAGTATTATTATTATTATATTTATATTTTATATTTTATTTTTATATTTTTATATATTTTTATATTTTTACAGATAGACAAAAAAAAAAAAAAAATAAAAAGGGGAAGAAAAAGGGGGGGAGGGGGGGGGAAAGGGGAGGGCTTGGGGGAAAAGGGAGACAAAAAGAGAGGACAAAAAGAGGGGCCAAAGGAAAGGGGGGGAAAGTAGAGGGGTGCGGGGGGAGGAGGGTGGGGGGGGGGGATTTGAGGGGAGAATAGTAGAGGTCGAATTTAGAGAGAAAGGGAAGGGAAGGGGTAAGGAAGGACGAAGGGGAAGGAGCCCTTCAGGGCGATTGAAAAGGAAAAAGGCGGGGAGGTGAGGGAGAAGGGGGGAAAGGGGGAGGGGGGTTCCAAAAAAGGGGGGGGGGGGGTGAAAAAAAAAAAAAGGAGGGGGGGGAGGGGGGGGGGCAAAGGAGGGTAGGAAGGAAGGGTTGATGCAAAAATAGTGAGAAGAAAAAAAATGAAAATAAAAAAAAAGTATCCTCTTAAGACACCCCAAAAAAGGCTGGGGCCAGTTCTTGGAAAGGGAAACCCAAGGGACTTTTTTTTTTTTTTTTTTATATTTTCTACTTTTTTACAAGAAAAAGTAGCTTGTTTTTCCTTTCGGTTTTCTTTTGCTTCTTGGGTGGAACTTTGGTTGGGTTTTTTGAAAAATCGGAGAATACTGCGGTATTTTCCACCGCCTTTTTTGGGGTTGCTTTTCTTAAAACTGAAAAGGCAGAGGGCAAATTACCTTTCCCGGTCATGGGAGAAAAACCACCAAGTTCGAAAAATCGGTTTATGCCAGGAGTTATTGTTAGTGAGTTCCCCTCCCTATGGGGGTTTTCTGCCCCCTTTGGGGACTTAAGCTTTTGAAAGGGTTTTTTTTGAGAAGCATTTTTTTATCTTTCCCCCCTTTAAGCACTACTGTTAGTTAGGGGAAACATTACCACTGCGTATGAAAGCTTTCTCCCCTTTTTTTCAATTAAGACATAAAAAGCAAACTTTGTTTAAATTCAATATTTTTTTGCAGTCATTGCAAAACCCCAAACTGCTTGTAAGTTGCGGAACGGTGCTCGGAATTTCCTTGGAATTTATTAGTTTGTTGATTTTAGCCTTGTGGATTATTCCAAGAACGGCCCCCGATTTGTCTTAAAAGGATTTTTTTATATTTTTACTTTTCCCAAAAAATGTAGCTTTTTTTGCTCTTTCATGATTTTCTTTTGCTTTTGGGTGGCCCCTTGGTTTGGTTTTTTTAAAACCCGGGGACATACTGCGGTATTCACACCGCCTTTTCTGGGGTTGCATTTTCTTAAAACTGAAAAGGGCAGAGGAGTCAAATTTCCCCTTTCCGCGGTCACTGAGGAGAAACCACCAAGTTTTTGAAATTCGGTATATGCCCGGAGTTATAGTTGTGAGTTCCCTCCCTATTGGGGGTGTCTGCCCCTTTAAGCTATAAACTTGCTGAAGGTTTATTTTTAGAAGCATTTTTTTTATTTTTTCCCCCCTCAGCAATATGTTAGTTGGCAGAATCATCTACCACGAGATAGAATGCTTTCCCCCTATTTCTTCAATCTAAGACATAAGGCAAGCTTTGTTTATAATTTTTATTTCTTGCAGTCATTGCAACACCCGCTCTCGTAAGTTGCTGGAAGGGGGTCGGTACTTTTCCTTGGAATTTATTAGTTTGTTTTATTTTAGTCCCTTTTGGATTCTTCCCGAACGGCCCCTCAGATTTTTGTTTAAAAGGTATCTTTTTTTTATTTTCTACTTTTACAAAAAATGTAGCTTGTTTTGCCCCTTTCTGATTTTTTTTTTGTTTTGGGTGGCACCTTTTGGTTGGTTTTTTTAAAATCGGCAGACTATGCGGGGTTTGCCCCACCAGCCCTTTTTTGGGATTGATTCTTTTTAAAACTGAAAAGGGCCCCGAGGGTCAAAATTTCCCTTTTTCCCCGGTCCCTGAGGGAAACCCCCAAATTTTTGAAAAATCGGATATGACCAGGAGTTAATGTTAGTGGTTCCCCCCCCTATTGGAGGGTGTCTGCCCCCCGGAGACTATAAGCTTGGAAGGTTCATTTTTAGAAACATTTATTTTTCTTTCCCATCAAGACATACTGTTAGTTAGGAGAACTTACCATGCTTTTTGAATGCTTATTCCCCCCATTTCTTCAAAACTAAGCTAAGAGCAAGCTTTGTTTATAATTCAAAATATATTATTATTTTTATATTTATTAAAAATTTATATATTATATATATATATTTATTATTATATTATTAATTTATTACAACAAACTAATAAAATTCCAAGGTTAAGTACCGAGCACCGTTCCCAATTACAGGCGCTTGGTGTTGCAATGACTGCAAAAAAAATTGTCTTCAACTAAAAATAAAAGAAGCTTTGTTTTTAATTCAAAAATTGATATATTATATATATATATTGTGTGTGTATATATATTGTATAGATAACTTTTTTTTTTTGGTCTTGGGGGTGTTTTTGCGCCTCTCTGACCCCTTCTATCTTTTGCGTTAAGCTTTATTTTTGCTCTTTTTTTCTGTTGGCCAGATGCCCCCTATTCCCTTGCTACACCAGATGTCTTAATGATGCCTTTTTTGTACATTTACCCTTTATTCCCATTTGGGCCCCCCCCCCGTGTGTGGCTTATTGGCGTGTGTATGTGTGCCCTGCGTTTTTTGTTCGTGCGCGCGCGCGCCTTTTTGTGTTGTGTGTGTGTGTGTGTGGTTTTGCCCCGGGGGAAGGCTTTTTTTTTTTTGGGTGTGTTTTGGGGGTGGCCCTTTCAGTCTTTGCTGGTCTGGTTTTGGGTTTTTTTCGGGGTTCTCCCCCTTTTCCCTCACCTTGGTGCTTTGGGTGGGCAACCTGCCCTTGGGTCAGACTTGGGTCGGATGCTTTGGGGCTGACCCCTTCTCTCCCCCCCCCCCCCTCCCCCTTTTATTTACAAGCTTTTTCGGTTTTTTGTTCTTTTTATTGGCTTTTTCCCTTTTTCATTTCTTCTATGCAAAACCCCCTAAATACCCCCCCACCCCCCCCCATCCTTCCCTTCCCCTCCCCTTCTCTCTTCTTCTCCATCTTCCTTACTTCCATTCTTCTCTGTTCTCCCCCCTTTTTCCCTCCCCCCCCCCTCTCTTCCTTTCCCCTCTCATTTCTCTACCCTCTTTCCTGTGCCCCATTCCTCGAACTTTCCCTTCCTTCCACTGTCCCCTGTTACTTTTTTCCACTTTGGCTTCACAAGGGGAGTTTGTGCATGTTTTGTCGTATTTTTTTTTTCGCTGGGAAGGCTTTTGCGAAATGTCTTGTCCTGTTTTGTGTCGTGCATTAAATCGTCGTTACTTCACCTTTTTTTGTGTGCTCTTTGCTTTTTGTCGTGTTTCAGTAACGCCGCAGTTTGTTTCATTTGCGTTTGTACTTTTTCCCCCTGGGAAAGAATCTAACGAGATCCATGGGCAATTGCGATGAGGAAGTGGACGAGAAGATAGAAAACAACAACAACAAAGGTGGATTATAAAGTTGCCGAAAAGGACATGGGAAAATTTGCGAACCTTATGTAGGCACCAATCAATAAGACGAAAGGAAACCTGGTGAATTGCTCTTGTATGACTCCCCAAGAAGAAGAAGAAAAAAAGAAGAAGAGAAGAAGAAGAAGAAGAAGAAGAAGAAGAGAAGAATACAAAGAGGAAGAAAATAATACAAAGAAGAAGAAAATAATACAAAGAAGAAGAAGAAAGATGAGTACAAAGAAGAAGAATGCAAAGAAGAAGAAGAATGCAAAGAAGAGGAATACAAAGAAGAAGAAAGATGAACACGAAGAAGAATACAAAAAAGAAGAATGCGAAAAAGAAGAAGAATGCAAAGACATTTTTCAGGACAGGATTTGTTACTCTCATCTGGAAATCTAGGGATACTGAAAAAATCAAATCATCTTTGCGAGATATTTTCTCTGATTCATTCGTCCCTGATTTCAAGTTGATGATATCTTCGAGGTCTTTGGTTGCTGACTTAAGTTCCAATTTATCTTAGACTTTTCCGGATGATACTTCCACCACTACTATCCATTGTTTAAGATCTACAAGGTCACTTTGGAGGGTTTGAACGGAAATCTTCACGCTTGAGATCTTCGTTATGGTTCCTATGGATGTTTCACTGAAAGCTGCCGTCTGGACATCGATGATACGTTGGAAATCTTGATGTGTAAAAGGTAGAGCTGGAGACGAGGCTCGAAGAGATGCCTGTCTTCATTGGTGTCCAAAGTTGCATTAATGAGTCGGCCTACGTCACCGTCTTGTCTGTAGTCGATATAAACAGTTAATTGTCGTTTGTAGGAATCCCAGTCTAGGTCGATGAAGACAAATGGCAATATATCTGTGGTAAACCGAGTCAATTCAACACAGTTTACATCTTTTCGATTGGGTAGTCTTGAGTCGTCGATTGATAGATAGGTTCAGGAATGGTATTTTGCAAAATAGATTGATAAATCGGCAAATAGCTGGTCCATTCTCTGCAAACTCTACAAAAGTGTGTTGCTTTCAGACAGGATAAATTCATTTAAGCCCTACGCCAGAACGAACCAGAGAGAGAGAGAGAGAGAGAGAGAGAGAGAGAGAGAGGAGAGAGAGAGAGAGAGAGAGAGAGAGAAAGAGAGAGAGAGAGAGAAAGAGAGAGAGAGAGGGAGGGAGGGAGGGAGGGAGAGAGAGAGAGAGAGAGAGGGAGGGAGGGAGGGAGGGAGAGAGAGAGAGAGAGGAGAGAGAGAGAGGAGAGAGAGAGAGGAGAGAGAGAGAGAGAGATGTCAAAGTGGCTTACAGACAGGCGGGCAGACAGGAAAGGAACACTCAAAATCAAGTGAATAGCACAGTGTTCCCTAGAGCATTTCCCTTAGTGTTTGACTGACTGTGACCCAAGAGACACTACCCCCCCCCCCCCTCCCCTGCCCACAGAAATGGAAAAAAAGAGAAAGGAAAAAAAAGGGAAAGGACCATTTTTTTAAAGCTAAATTTGCGTCCTGGAAATACGTCTATCACGCTGTGTTTTTCTGTTTTGTCTGATCTTCTAGAATATCATACCGGATTCCGTTTCATGCTATCTTTCTGAAGTACTTCAAGTGATGTGACAGAGAGATGGTGTCACGAGTTTGTCACGAGGCCTACGACGTTTGACCCATCTAGGGTGGCGGAAATTACTCGTTTATTTATTGTCGTTGCTGTTGTCGTGTATCCGTCCCTTAATGTGGCTTGTGTGCGGTTGCACCTTGGTGTAGTTCAGCTCAACTTCGGTTTGCTTTCTCTCTCTCTCTAATTCCACTGCCCGTGCTATTCATCCTGCAGGTTCACGGGTGGCTGGTACCTTTCTCTCGAACTTGCTGTCTATCGGCCTCTCGCCTGTCTTTTTACCTGTTGCACGTGCTTCATTTCTTTTAGTTTGAAGTATGCTCACTCTGTGACGTAGGGTGGCATGTTGGCCGCCATCGCTGAGAGAGGTTTCCTCTTCACTCGAGCGGAAGATGTCTCTGGAGCGCCTGCTCCGGTCTTGGTTCTTCACCTTATCGTCGAAGGTACAGTCGGTATCTTCAATTCCTACAGTCGGCCTGTAGGAGAGGGACATCACTTCTTCTTTTTCCGCATCTGCGCTTCTGTCCTCTCGACTGGACAGAGGGCAGAGAGAGTCGTTTGACCCGCTTCTTCGGGGTCACCCACGGGTAGCTGGTAAGCATCAGTTTCGTGGTTTGTTTGTTTTGGTTTGTTGTTGTTAGCCAGCTTATTTTCTCTTTTGCGCAATTTTCTTTTGTTTTCAAAATTGTTAAAGAAATATTGTTTGAGACCTTTTCTCTGGTTAATTGAATCTTTAACCTGGCCATCCTAAATTATATTCAAAATTCTTTCTCCTGTTTATGCATCTGGTGATGCGGTAGTCGGTGGGGATGGGAGGAACCTGGTGATTCAGGGTTGGTACTTGCTTGGTCTCGCTCGTCCGCCCTTGTCACATTCGCCGGACTCTTATCCTTCGGCCACCGTCTGTTTGTGTGTGCAAGGAGAACGAGTTTTATGTTCGCGAGCGTGCGTACGCATGATTTGTCGTTCGGATGCGTGGTTGGAGATTTGTGTTATTTTGAAATGTGGCTATAAAATGTGACAATTATGCCATTGAATTATTATTTGCAAATGTGGTGGCAGTTATAAAGCGATGGTCGCTGTGTTGGTTTATTTCCTAAGAAAGGAAATTGTTAAACGTGAGTGAGAGAAGGGTGAAGATAATTCATATTTGTTTTATAGCCTGTTGATTTAATGAAGTCCTTTTACCTGCTTCATGTGAGAAGACTTTAACGATTTGATTGGTTTACTGTGTTATGCTCAGGTCTGTGTTGAGTTGGTGTTGTTGGTGTATTTAGTAGACCTCCCCTCGCCCATCATGCGAGTGGCTGTTAGGATTTAACAGCATGGGTCAGATTGTACTGACGGCGGGGTTCAGTGCCCTTCCTTCCCTCCCTTTCTTCTCTCCTCCCAGCTACCTTTTCCCTCCTCCCGGGGGCTTCACCCGGAGCCTGGACTGGTTGGTGCCACGCGCTGGTTGGGGCCACTCTGGTTGGGGCCACGCTCTGGTTGGGACCGCGGACTGGTTGGTGCCACGCGCTGGCTGGGGCCACGCTCTGGTTGGGACCGCGGACTGGTTGGTGCCACGCGCTGGTTGGGACCACGTTCTGGTAGAAAAGCCCGTGGTTTTGACTGGCCGGTCCTGATCCCCGTCCAGGACCTCCAGCAACAACGCCACGTTCCCCCCCCCCCCCCCCCCCCCCCCCCCCCGGACGCGCTCTTCACTGTCTGCTTGTGCGTGTCAAGGGTGTCGGCCTTGAACGACTCTCTTCAAGAACCGACCCGGTTTGGAGCACCTAGTGCGACAGGGTGCTCCCAGTAGACTTTGGAGAGGCAGGGGTGTGGAGGCACTCCATGGTGTGGAAAGGGATGGATGCTGGAAATGTTTCTTTATAATTGTGTATATGTCATATGTGTTGAAATGCTGTGATTGTGATTGTGTACGTCGTATGGTGAAATGTTTATTTATAGTTGTGTGTGTTGGTATGCTTGATTGTGATTGTGCATGTTGTGTGTGTTGGAATGCTTGATTGTGATTGTGCATGTTGTGTGTGTTGGAATGCTTATTTACGATTGTGTGTGTTGGTGTGAATAAATGGGGTGTTGTATCGTAATCTTTCTTGTGTGGTCTCTTGCGGGGCGTGTGAGGTCAGTCACTCCCTTCACTCCCATCTAGACCGATCCTGTCAGGGCAGACCTCCAGGGGTCGGTCGTGACAGATGGAGAGAGAAGCGGGCCGGAATAGCTCAGTTGGTAGAGCGCCTGACTCGTAATCCTGGGTCGCGGGTTCGAATCTCCGCCAGGCCGTTTCGGTACAGGTGGATTTTTCCCTCGGAGTTAGCATTGGTTCTGACTCCTTTTCCATACAGTCCTTCGAATGAGACTATAAACCGAGGTTCCGTGTGTGAACGCACGAATAACATCTTGCACACACGTCTATCCCATCACCAACTTTCAGAAGAGAAGGCCAGTTTGGCCGTTGGTATGGATGACAGGCTACACACAGCATGCACCCTGCGTGAGAAATGGAAAAAATGAAGGAAATAAGGATATTGAGTGAACGATATTGGACGATGTTGACTGGATGACACGGGAAACGACTGAATGAAGCGCCAGCTAGCAGCTCTTCAGTCGGCACTACCCAGGTAGGCCGCCCGTTGTGTAAACGAGTGTGGATTGTAAAGCGCTTAGGGCTTGGTCTCTAGCTGAGAATAGGCGCTATATAAGTATTCATTATTATTATTATTACTTCAAAGAAGTCTCAACTGGAAGAACCTATGACAATAGTAGGTAGTGTCCAGCGCACGTTAGAACAGGCACCACTGAAAATACTGTGGTGACTCGCCAAAAGTTCAGCTTTGCCCCATGACGATTGGATACTGACTACTTTCTGTGGATTGCTGGTGCGGAGGCTGTGGCGGAAAAGCCAAGATGGGGGAGTAGATAGGGAGGCTGAATGAGCTGCGCTGTGCGGGGTTAATGCCAGTGAAGAGAAGAAGAAGAAGAAGAAGAAGAAGAAGAAGAAGAAAAAGATGAAGAAGAGGAATGCAAAGAAGAAGAAGAAGAAGAAGAAGAAGAAAAAGAAGAGAGAGAGAGAGAGAGAGAGAGAGAGAAGAGAGAGGAGAGAGAGAGAGAGAGAGAGACAGAGACAGAGAGAGTCTCCACTCAACTCAAACAGTCTAATTGCAAAGGCCACCGACGTATCTGCAATGAGGTCAAGAACAAAATTAGAAAACACACATGTACTCTGCGCATATACTGA
>CM031611.1:9568182-9573182 GCA_018398815.1 Conus ventricosus | reverse complement strand
TGCTAACAATGATTCACCTGTATGAATGTAGATAATAAATCTTGCCACATGCATCAACAACATATCCTGAATCCCAAAGCAACCAATGCCACGGCTCATAATTGTAACAGGCAACAAAAAAAAAACAAAACAACAAAAGAACAAAAACAAACGAACAAACAACAAAAAATAGACCTGCTCTCGCTAGGAACAAAGTCACATTCAGTGTGTAAGAACTGGATAGGCTTAGAAATGAAAGAGAATTAGTGGGCGTGTTCAAAGAAGCAGAAAGGAAAAAAAAAACAATATATTGTATGCTTAGTATTGTCATACAGATGTGGAACTATATGTGTGAAAAAAGGAGACCTGGTGAGCGACTGTAAATGGAAATGGATTTTCTTGCAAGGGTTTTCTGACTGAAAATATTCTGTCTACCTAAATGTTGGAGAGGATTGCAAAGTTTTTTTAAAACTATGCAAACCACACATTAGCAACTTTAAACACCAAAACAGAAATAGTAAACAACTGCAGGCATAAATGGAAATCGTTGTTAGTGAACACACCCAAAACAAAAACCTGAAAGCCCCCAAAAACACATGCAGCCAACCCGCACGTGCAAACAACCGCAAACGGGAGCCCACGCGCTATATAACATCGGCGGTGGGCAAACCAAAACCCATCCTGATGACAGCGCAACACGCTCGAAACAAATTTGTAGATAGTTTTAAGATTCCTCTTTTAACTTGTTTTAACTAATGTTGCTCCCCAAGGGTTGAGCACTTAAAAAATTGTTTTAGGCATTTTAAATATACTGATCTCTCTCTCTCTCTCTCTCTCTCTCTCTCTCTCTCCTCTCTCTCTCTCTCTCTCTCTCTCTCTCTCTCTCTCTCTACATATATATGTGTGTGTGTGTGTGTGTGTGTGTGTGTGTGTGTGTGTGTGTGTGTGTGTGTGTGTGTGTGTGTGTGTGTGTGTGTGTATAAACATATGTTTGGCTCCGCCAGCAAGATGAAATACAACACAATTAAACTCAACCTCGCTGAAAAATACATGCGTAAATATTGATATACATTAACAACAGACACCCGTATTCCATCATAAGTTCAATAGTCTCAAATTTCTAAGCATCCACCTTTCCTAAATGAAACTATATTACTTTTACTCAAAGTCATGTTTTGATGGCGTGCTCATGCTGCCCTTTGTAGACTATTTGATTGTGTCGGCAACCCGACTATTGTTTCAGACAAGAGAGCCATATGGTCTCTCTCTAAAAAAATGTTAAGAATGTATATTGTTTATGATAATGCATCCCATTTCGATCACTTCTGTTTAATTCCTTTATAATTAAAGAAAACAACATCCAATTAGTAGCGCTACCATGTTTTACCCCTTGGGTACAATTTATGTAGTCTGTCAATTTTGACTCTGAACTAATTTTAGTCTTGACATTAACATTAAGACGCGAATAAACAGGCAAACTTTCTTTTAAAATCGTTTCTTATCAGAACTGCCTACAATAGGTGTCTTTCTGCGGAATCAAACGCTCTCTCAAAGTCAATGAGAACAATTCATCTGAAGACATCTGACGTAAGATACAAATTCATTATTCATAAGACAAGATAAACCACGGGAAAGTCTGCTTTGTCTGGTGAACGTGATGGCAGGTTCACTACACGCAGTACAGCCTGCAAAGACATAAGCTCTAGACTTTCTGCGGCAGTCTCAACCAGACAGATACAGTCACACTTAAGAATAATGACAGGAGATGTTTATCGTAAATATTAGAAAGAATACCATTGATATTCCAGTGTAAGAACGTGACCCATTTTGAAAACGTACTATTTTTTTTTCATTTTCATCCGATAAAATCAGGGGTTCTTTCATGAAACATTCATGACCATTTTGCCTTATCCAGCTGCAATTAGTTTTTCATTTGGGCATTAACAGGAATAAAAACAAACTCGTGAGTGTTTCATTTGTTTTTGTCTTTTAGTCCCCCCCCCCTTTCTTTTCATCCTGTGCAACGCCAAGTGCTTGCTCTGAAACTTGTCTCTGCTCAAAATAAATTCTTACCCCCTCCCCTCCTTTTTTTGGTCATTCGTATTATCATGACTAGAGACAGGAAGCATGTTAACCGCTCACGTGTATAAGCACAATCGCCATTAGGTTAATAAGAAATAACAGTTTAACATCTAGTTGTTAAAACAGTTCCTTCATCGACAATATTAAGGCTTTTGTGCTCCTGTGCTACAACAGAACCAACGTTTACTCTATCACTGTTAGGCTTTGCACTCATTGAGAGAGAGAGAGAGAGAGAGAGAGGAGAGAGAGAGAGAGAGAGAGAGAGAGAGAGAGAGAGGAGTTGTTTGGCTGATTTCTGCGGGTATTTAACTTCTGCTTAAAATGACTTAATCTGATCCAAATGTGAAGATTTCAATTACTAACAAAAAAAAAAAAAAAAAGAGAGAGAGAAAAAATCATTAGATTATAATCTGGAACCCTCTCTCTCTCTCTCTCTCTCTCTCTCTCTCTCTCTCTCTCTCTCTCTCTCTCTCCTCTCGCCCTCTCTCTCTCTTTCTCTCTCTCTCTTATACACACAGCTAAATACTTTGCGTTATTCAAAATCCACACACACATACATACATACATACATACATACATACATACATACATACATACATACATACACACATACATACATACATACATGCATATATGCATACATACATACATACATACATACATACATACATACATACATACATACACACATGCATGCATACATGCATACATACATACATACATACATACATACATACATACATACATACATACATACATACAAAGAGAGAGAGAGAGAGAGAGAGAGAGAGAGAGAGAGAGAGAGAGAGAGAGAGAGACAGACAGACAGACAGACAGACAGACAGACAGATAGACAGAGACAGAGACAGAGACAGAGAGAGAGAGAGAGAGAGAGAGAGAGAGAGAGAGAGAGAGAGAGAGAGAGAGAGAGACAGACAGACAGACAGACAGACAGACAGACAGAGACGTTCAGTTTATTCTCCTAACCCTGACAGTCATAATGATGCACAGTATCAATCACGACACCAAGAAGAAGAAAATTTACGCTGAGCAGATTTAAGCACCGCGTGTCTCTCTTGCAGACGAAATCATCGGGAAGAAGAGAGCAGTAAACTTCAGACAAACTGCCTGGTCTGTTATGACCGATGATTATGACAGGCTCTGGCAGCTGATCTACATCACGGTATCCCTGGTCTGTTATGACCGATCAGTATGACAGGCTCTGGCAGCTGATCTACATCACGGTATCCCTGGTCTGTTATGACCGATGAGTATGACAGGCTCTGGCAGCTGATCTACATCACGGTATCCCTGGTCTGTTATGACCGATGAGTATGACAGGCTCTGGCAGCTGATCTACATCACGGCATCCATGCTGCTTCCCTAGCTTTGCCATCTCTCAGATTGCTGCAGCCTAAACTGGGTGGCACCTAGTCTCACTCTCCCTGTAGTCCAGCCGTCCTGCTCTCGCTACTACGTTTGCGGCAGCCTGTGAACTGTCAGTCAGTCAGTCATTCCTTGACCACTGGGATCGTTGGGGTGGGGTGGGGGGAGGGGAAGGTGATGAGCCAGCCGCCGTTTCTCTCCAGGCTCTTCTGTTTGTAGCTGTCGTGAGGAGATCTGGCATGGTCTTTTTGGTCCAGAAAACTACTATACAGTCACACAATAGGTATGATGTGCTCATTTAGTGTTCGAAATCGCCAGGGTGTCGGTAGAATTCGGCGAATTTCGCAGCCCCTAGACACATGTAAATTACAGAGACAAGCGAAAATGGAACCTAAAACAAATTGCATTTGATACACCATTTTTAGCTGATTAAAATCGGGTTTACCTCCGAGATGAACGAGATCCATGTCGTCTGTAAGAATCACAGTAAGAAAGGTTGTCAGTTCTGCTTGTGTGCTCTACGTTGATTTCCAACAAAAAAGACAGCGTAACTGGTCCAACAATGACCAGTTTTATCATTCTTCCGTGGTGGTGAACATTAAAGAAGATGACCAGATCCAACTTGGTTTGTGCCACTGCTAGTCACCGGTACATTAAGTACTCCTCAGCTCCTGGGGAAAAAAGCGTGGTAAATGAGAGACGTCAACAAAAGTGCTTGACAAGTGCGTGTGTTCTGAAAGGTCCATGAAACAACAATACGAGATTAAACAACATGAAGCAAGAAGAAGAACAATAACGGCAGCAGCTGCAGCAAAACACACACACACACACACACACACACACACACACACACACACACACACACACACACACACATCCACACACACACACACACACACACACACACACACACACACACACACACACACACGCACGCACGCACGCACGCACGCACGCACGCACGCACGCACGCACGCACGCACGCACGCACGCACGCACGCACGCGCGCGCACGCACGCACGCACACACACACACACACACACACACACACACACACACACACACACACACACGCACGCACGCACGCACGCACGCGCACGCACACACACACACACACACACACACACACACACACACACACACACACACACACACACACACACACACACACACAAGGAGCCAGCGACATAGTCACACCAGTCCTTGAGCTACGGCCTCAAAGAGATCGCATCCAGACGAATCGAATCATCCCCCAACTTTGGAAGTGAAATTTTCGTCCTCATAGCATGGGCCGTAGGCTGGCAACCAGAAATCAAGTCTGGCATCGCTTCATTATTGCAGCTGCATTTGATGCAATTCAACCACGAACACACGGGTGCACATTGATCTAATTATCTATCTGTGTATCTCTCTATCTGTCTGTCTGTCTGTCTGTCTGTCTGTCTGTCTGTCTGTCTGTCTGTCTGTCTGTCTGTCTATCTATCTATCTATCTATCTATCTATCTATCTATCTATCTATCTATCTATCTATCTGTCCACCTGAGTGTGTGTGT
>CM031611.1:9560682-9563182 GCA_018398815.1 Conus ventricosus | reverse complement strand
GGTGTATGTAAATCTTTGAGACTACCTTGATTTAACATTCAACTTGATACGACTGGTTACCAATAATGAGTAGAACTAATGAGAACATTTTTGATATATTCCAGTGGAACTGTCGTTCCATTGTCAAAAATTTAGACTGTTTAGTTCAACATCTTGCACAACACGATCACAAGATTCTGTCTTTTCAGTCCTTGAATGTTAAAAAAGAAAAGCTGCCAAAGATAGATAATTACTATTATCCACCAATCCATCAAAATGATGACACCACTGGAAAAGTATCTACGGCTATTTATGTACGTGAGGGGGTTTCTTACACTCTTTGCCCCAGTCCTGCACCATCTGATATACCTAACTTAAATTCTTGTGCTGTTACTGTCGGATTCAATTCTTCACTGTTAACCATAGTTTCTGTCTACCTACCCCTTGGTCCAAATGAGCAGAACACTGAATGGATTCGTATGCTACCAGCAGAACAAAATAAAAAATTCTTGATCACGGGTGACTTTAATGCTCACTCACCTTTCTGGGAGAGGAATGTCAAACAGTTACAAGCAACCGTTTTGTTGAAATCTTGTGGAGTCCTCCCTCTGTCTTCTAAACGATGGGCGAATCACACGCATACCCGATAACCCCAATCATAGAGCCACCGCCATCGACTTAACACTGGCGTCACCTGAGTTAACACCCTTTTGTACCTGGAACCCAATAGATGATCCTCTGAACAGTGATCATATACCACTTGTGACCAGGTTTGAACTAGATCAACCTTCCGCTACAGACTCAACAGAAGACAAGATTCCAAAATACAATTACAAACGTAGTGACTGGAACAAATTTACAAACATATTACTGTCTTATGATGAGTTCGAAACTTCTGATCAGGATATTGACACCTTATACATGATGTTTACTAAAGCTGTTCTGCATGCTGCTGACGAATCCATTCCCAAGTATAAGTCAATAACATCAAAAAAGCATGTCGGTAACATTTGGTGGAATGAAGCTTGCCAGAGAGCAAAAGACGAGAAAAAGTTAAAATTTAATGCTTATCTAAAGCACCAATCTATTGAAAATCATATGGAAATGAAAAAGCCAAAAATAAATGTAACAGAGTAATAGATGAAGTCAAAAAAGAATATTGGTCATCTTTTGTACAAATGAAGTTTCAAATCATAAAGATCTTCAGAAAGTATGGGAAAAATTGAAAACAATGAAGAATGGCGTAAAATTGCCACAATATCCAGTACAATTGTCTCATTGTGATTTGCCAACTAATTACGAAAAAGCCGAAGCCTTTGCTGATATGTTTGCAAATAACAGTCGCAGCGATGGACTATCGGACAAAGATAGAAAGTACAGAGCAGAACATGAGTTACAGCTTAGTGATGAAGACTCGGAACAGACCAGAAATCTATCTATTAATGCTGCAATTACGATAGGAGAATTAAAAGAATGTATCTCTAATCTCGGCAGCAAGAAAACATCAGTTGGGCTGGATGGAATTTCTAACGAAATGTTAGGTCATTTATCACTAAATATGTTACATTTTTTACATTTTATCTTTCAAAAATGCTGGGAAAGTGGACAACTACCAAACGTATGGAAGCAGTCAATTGTTGTACCCATTCACAAACAAGGAAAGCCCCGGAATGATAAAAACAGCTATAGACCAATTGCGTTAACGTCACACACATGTAAACTTATGGAGAGAATTATATTAAGGAGACTTAATCACTATTGTGAAAAGTACAAGGTTATTCCAATTAATCAGGCAGGCTTTAGAAGAGGTAGATCAACCATTGATCACCTGATTAAACTAACTACTCAAATTAAGCAACAGTTTGCCAGACGAAAGAATGTTCTTGCTACGTTTTTTGACGTCAAAAAGGCTTACGACCAAGTGTGGCACAATCGACTGCTGACAAAGTTACGAAACGTTGGTATTGTGGGTAATATGTTTGATTTTATCAAAAGCTTTCTTTTTAATCGATCAATACAGACAAGGATTGGGAATACGTACTCCAATATTAGATCTCTTCATATGGGCCTTCCTCAGGGATCAGTAATTGCCCCTATCTTGTTCAATATTCTAATGTCAGATCTTCCTAGGGGGTTATCGAAAGATGCAGTTGTAGCTCAATATGCCGACGACATCTGTTTATGGATGAAAGTATCAATGAAAAGAAAAACTCCTACCAGAGCTCTGAATTACACCAAGAAGTTATACCAACACGAACTTGATAAAATAAGTAAATATATGACTGAAAATGGTCTTTCATTATCTCTTGAAAAAACCAATATGATGCTTTTCAATTCAGGATACAACCCTGAAAAACTTCCTGTATTTTCTATCCATGGTTCAGTCATACGATATACTCAAACGACTAAGTTTTTGGGAGTCTATCTCACTTCAAAACTTTCCTGGACCAGCCATATTGAGCACATACTAACTAAAGCAAGAAGGAGCTTAAACTTATTAAAAATCATTAGAAAACAAAAG
>CM031611.1:9528182-9543182 GCA_018398815.1 Conus ventricosus | reverse complement strand
AAACAAAGACCACAGCATAAGTCCGGAATTAGCGAAATGAATCCCAACAGAACGATCTGTGTCCAGATTACAGAATGATAACCAAAAAAGAAAACTAAGTATGATAATGCTGCCAGACCAAATATGGATTTCATTATGAAAGACAGTACCATAAAAAAAGAATTTTCCCGGATAAAGAGGGCTGAAAAGGAAATTGAAAGCAATGGGAAAGTTCACATGGTGAGTAATTTACATCACATAATATTTTTAGTATGTAGTGAACTCCAATTATGCACGTAAGAGTCAAAATACACCTAAACACAGTTAGATTTAACAACTGACATACACAAATTAATACATCTAGGCTATAGCTTGTTATGTAGTAAGTAATCTGCACAGTATACGCAGGTTATGAAAAAAAAGTCTAAAAACGAACGTTTCTTGTGGTCCAGTACAAATGCTTTAATTTCTTGTATGAAAATCTAGACTGTTATATCACTGTTATGTTTGTTCATCGTTTTTGTATTTTATTTCCCCTATGTTTCACCTTAATGTGAACAAAATCTGATTCTTCTTCTTCTTCTGCTTTTTGAGGCAAGAGTTTGAACTCATCAACTAGATCAATCAGCACGACGGTGTTGGTACATCCTCAGAGTCTTGTTGGTGGGCCCAAAGTTAGTTTATCGTGTGTGTGTGTGTGTGTGTGTGTGTGTGTGTGTGGTGTGTGTGTGTGTGTGTGTGTGTGTGTGTGTGTGTGTGTGTGTGTGTGTGTGTGTGTGTGCGTGTGTGTGTGTGTGCGTGTGTGTGTGTGTGCGAGTGAGTGTGTGTGTGTGTGTGTGTGTGTGTGTGTGTGTGTGTGTGTGTGTGTGTGTGTGTGTGTGTGTGTGTGTGTGTGTGTGTGGTGTGTGTGTGTGTGTGTGTGTGTGTGTGTGTGTGTGTGTGTGTGTGTGTGTTGTGTGTGTGTGTGTTGTGTTTGTGTGTGTGTGTTGTGTGTGTTTTGTGTGTGTGTGTTGTGTGTGTGTGTGTGTGTGTGTGTGGTGTGTGTGTGTGTGTGTGTGTGTGTGTGTGTGTGTGTGTGGTGTATGTTTGGACTCTCCTGGTTGGTAAACTTTTATTGGAGGGAGTAACAGTGAATGGGAGGATGGCAGAGTTGGACGGAGGGGTGGGGGTGGATAATAGTTGGGGTGGGGTGGGGGAGGAAGTCCAGACACGCACCCAGTCAAGTGACGCAAGATCACCAGACAGCAGAACTCGCTTCGACAACTCTCAGGCTTCTCTGGTAGAAGTGAAGTCATGGAAGATAAAGAAAACACCAAAGTTGTCTTTTCTTCTTGGTTAATTTGATTCTAAACACGAAGTATCTTGGCAAAAGAAAATTGAAATCGGTTCAGCCTTGTTGCTTATAGTCAAGCCAGGCATGAATCTAAAGGTTGAAAACACGCAGAGAGAGAGAGAGAGAGAGAGAGAGAGAGAGAGAGAAGAGAGAGAGAGAGAGAGAGAAAAGAGAGAGAGAGAGAGAGAGAGAGAGAGAGGGAGGGAGAGAGAGAGATAGAGAGAAAGAGAGAGAGAGACAGATAGATAGATAGAGAGAGAGAGAGACAGATAGATGGAGACAGAGAGAGAGAGAGAGAGAGAGAGAGAGAGAGAGAGAGAGAGAGAGAGAGAGAAGAGAGAGACAGACAGAGAGAGAGAGAGAGACTTTTGACACTTTGATATTTTGTTGTCATTACCAAACAGGTCTTTTGACAAGGGGGGAGAGGTAACAGAACAATAACATTTCCCTCTTCCTTTCCTGCAAACAAATAGTACACATTCATTCCTAAGGTGCACCAAATCAAAGGTTAAAAACAAATAAATTCATAACATTTACTTATGTCCTCACGCACAGGAGTAATGCAATTTAAAAAAAAAAAGAGACTAACTCGACCATCCACTCGTTCAAATGATGACAATGTATCTTACTGATCTCTTCCACTTGCGATGAATGATAATATTCATTCAGATATCTCTTATAATGCATTATTTTAAATTTCACTATCCTCCATCTGTCTAATTTTCAATGCTTCTGCGATGAATTTCGCAACTGATTTAATTACAAGTTCATCATCTGATGATAACACGACTGCAACATTTTGTCTTTTCGCTATATCTAACTGGAAAAGTGAACAATTTGTCCGCACTTCATTATAAGCAGTACAGTGGAACAGAAAGTGTTCTTCGTCATCAATAATGTGTCTACATGCAGGACAAGGAGATTCTGTGGATGTTTCACATTCAAACCATCTTTTGTTCGCATTAAAACCTAAAGTTGAATCTTGCCTAATTTATTCTGTGCCATCTATCTGTTATGACATTGAGAAACTTTCAGAATGAAACACATTCTTAAATGAGAAAAACCAGCGATATTTTTCTTTACTTTCCATATCTGAGTGCCAATTCTGTTTAAAAGAACAAATAAGCCTGTCTTTAAATTCCGCAATAAACTGATGCTCATTCCCTACTTCCTGGGCCATCCACACTATTCCAAAACCCCGTTCTGAAAGGACTTTCTTTACTTTATGAGCCCAGTTTTCTTTACATTTTCCATTTCTAAAAGCATCATATCATAGGCTTGCCTGCTAAAACGGGACTGGGGTAGCTTCAAGATCTTCAACCAGTACTTAATACATTTCGCAAATGTACTTATGTACAAAGGGTATCTGCCCATCTCTCCATATAAAACGGTGTTGGATGAATGAATAGGTACTTGAAGGAAACGCTTCATAGCATACGTATGTACTTTTTCCATCATCGAAGAGACAGAGAGAGAGAGAGACAGAGAGAGAGCACTCTCACACACACACACACACACACACACACACACACACACACACACACACACACACACACACACACACACACACACACACACACACACACACACACACACACACACACACACGTGTACATGGATTTAAAGCTGGAACAGATAGAGAAATGAAAACAGAAAAGCAAACAACAAATAAAAAAACAAAGCAAAAAAGAGAAAAAAACCCAGCAGCGATTCAAATATGGATGGAAACTGCCTTCTGCTGCTGGAAGCCAGAAAAGTTTTAATATGCGCGGTTATATCTCCAAAAAGAAGTGATTGTATTCAATGGACCTCATTCGTATTTCCTGGTGAATCCCATTAAATTAAAAAAAATTAATGTTTATCTCTAAATTTTTCCGATTCCTATATTCTTGGAAGTGAGGGGTCTTGTTTTTTTTTTTTTTTTTTTTTTTTGCACTCCCAGTTCTTATAGAACAGGGAGTACTTTAGGATGGAAACGAAGAAATGGTGTCTGTCAGTGTGTATGTGTGTGTGTGTGTGTGTGTGTGTGTGTGTGTGTGTGTGTGTGTGTGTGTGGTGTGTGTGTGTGTGTGTGTGTGTGTGTGTGTGTGTGTGTGTGTGGTCCACTCATTCCAAACAAAACTACTGGGCCGATCTTTCTGAAAAATTGTAGGTATGTTCATTTTGGGTCACGGGTGATGCCCGATGTTTAGTTTAGCGTTATAGCCGTTACGAACGGCTGTAACTACCTGTAACGGTTTTTCTTCTTTTATAAAATATCTCAGAAAGTACTTGGCCGATTTTTGTAAAAATTAGCAGGTATGTTCATTATGGGTCACGGATGATGTCCGATGTTTTAATTTACCGTTATAGCCGTTACAAACGGCTGTAACGGCCTGTAACGGTTTTCCTTCTTTATGGAATATCTTAGAAAGTACTTGGCCAATGTTACCAGAATAGCCGTCACCAACGGCTGTAACGGTCCAAAACGGTTTTTCCTCTTTATGGAATATCTCACGCGTATTGAAGATATACTGGGAGCACGTTTATATGCTTTGCATCTTGTTTTGTTCGTGATGAGGAATGACGAGGAATATAACGATGGTGATAACAACGACGACGATGATGGTGATGAAAAGGATGGCGATGATGCTAGGGGTCTACCAGCTCCAAGAGATACGCCGTACAACTGCTGCAATGTTGTTCAGGTCACTGGAGCGGCATTTTCAGAAAACCATGCAGGGGAAGGCGGAAGCGTGATTCCAGATTTTCCCTGAAGGAGCTCCAGCCCATCATCACACTAGACTCTAGAAAGAACAAGCCGGGCTGAAGAAATGCTGCTACTGATGATGATTCTGACATTGAGATCCCAGACGTTGTCTGTGAAGTGACCATTGTGTAAGACTGGCTGTTGAATAATGGGAATTTACAGCGTCTAGACGACGGCACATCTCAGTCTTTTATCAGATTAAATGTCAACCATGAAAATCGTTAACTTGAATTTGCTCCTCAAAACCTGTCATTGGCCACAGAAAAGTTGTAATGAACAGAGGTAAAAAGGAATAAATGAAAGACTACGAGGGGAAAAGAGAAGAAACAAACAAAAGAAACTGAAGGAAACAAATGTTTAAAAAAGAGATGGGGGGGGGGGGGGGGGGGGGGGGGGGTCGACAATGAAGAAAGTAAGGAAGAAATGATCGGTGAAAAAACAAACGAAACAAAAAAAACCCCCCAGTATTTACGAGAAAAAAAAACCGCAGGGAAAGAACAAATCAAAAGAAAGAAAATGAAAATGTTAGAAAAAAAACCCCGAAGAAATGCAACAAATAAAAACACAGTGAAGGAAGGAGAGAAAGGAAAGAAAAAAAAAAAACAGAGCAGAGAGAGTCCCCAAGAAAAGGGGGAAAAAAAATTTATTAAACAAAAAAATAAAAATAAAAAGGAAAAGTGGAACAAGTCTGAAGGGCCAGATTTTCACTGTATCTCCTTTGGTTATGTCACATTCTGTGAGGGATGCGTGCACACGTCGGAGTGGCCTGGTTTATGAGACAAACCACAGGAATAATCAGACAGGTTCTTCGTCCCCTTCCTCTTTGTTAATAGGATTTCCCAACTGAACGTCACTTCAGTTGCCTTTAGCGTAGAATAGAAGTTTGCATGTAAGCTCAGAGCTAGCGACAAAAAGATAAGAAAAATATAGTGTACGAATATATCAGGAAAGATTTTTTCCCCGTATGCTTTTTCTGTTTTGCTCTCTCTCTCTCTCTCTTCTCCTCTCTATCTCTCTCTCTTCTCTCTCTCTCTCTCTCTCTCTTCTCTCTCTCTCTCTCTCTCTGCGCATAGCACAAGTATGTGGTCTTGTGTGAGTGAGTGAGTGAGTGAATGAGTGTGTGACATATTCAACTGTGACAACAATGACTATCCAACCAGTGAATGAACCACCATGCCTGTAGCCGGTTTGGAAGTAGGTTTGTTTATGGGGGATGGATGGATCGGCGGACAGATTTCTTTGTGGATGGACTGGAAGACGGAAAGTACTTACACTTTGGTAATACATTGACATGGTTTGTGACGGCTGACGGGTCTAACTACTGGACATCACATGTTGATGACAGCATGACATCAGGTGTTGAGAGTGAGAGTGCCTGTCAGACCATGCACCAATTTGTTGAGCGTTGCTGTTTATGAGGTATAGCAGGGATGGTAATATCCCCGTGTATCAATAGAAAAAAAATCTCTCTGACCCACAGACAATACTTGTCTTCTTCGTATGGAAGCTGAAGTGGAGTTTTAATCATTTTTTTTTCAATATTCTCTCTCTCTCTCTCTCTCTCTCTTTCTCTCTCTCTCTCTCTCTTCTCTCTCTCTCTCTCTCTCTCTCTCTCTCTCTTTTCTTCTCTCTTCTCGTTATACGACCTAGATGCAAGAGGAAAAAAGAAGTTGGACTTCAAGAGGAGAGACAGAGAGAGGAGAGAGGGAGAGAGAGATGAGAGAGAGAGAGAAGAGAGGAGAGAGAGGAGAGGGGAGAGATGGAGAGAGAGAGAGAGAGAGAGAGAGATACATGTATACAGACAGACAGACAGACAGACAGACAGACAGACAAAAAGTCAAACAGACAGACAGACGGACAGGTAGACAGACAGACGGGTGGGAATGGGTGGCTGTAGCTGATGCATATTTTGTTTCTGGAAATGTTTTACTTTTTGAATGTTTAGCATTGAACACATTATTGCTGGAAACGCTTAATGGAACATTATGCCCTTAGGCGTCAGAGACATCTTGGTTATGGGGGTAGCTGGGGAGTTCCTTGCATATGTACTAGTGCTTTCAGTTTGTGTAAATGCACCAGCTGTCAGAAAATGCATGCATTGCTAGGGACACACACTAGCATGAACACACAGGCACGTACACACACATACGCACGCACATGAACACACACACATACATACACACACACACACACACACACACACACACACACACACCACACACACACACACCCCACACACACACACACATACATACATACACACACATACACCACACACACACACACACACACACACACACACACACACACATACATACATACACACACACACACATACACATACACACACACACACACACACACACACACAACACACACACACACACATACATACATTACACACACACACAACACACACACACACACCACACACACACACACACACCACACACACACACACACACACACACACACACACACACCCACCAAAACACACAAAATTAAGTGCAACAAAAAAGACGGAAATTAAATAAATAGACGATTAAAAACTAAAACAAAATACATAAAAGCGGTCTGAACTAAAACTGACCGTTACACAAATATTCAATCCACTCTGTTTAAGTTCCAGGAATTTATCCAGTGCCCAAAATAATGACCAGCTTGCTTTAAAAAACCCATAGATGTCTCAATGTCTGAGCACCTTATCATATGCGCCCGTCCACGCGCTTGCGCACGCACGCACGCACGCACGCACACCCCACCACACCACACACCACACACACCACACAAAACACACACACACACACACACACACAAAACACTCACACACAAAACACACACAACACACACACCCACAAAACACCACACCCCACACACACACACACACACACACACAACACACACACTCACACCACGCCCACCCACACCCCACACACCACACTCTCCCCTCTCTTCTTGGCTCACACACACACACACACAACAAAACACCCCACCACACACACAAAACACCACACACACACACACACACACACTACACACACACACAAAACACACTCTTCTCTCTCTCTCGCTCACACATGCACACACATACACTAACACACACACACACACACACACACACACCACACACACACCACACACACACACAACACCACCACAACACACACCACACACACAAAACCACACAAAACCCCAAAACACCTTGGGGGCCTGAGCATGAATATCTGTTACCACCCCGTCGCAGTCAGTAACCATGGTTTTCTCTATGGTGAACAGGCGACAACAGTTTACGATCAGTGTTAGTAAAGAGAGACCCGGGGCATCCTAAATAAACCCTAACAACATACATGCCTGTCGGGGCTATAGAAAGAACAAGAAACAGAACAAGAACAAGAACATATTTTATTGCCATATGAAACCAGAGGTTTTGTGGGGCACAGATGATAAAGTTCAGACATTCAGCTAAACTAAACTATCCTAGCGTTGTACATCTTGCAACATAACATTTAGTAGCAGAAAGAAAAGCACAGTGTGTATCTGAGTCTGATTAAATTTTCTGTTCCGAAGAGAAAAACACACAGGTTATACTGGGCAAGTAAGGTTGGAAGCAGTCCAATAAACTTAAGCTCCGAGGGTTTTGTCATGTTAGTCTGTGGTGGAAAATCAGTTTTTATGATCCTCGTCATCAGGTCAAAAACGTTGTTGGTCAAATAATTTGCAGTCATCGAGAAAATGTTTTTCGTCCTCAACGACGTGGCATGTCGTGCATAATATGTTTTCTCTGTCAGTGTTGGCATAACGGCCTCTCTTTTTTGGAGGTCATGGGCATTATTCGTAATTAGTTAGTGCTCGTCTGCAATCTGTGTCAGTGTGTTGCTCCAATAAGCCGCCTGTTTGTATTCGATAGTATACTGTGGCTTTAAATTTTGAGCTTGGATGTGCTTTCTTCTTTTGTTTCTTCCAAAACTCAATATAAACGTTTCCAGCTTCGCATTGATCAGAAACTTAGGGGGTCACCCCTAAATGTACTGTTTTTCCCAGACATGCTGTAATCCTATCGTTGACAAGGTTTGTCGTTATAAACCTCTTTCCATTTGCTTTCTTCGGTTGCCTTGAGGATCATTGACTGATACTTTCTGTTGTTGGTAAGAGTCTTTGGTCTGACTCTAATATGTGTATCCAGAATGCGATAGTCTGGGTTATCATTTTAAAAGAAATCGGGAATCCCCCCAGTTCGCCCAAAACCGGTAATGTCATTGCCTTTCTATGAACTTTAATAATTGCCTGCGAATTTAATGTGTGCAGTTTATGGGGGAAATTTTTTGAAAGACAAGTTTTGAACAAATGTTTGCATTTTCTTTTCTTGACATATTTATCTTTGTATTGGTAAGAGGATGGGAACCACACCTCCGCCCCATATGTGAAGATGGGAGAGACTAACGAGTCAAATAGGGTTGTAACTGTTCTCATATTTACTTTTGACCATAAAACGTTTCTTAAAAGGGTATGTGCGGCTTTATTCCCTGTCTTGCTAAGTGTTCTTGGGCTTCTGTAAAATTTCCGTTTTTATGGAAAATGACTCAAGATATTTATATTGATTACTGTTTCAATTATGTTTTCACCGCAATTGAAGAATAGTGGTCCCTTTGGATCTGTTTTGGTGAATACAACGACCTTTGTTTTTTTCTGTGTTGATTTTCTTTCCCCCAGTCTAAACAGTTAGTTGTGTAATGGTTTAATTTACGTTGAAGTCCCTGTTTTGAAGTCGATGAGGATAGCTAAATCGTCTGCCATACAAAAGAACGGAATTTCGACTTGTTTTAGTTTGGGAAATTCTTGGGGAATCATGGTCTCTGAGATACCCACAATGTCATTTATGAATTGTAATAAGGTTGGGTAAGGTATTCCTTTGGAGGACCCTTTTTGTATTAATATTTCCTTATTTAAAAACCAGATTTGCTTCTTGTACAAACCTTTAGCCCCGTTGTACATGTCCTGTATGATTTGGTAGATTTACTGTTTTTCCCCGCTTGCATCATTTTCATCAGTAGGGCTTCGTGCCATATGTGATCAAATGCTTTGCTGAAGTCAAAAAAAACAGCAGTAAAGCCTTTAGTTCTGTCTTTTGTACCTTATCAACTAGTTTTGACAATATGAATTTTTGATCAGTGGCCCGTGTCCCTTTGAACCCTGCTTGCTCCTTTCCCAAAAAAGTGGTTTGCCTCAAGATAATTCATTTTCCTTTCATTTTTATGTTGCAAACACTTTTCCCAGCGAACTATTCAAGTTATGCCTCTGTAATTGTTGGGGTTGGACTGGCCGCCTGACTTATAGATGGGACTGTGATTCCTGTTTTCCAGAGGCCCGGGTATTTTTTGATTTTAAGATTAAGTTAAACGCGTTTTAGAAGAGGAGCGATTTCAGGTAACATTGCTTTAGCATTTCGTTTCTGATGCCATCTTTGCCTGGGGATTTTTTATTTTTCAGCTTTCTGCCCGCGTTCCTTACCTCCGTTTCTAATATTTCATAATCTAACTCTGAATTCCCAGAAGGCGATTATTTGCCCTCTTAAATGCAAATAACATGTCATCAACTGTTTGTTGTCGTTTATCTGCGATCTTCTGTTTCTCCCCTATTAGTGTTTTAAGATGTTCAAACCATTTGTTCGCGCTGAGACAATTTTCTTGCCCTTTAAATTTCATGATCGTTATGTTTCCCATTTCCCCCAAACGGTTTTCCATATTGAATTTGGGATCACTTTCTAGGGCTTCGTTTAGGAATTAAGGAGTTTGTGCGATTATATTTTTCTTGGTTTTCTTTAAAAGTCGTTTATTATTTTAATTGGGGAAAAGTATTTTTGATTTTAGTTGTTTATTTTGGGGGTTTTTTGTTGACCGCGTTCAGTAGTGTTTCTTATCTCTCTTCTTTGGGAATGACAGTCTCTGTAAAAACCACTTCTTCTTTCTCTGTCTAGTTTTTTTTTCTATCCGTCTTTGTCTAAGCGCCATCTTTGCCGTGGTTGAAATATATTCGTTTTGTTCAATAGTCGAAATTTATGTTGATGTCATGTTCATTTGTTGCAAGTTGTGTCACAATGTCGGTCTTGTTTTTGGATCTTTGGTGCGTATGGTGGGCATTTTGGAGGTTGCTACTACTTTTTCGGCAGACTTTTTATTCCACTGAATACTTTGATAGTCTTCTTCTGTGTTTTTTTGTAGAATTCCTATGAAGTAGGTCTTTACGTAACTGTTGTTCGTCGTGGGTGGGGAGAGAGGCTTGTCTTTTGTGTAATGTATATTAATTTTTATGGGCAGTTGGATCAATACTCTAGTGGGCAGTGGTCAGAATGTGTGTCAAGTCAGTTACTTTCATGTTTAACACATGTCTAGCAAATATTGTGAGCAAAGGAAATAATCTATACGCTGCTTCCCTGTGGATTATGACAAGTATACAATTTTGCAGATCTCCAAGCACTTTTCCATTCAAAACACACATTTGATTTTCAATACACATGTTACATAACGACGTCCGTTCTTATTAGTTAAGAGGTCCATTTGATGTCTTTTTTTGACGTTATCAAATGGTAGTCAGCAGGTAAAAAATAATAATTCTTTTCATTGTCCAGGCTAATGAAGTCGCTTGATTGCCTGTCCTTGCATTAAAGTCACCACACAGGAGGATATTGCCTTTTGTTGTTAGTTCTTCAATGTCACTTTCTAATGAGTCCCATATGCGTTAGTGTAGTCCTTGCCAAAGGAAGAATGTTCCCGGGGGAATATATAACAACCTAAATATACATCTCTCTTTTCTGCGGTTTTTCACTGTTACATGCTGTTTTAATATGTAACCATGCAACATCGTGTTATTTTTTGGTAGGAATTTTATATACTTTCTGTACTGCTCTTTTATGGTGACAGAGATACCCCCGAAGCCTTGGGGGTTTTTTTCCCCTTTTTTTTCGATAATAATGAACCCTGCTGCAAAACCAGGTAAAGATTTAATTCATTTGCTTTTTTTTATATCAAGATGGGTTTCTTGTAAAAACACAATGTCATATTTAGACGGATTGCTACGAAACTTTTATCAAGGAGTTTGGTTTAATTTTTTAAGCCGTCATCGGTCCCTTGTAACCCCTAATATTCCATGATAGCACACGTAACGGAAAAGTTAGTTGTGATATTTTGCGTACGAAAAAATGTGCAATACTCTATGGGAAAATGCCCATACACACTCGCGGACTAAGAGCTAATAGAAGCCGCTGTGGGCACGGTTTTTATTATGGGGAGGGAAAGGGGCCGACTGTGATACTGCCGAGGGCGCATGTTGTCTCGTCTGTCATTTGCCTTGGTGGTCCCGGCGGTCGTCTCGGCGATCATTTTGGTAGGTTTTTCGTCGGGTTGTGTCGGTAGTAGGGTTGGCGGTCATCTCGGCGTTCGTCTCGGCGATGTACCGTGGTTTAAAGTTCGGTGATGTGACGGCGGTCAGCTCGGCGGTAGTTTCGGTTGTCGCCTCGGAAGCATGGCTGTAGGCTTCCCGTCGGCCATATCTGCGTCCATCCCGACGGTCTTCCCTGCGACGACCGAGCTACGGTAATCGTCATGACCAGGTTGGTGATCGGGCTGGTTGAGACGCCCGAATGTTGGCGTTTTCGTGTCACCGTGGTATGTGGCAGCACCTTTTTGTGCTGTCGGTAGAAGCCCTGGTGGGTGGCGTAGTCTGCTGTCGGTTCTCTCTCTCTCTCTGGTCACGGATGGGTCGTCTGCGTCGCTGTTTGGGTTTTTCCCCGAGCAGGCCCGCGTGTTGTCTGCCCAGGTTGCCTGCCAGGATGCTTGTGCCCTTATCAGAGGGGTGGATAGCGTCCTTCATCAGCCGCTTGTCCCATACTTTGAGATTGTTGTGGGAACGAAGCTGACTCGCTTCTCACCAGTAAACGTAGATGTGTTAAGGCGTTGAAAGGTCAGCCCTTTGTCTGCAGCTCTTCGTCCTTCAGTGGAGCTACTTTGCTGTTGACACTCTGATCTCATCATTGTTCCAGAGTATGTTTTCACCAGGGACTCCAAATTTCCACTGGCAGTCTGAGGAGTGGCACTCTGAGGTCGTTGACACAGTATGTATGGCCACCGCTGTCATGTTGTGCAAGCTGTGTTTGTGACAGTCCCAATGGTAGGCGTCCTCCAGTGGTCACTGTGAGGCCATAGGACTGGCCCAGGCGTTTCCCGTCAACTCTTTTTTAACAACAGAATCATGCAGTAGTAGCACTTTGGGAAGGGCGCCCTCCTCACAGTCGCTGTCTTCTGTGTCGCCCTCGCTACCACTGTCTGTGGATGATGAAGAGATGAAGACGATGAGGATGGCGACGATACTGCTGAAAGTGAGATGTGTTGCTCTTGTAAAGGCAAGTCTTTTTCTTTCCACACCGCCTCTATCGTAGCGTTTCCAGCGGGGTCATGTCGGTTTTTGTGGTCGCCCTGACGCTCTGGGTCTCCTCCGGAAGTGTGGGATTAGCGGTGGGAGGTGATGGTTCCCCGTTTAGTGGCGGTGTGGGGGCGGGAGAAGGGTTTGTAGAGGCAGGGGAGGGGTGGTATTTACGGGGTGAGGTGGGCACTGGTCATCTTTGCCGATGTGGGGAAGGGGGTCTCGGTGATGTTTCCTTCCTGCTGTCGCCAGGCCGCATAAGTGGCCAATTTCCTCACGCCTGGCCCTCTCAATGAACATTTGTTCGGCCAGTGTGTTCACAGCACCCTTCCAGGTTTCGAAGTGTGCTATTTGCCCGTTTTTTTGTGAAGGCTTCGAAACTCTCTTGTGTAACTAGGCCCGGCATGGTGGGTGGTGTGTTGTCTGGCACAGCGTTGTCAGCGGCACTGGCTAATTGTGCAGCAATCTCTTCTTCTACACTTTCTGTCCCCTACCAATTTGGGCACACAGTTTGCATGTATATCTTCTCGAGCTTCGAGTGAAAATCAGAATTTGGTATATTTGGTAATTCTGTGCACTCCCAGCTAACTTTACGGCCCCCACTCCGTACATTTTAGAGAACGGCATGTATCTTTCACACTGTCACAACACAATGCATTGTCATGGTTTTACTCACCCTGCCCTTCGTTGTATGATACTGTTTTAGGTATTGTTTTGCTCTTGATCAGTCACCATGTCCTCTCCACTGAACACGTAGGGTCGTGGTGTCGGCAACCTCTATGGCTTCTCTGGCTTGATTTAGCATGTCGTACGCCTTGTGCACCGCTTTGGGGAAACCGGTCACTGACTTCGATGCGAGGTTCCACGAAGTGAAATTCCAGTTTGTCGCCCACACTGACTGCATAAAAATTTTGTTATTTTTTTTTTGCACCACGACTACCTGTCATATTCATGAATGCAGGACACGTGAAATGTATCTGCTCTGTAGCCCGGTGTGTGTGGTACGTCACTTTTTCCCCAAAACGTTTTTTACACGAGCTGCTGCTTGGTCGCCATCTTGATCTGTATTGGGCTGTCTGTTTCTCTTTTCTCTGATAGAGAGAAACCGGCATCCTAAATCCCCCTGACAACATTTCATGTCTGTATGGCTATATGTCTGTCTGTTTCTCTTTTCTCTGATAGAGAGATCCGGCATCCTAATTCACCTGACAACATACATTCTGTCTGGCTACATGTCTGTCTGTTTCTTTTTCTCTGATAGAGAGATCCGGCATCCTAAATCACCCTGACAACATACACGTCTGTCTGGCTTATGTCTGTCTGTTTCTTCTTTTCTTGATAGAGAGATCCGGCATTCTAAATCCCCCCGACAACATACATGTGGGCTGGCTATTGTCTGTCTGTTTATCTTTTCTCTGATAGAGAGATTCGGCATCCTAGTCACCTGACAACATACAGGTTGTCTGGCTATATGTCTGTCTGTTTCTCTTTTCTTGATAGGGAGATCCGGCATTCTAAACCCCTGACAACATACAATGTCTGTCTGGCTATATGTCTGTCTGTTTATCTTTTCTCTGATAGAGGGTCCGGCATCCCAGATCACCCTGACAACATGCACGTCTGTTGGCTATATGTCTGTCTGTTTCTCTTTTCTCTGATAGAGAGATCCGGCATTCTAAATCCCCCTGACAACATACATGTCTGTCTGGTTATGTCTGTCTGTTTTCTTTTTTGATAGAGAGATCCGGCATCCTAAATCACCCTGACAACATACATGTCTGTCTGGCTACATGTCTGTCTGTTTCGTCTTTCCCTGATAGAGAGATCCGGCATCCTAAATCACCCTGACAACATACATGTCTGTCTGGCTATATGTCTGTCTGTTTCTTCCTTCTCTGATGCAGACGCCACATATACTATTCCTAGTACTGTTCGTACTGCTTGTATTACATTAATACTGTTACTACCCGCTACACCTCTGTCTTCTCCTCCTCCTTCCCTTTCTCCTCTTCGTCCTCCTCCACCTCCTCTCCGTACTTCTACTACTGCTGCTACTACTACTACTACTACTACTACTACTGCTACTACTACTACTACTACTACTACTACTACTACTACTACTACTACTACTACTACTACTACTGCTACTACTACTACTACTACTACTACTACTACTACTGCTGCTGCTGCTGCTGCTGCTGCTGCTGCTGCTGCTGCCATCACCACCACCACCACCACCACCACCACCACCACCACCACCACCACCACCCTTCTACTACTACCACTAGTGCTACTGCTATTACTAATATTGCTGCTGCGGCTGCTGTCGCTACTGCTGCTGCTGCTGTTGCTGCTGCTGTTGCTGCTGCTGCTGCTGCTGTTGCTTCCACTACTATTACTACAACTAAGACAAAGACGACGTCAGCGACAATGGCCACCACTACGACTATGAGTGCTAGCTTTAATAATGATGACATCTGAAAAAGATGTTTTTGTATTGTAGATTACATTTAGGTAATTTCCA
>CM031611.1:9520682-9523182 GCA_018398815.1 Conus ventricosus | reverse complement strand
AGAAAGGCTACATGCTAATGATAAGCCGGTGTTACTGTAGAAAGGCTACATGCTAATGATAAGCCGGTGTTACTGTAGAAAGGCTACATGCCAGTGATAAGCCGGTGTTACTGTAGAAAGGCTACATGCCAGTGATAAGCCAGTGTTTCTGTAGAAAGGCTACATGCTAATGATAAGCCAGTGTTACTGTAGAAAGGCTACATGCTAATGATAAGCCAGTGTTACTGTAGAAAGGATACATGCCAGTGATAAGCCAGTGTTACTGTAGAAAGGCTACATGCCAATAATAAGCCAGTGTTAGTGTAGAAAGGCTACAAACCAGTGATAAGTCAGTGTTACTGTACTGTAGAAAGGCCACATGCCAGTGATAAGCCAGTGGTACTGTACTGTAGAAAGGCTACAAACCAGTGATAAGCCAGTGTTACTGTAGCTGAAGGCCTCACCTGAACAAGCCCGTAGGATTAATGCACACACGAGCCATCTATACAGCTTTGTTCATGATCCAGCTGTCATGGATTTTTTGGGCTGTGAGGTTATGGAGAGGAGTTGTAGGAGAGACGCTTATTAAAATTTGTGGCTTTATTTGACCCTGAAGTGCTCCTTTGCTGGGTGTACTACGGGGTTAAATGAGAAGAATGGAACAACACAAAGAAATTTCATCCACTGAATGGATGCGTCTCTAGGGGGGTGGTATTAGTATTTCCTGACCAAAACTGTACGTTGCTGCATCGCTGAAGCTTAGTGGACAACGGGTTATATCGTGAAAGCAATGGTAGAGTACAATCCCCGCCGTGCACTCTGTGACTAGCACGGAACTCCTTAGCAACATCTTCATCTCATTTCTGTTCATCATCATCGGCCAGTCAGTGCCAGTCAGTGCGGCCAGTCAGTGCGCTGCTCTCACATTGACCTCAGTGTCCACATTCTCTCCATGTCCACGCCCGTTGGGAGTTCGATCAATGGAGTCGGTGTTGGCAAATGTATGTGCATATTGTCGCTGGAGGAAGGCACTGGTGTCATAGTCATGGCGACATTAACTCTGACCAGCCACTCAGAATCGTCAACAGGGGGCTAAGATGTGGTGGTGTATATGCATTGGATAATAGGCAGCACTGCACACCGAAGTGAGCTAGCAGCAGTGCAGTCCTCTCTCTCTCTCTCTCTCTCTCTCTCTCTCTCTCTCTCTCCTCTCTCTCTCTCTCTCTCTCTCTCTCTCTCTCTTTCTCTCTCTCTCTCCCTCTCTCTACATTGGAAAGTCTGCTACAAAACGATAACACCGAAACCATAAGAGATATTGCAATGTGCATCTTCTATGCCTTAAAAACCAGAGAAACCCGTATGTAATAGTAATACTTATAGGAAGAATAGAAATTCTAATCAGAAAACAAATTATGTTACAATCAACGTTTCAATCAAACGTTTTTGTCATGTTGAAATGTATGTTGCGTACTCCTGTGGACGGGCCGAGGGCCTCACAGTAAATGGCGCGGCGTGAAAGCGCACGTCAAGAGTCAAGAGTCAAGAGTCTCTCTCTCTCTCTTCTCTTCTCTCTCTCTCTCTCTCTCTCTCTCTCTCTCTCTCTCTCTCTCTCTCTCTCTCCATAGCCCTATGATCTATGATAACTCCAATAATTACTCTCTGAGGACGTCCATGTTGGAACTGCAGCTGGACAAGTGAGGCTGTAGCCGATTTTGAGGTGCGAGAATAATGCATCAGTGTGCGGGGACGTTAAAGCCACAAAGCGAGAAAGAACAACCAAAAAAGTGTTGATCAAGAGTCCCTCGACCCAAATGCACGATATCTATTTGACCACTTATTCATTCAACTGTGGCCTCTGCATACTGCTTGGTTTTGCAGATGAGGTGTAGCAAATATAGATGAGTTCGCTCGTAGTAACCCTGAAACAGATACTGAAAGTGAAGCTGAAGCTAACTGCATTAGACCTGAGAGTACTCCACAACGATGCTTTTATAGACGGGGGTGTTTTGGCTATAGATGTATACTGTCACGGATAAAGTAGTCGAGAGATTGGAAAAAAACAGAGCAGACCCATGATTGCTTCTGTGATACATACCATGAAACGCGGATCTAGTGACTGATATCGGTGGTCGAGACAGAATATGGCTTGATACACGGTGAGACAAAACTGGAAGATCATATAGACATGAATATTGACTAACTGTCTTTCATTGGAATTGCTTCGTTGTTGTTGTTGTTGTTGTTGTTGTTGTTGTTGTTGCTGTTGTTGGTGGTGCAGCTGCTGCTGCTGCTGCTGTTATTGTTGTTGTCGCCGTCATACTTGTCGGCGTCGTTTTCGTCGTTGTTGTATTTGTTGTTGCTGTACTTTGTTATTGTTGTTGTATAAGTGTTATTCATGATGCTGAGGACAGTACAGATCTTCCAAAGGGCAAAGACGAGATACCTGTTGTTGTGTGTGTGTGTGTGTGTGTGTGTGTGTGTGTGTGTGTTGTGTGTGTGTGTGGTGTGTGTGTGTGTGTGT
>CM031611.1:9511001-9516001 GCA_018398815.1 Conus ventricosus | reverse complement strand
TTTAAAATGAAGTATCTAAAAGGAAATTCATCTAAAACATTTTAAATGATTAAATTACGGGATGAAATTGAAAGAGTCAAAAAAAGTTTAAAAATAAAAAAGCAGCAGGGTTGATTTAGTAGGAATGAAAATAAAAAATATTTTCCTTATATGACAAAGTTTTATTGTTTATGTTTAATCGTGTTTTGGATTCTGTATTAACCAAAATTTGGGGTAAAGTTTAATTTGACCACTCTAAAAAGGAAAGGAGATCAACAAACGAAAAACAAAAAGGGGGATAACACGTTAATTGTGTGGAAATTTTATTCACGTCAATTCAAATACAGACTTACTTATTTTGTTGAAATAAATGGACTTTTTTCAGAAACCAAGCATTTTTAGCGCAGCATTCCCCATGACCATGCTTTTGTTTTTAAAACTTTTGACAATTTTCAATCAAAAAATGGAAATTTACGTGCTTTTATTATTACAGAAAGGCATTTGATTCTTTGGGAACTGCTTTATGGCACAAACTTTGAGTAAAGGGCATATCGGGAAAATTCTGCACGTTGAACAAATTTAGATCAAATAAAATCGGCATTTTTCTAAATGGTCAAAAATCAAGTTCTTTGGCTTTTTAGGGGGTTCGTCAAGGGAAAACCTTTAAAACCCTTTGTTTTTCATTTTTTTTAAATGACTCAACATTTCCTTATTGACAATAACGTTCCTTAAAATTGATTTAACGCAAGATTTAAAAACTTGAACAGTTTTTTTTAAAAGCTTGTATTAAAAATTTTGATGATACAATTTTTAGGAAAATCTAAATCATTTTGCAAAAAGAACTTAATCCCAAAATATATTGCATGCAATGGAAATTTAAAAGTAAATCCAAAAAACAAAAATATTTGTTTTTTCAGGGAAAAGAGGGCGTGAAATTTTTTTTTTTGGGGAATGAAAAAAAAAGGGGTTTTAAATTCAATAAATACTTAGGCATCGAGTTCCAGAAAGTTGTTTACAAACAAAAAAATGTGTTATAATGGGCTTAAAGGGCAAGTTTTCATTTTAAAATTGAAAGGGAACGAAATTGCCTTTTGAGTTGATACAATTATTTTTTTCCCATATTGTCCCTGTTTGTTGAAAGGGTTTGAAAATTTTGGGGTTTTATGAAAAGTTGTAAAGAAAATTTAATTTACTTTTTTAAAAATTTTTATTTAGATTAAATAAAATACAATGACTTTCAAGTTTTATTTTTAAAACCGGAATCTACCTTTTATCTTAAAATTAAAGTAAAATAAAATTTTCTGGGCTAACTTAGTTTTCCTGTTTTAAAGAAGTATTCAAACATTATATAATATTTTACAAACTAATACAAAAGGGAATTTTTTGTTTCACCATGTTTTATTTATGTTAAAAGCATTTATTTAAAAATGGTTTTGATTGTGTTTGGGAATCTCATTCTTACAAACAGAAAAACTTAGTAAGTGTGTTAAAAAGGAGTTCCCAAAAAAAATTTTCCCGTGTTTCGCATTCTCTTGAAAACACAAAGTGTGTTTCTATAAAAGTATAAAGACGTTTTAAAAAGAACATTATATTTCCCTTCCAGATATTATTTTAAACCCTTTATTCAAATTTAGATGTAGAAACCAAAAATTGCAATTGAAATTGGAAAACCAAAAAGTCCAAAGGAATTGGTATTTGCGTAACTGGAAATGGTGAAATTGGGGAAGAATTCCATTCATCATGGAAAGTCCAAAAATAATGAAATTCTTTAAAAATTCATCCCAAAAAATATCTAAAAACCCAAAAACTGTTTTCAATTTGAAAAATTTTTCAAAAGGAAGACGCATTTGTTTTAATATTAGAAGTTTCTAAAAAAAGGAAGAGTTAATGAATCGTTACATTCACCAGAATTCAGCTTTCGCAACATTTCACCCATTGTTCTGAAGTTTCGATTCCTTTGTTTTCATTTTTATCCCCCCAGCCCCAGCAGGGGTCAAAAGGGTTTAAATTTGAAATTAATGAATTGTTGTGTGTTGGTGTGTGGTTTTTTGAGTGGTGCTGTGTTGTGTTGTGTTTTGTTGTCGTGTGTGTGTGTGTTGTGGGTGTGTGTGTGTGTGTGTGTGTGTGGTGTGTGTGTGTGTGTTGTTTTTGTGTGGGTGTGTGTGTGTGGGGTGTGTGGTGTGTGGGTGTGTGTGTGGGTTTTGGTGTGTGAGTGTTTTGGGGTGGTTGTGTGTGTGTGTGTGGTTTTTTGGTTGGTGTGTGTGTGGTGAGTGTGTTTTGGGGTTTGGGTTTTTGTGTGTGTTGTGTGTGGTGTGTGTGTGTTTGTGTTGTGTGTTGTGTGTGTGTGTGTGGTTGGTTTTGTTGTGTGTGTTGTGTTGTGTGTTTGTGTGTGTGTGTGGGGGTGTGGTGTGTGTGTGTGTGTGTGTGTGTGTTGGATTTGTGTTGTGTTGTGTGTGTGTGTGTGTTTTTGTGTGTGTTGGGGTGTTGTTGGTGAGTTTTTGTGTTGTGTTGGGGGTTTGTTGTGTTGTGTGTGTGTGTGGTTGTGTGTGTTTGTGTTGGGGTGGTGGTGTTTGGGGTTGGTTTTGTGTTGGGGTGTTTGGGTGTGTGTGTTTGGTTGTGGTTGTGGTGTTGTGGTGTGTGTGTGTGTGGTGGTTTGGTTGGGGGTGTGGTGGGGTGTGGTTTTGGTTTTGTGTTTGTGTGTGTTTGTTGTTGTTGGTTGGTTTTTGTTTGTTTGTTGTGGTGTGTTTCTAACGATACCTCCTTCCATTTGTTTATTAACATTGGGTTAAAAATTTTTTTACTTATGATTTCTTTCCCTTTGGGGTTTTTCATTATTCTTTCCCTTTTAATTTTTAAATTTTGTTACTTCCCCCCTATTTGAACGTTTTGAACAGTATTTTTTTTTTCCTTTAATTTTACAAACCCCGGTTAGTCCCTTTTATACGGAAAGGAAGCAAAAAGGTGGGTTTTGGGGGGGTTGGGTGGGGGCTGGATTTTTTTCCTTTAAAAATATCAAAACTTTAGGGAAGCTTTTTAAACAAAACTGCTAAAAAACTGGGGGGGCCTTTTAAAAATTACCCCCTAAATCATTTCATTTCTTTTGTCTTTCCCCCCAAAAAACAAATTTTTTTCTTTTATCTTTCCCTCTTTAAAAAAAATTTTAAAATTTCCACTAAAATTTCCTTTCTTTTCCTCCCTCGCTCCACGTATTCCTCCTCCTCCTTCTCTTTTTCCTCTTTTCCAAATTTATTCTTTTCTCTCCCCCCTCACCCCTTTTTCCTTTTCCCCCTTGTTCCCCTGTCAAATAAAAAATTTTAAAATTTCACCTTGTTTTATTCCCCCCAGGGGCGCTTTTTACTTTCCCCTTTGGGGTTTTAAAACCTTTTTAGAACGTCATTTATTTTACATTTCCACCTTTTTGGTTATAACCCCCAGGGTTTAAAAGTCTGTTATTTACATTTCCCTTTTGGGTTAAACACCAGGTTCAGAACGCTTTTTATTTTCATTTCCACCTTTTGTTTAACCCAGGGTTTGAATTTATGTTTTTTTTAAATTTCCCCCTTTTTTTTAAAACCCGGGGTTTAAACGTCTGTTATTTTACATTTCCCCTTTGTTTAAAACCATTCGAACGCTGTTATTTTAATTTCCACCCTTTTTTTATAACACCAGGCAGAACTCTGTTATTTTTCATTTTCCCCCTTTTTTTAACCCAGGGTTTAAACTATGTTTTTTAAATTCCCTTTTGTTTTAACACCAGGTTCAGAAGTCATGTTTTTTTACATTTCCACCTTTTGTTTTAAAACCCGTTCGAACGTCATGTTATTTAATTTCCCCTTTTTGGTTAAAACCAGGTTCAAAGTCTTTTTTTTTTACATTTCCACCTTTTGGTTATAACCCAGGTTCAAAACCCTGTTATTTTACATTTTCCCCCTTTTGGTTATAAACCAGGGTTTAAACTTTAGTTATTTTACTTTTTTACCTTTTGTTTAACACCAGGGTTCAGAAGTATTTATTTTTCTTCCCCCTTGTTTTAAAACCAGGTTTAAAAATTTTTAATTTTTTCTTTTATTTTTTTTTTTAAAGTTCAGTTTTTTTCATTTTGGGGTTTAATCCAGTCGTATTCTTTTTCAATGTCTACTTTTTTTGAAAGTTCCGGTTTTATTTTGGGAAGGAATAAATTTATTTTCTATCAAACCTCCTCCAAGTGGTTTTTCAGTTATTTTAATACCTCATTTTCCAAACAGATTTTAAAAATTTATTTCATTACCTCCCAGGTGAAAGACAGGTTGAATTCTTCCCTCATGTTTTAAAATTTTAAATTTAAATATTTTTGTCGTAATTCATAAGGGGGTTTCCTTCCTTGATTGGGATTTTAAAACATTTTTTTTTAAATTCAAACTGTCGTCCAAATTCCCTTTGCTTTTTAAAGAAATTTTCATTTGACAGAGGATAAATGAATTCGGTCCAAAGTTTTCCTCTTGCTTATAGGAAAGTGTTTCCCAAGCAACCTGATCAAATTTAAACTCGGGTTTCCCGACGACAAAATTTTCTTAAAATACCCCTTTCCCCTTTTAGGAAATAAACAGGAATACCCTGCCGGTTTTTTTTTTTTACTCCCCTGGAACGTCTTTCTGTTTGGATTTTTTAAAGATAAAAAATTTTTCCGGTATCCCCCCGGAAAATAAAGGCCTAGGGCCGTTTTATTCCCTGGGCCTTGTTTTTGGTGTTGTGAAGTTTTTGTTGGGTTATATTTGTCGGAAGTAATACAGGAAAAAAGTAAAGGATGAAAAAGAAAAGGGAAAAATTTATATGTTTCGCCGCGCTTTGTTGGTTTTTGTTGTTTGGTTTTTGGGGGTTGTTTGGGTTTGTTGGTTTTTTGTTTAAAAAATTATACAAAGGGAACAAAGAAAGCCCAATGATTAAAATGGAAAGGGTTTTAGGAACAATTATTCGTGGCTTATCGCTATTATGGCACCAAATTTTATTTGTACCCTTTTATATTGGACCAAAAAATTTAACCC
>CM031611.1:9501001-9506001 GCA_018398815.1 Conus ventricosus | reverse complement strand
AAAAACGCATAAGTTCGATTAAAGAGGAAATAAATATTTGTTAAACAATCAAAGTAGATAGCCAACAGGATCAAAGAAGAGCGCCAATAGAACTCTGGGATAAACCTTGGACGGCTGTAGCCATACTATCATTTTCAGCTAGTACATCTTCAAACAAAAGCTGTGTGTCTGGTCACCAAGGATTTATTAAATGATTGTTTCCAGGTGCTCACTATGAAGAAGCACATGGATTGGAGCTATATGACAACCATCTGAGGGAGTGTCAGTTCTGATTCAAACTGTGTTATATCGCACTGCACGTGTTGGGAAGTGTTGTGTCTCCTTTCAGATGACCAACACTTACATCATCACCACCCTCCTTCCCAAAATTATCTTTCATTAGCCACCATGTTCTTCTGACAACCTGTCAGTCAGACAGAAAGTCAAGTCAAGTCAAAGTCAAAAGTTTATTTTCAGATGGAACATTGAATAAGCAATAAATCTGCTTTTTTTTTAAACATCAAGCCATCCATAAAAAAAAGATGAAACGACGAACAAATCACAGAAATTTATGAAAATCAAATATGTACATTGCCTCCACAAATTGTGCACGGTATATGTATATACAGACATGAGAGACGTGATAGTTACCTTAATCCTTAATCATTGATGAAAACTGGCCCAGCAAAAGGAACGAAACTCCATGCTACCACACAGTCACGTGACCAACCGATGTACCAGCAGGCCTATAAAACCTGTAGAGAGATCTGCATACATTGTCCACCTTTCCCCAAGCAATGTCCCAGTGTTCCCACTGGACTCCCGCTCAGATGAACAGATCATTGCCTCCCTTTATGATGAGATATAAATGAGGAGAGGCCACCCCAAGCAGTGTCAGACTGGCTTGACAGCTATTTGGTATATTTCAATGCTGTTGACAAAAGTGAAGTTTGTGTGTGAAACTGCACTAACCTTGAATCAGTCTGTTTGTTGTCAATACAGTATTAGGTGTTTGAATCTATTTCTGATTCTCTCTGTCAGTCAGAGCACAAACACTCTAATTATAGTGCGCAGGCCTAAGGTGAATCACTCCTGAGAATTTTCCGAGTACTTTTCAACAGTCCCTATACAAATGAACATTTCTTTCCTTGGCTAACACCAGAGAGTTTGCCCCACCCCACAACACTAGTGAGGGAAAGAGAGAGTGGAGGTGTATTTTCACGTACAACTACTCTATAGTTTTAAGAGAGGAAACACTCTGAGTCCTCTCAATAGAGGACCACATCTACCACCCCTACTTGTAACAATGCCAAAAAGATGGTAATGGCATTAAATGTCACGTGGCCAGGAAAAGAAAATGGCAGTCTATCATACTGAAAATGTATCCAGAAATCAATTAGAATATAACTTGGGACTAAATCAGTTTAACAACGCCAAAAAGATGGTAATGGCATTGAATGTCACGTGGCCAGGAAAAGAAAATGGCAGTCTATCATACTGAAAATGTATCCAGAAATCAATTAGAATATAACTTGTGACTGAATCAGTATTTTGGCAGCAACATATAATTACTTTTTTTGGTCCAGCATACTTTAAGTTTATTTGCAAAGTATGTTTTGGTCAATCCCGTGGAAGAAATTGTGGCAAAATCAATTGTCTACACTAACAACAAACGGATTAGAAAGACATTTTATTTTAAAAACAAACAACAAACAAAACAACAAAAAAAAACGGCTTGTGGAATCTGTCAAGCACAGTATTTCTCGAATGCACATGGAAAGAGTTTTTGTCATGTAAACAGGTAATGAAATCTTTTAGTGTGTCGTTTGATTGCGTTTCTTATTGAGGGTGCATTCAGGCTGTAAAAAGCTATGCAAATAAGTATAGAGTGAAAATTAAAATGAAGAGAGTGGCTGAAACAAAGTGGGGAAAATTATCTTATCTTAAAGGAGCATAATTGCATTACGATGTACTAACTCAAACAAAATATTTGCAAAAATGTTGTATAAAATAGAATCGTGATTTAAATTCAAATCTTAATTACGTTTTTTTTTCTTTTAAAATGGGAAATCCACGAAATTGAATGAAAAAAAAATGTTTTGAAATGAGGTGACTAGTGGCAGAAATTGAAACAAACTTAAGGGAAGATTTACTGTTGTGTTACACAAACAAGACAGACAAGGTACAAGAGAAACGACGACGCGTGTTAGACCTCTTTGCTCTCCTTCAGGCGAGACAGACACCATTCAATACAATGAAAGCGAACGATCAACCACTTACCTCATCAAATTGGACGCAAAATGGACGTTGAATGGAAACTTCCTTCATTCCACATTTTGCACCCAGTTTGAGGAGATATGTCATTGTTCGTTCTTTGTTGTGAGGAGATATGTCATTGTTCGTTCTTTGTTGTGAGGAGATATGTCATTGTTGGTTCTTTGTTTTCATTGCATTGAATGGTGAGTGTCTTGTCTGAAGAGGGCCAAAGAGGTCGAAACCCGTCGTGTTTTGTCTTGTAATCTGTTCTAGTTTCAAAGTGAAGTGATTGCAGGCGGAAATTGGAATAACTTTTTAAATGGATTCAAAGTAAATCCGCCAGTTAAAAGAGACAAATTGTCTTGTAAATTGTTTGTCCTGTTAACTTGGGGGAGGGAGGGGGCTATTTTAAAGTCCTTTTAAAAATTGTAATCTGTTTGTCTCTTTCGTTCAGCGGAACAGTAAGTCTTCTTTTAAGTTTGTTTACATTAAGTGGATTCAGATCAGAAGTGTATACTTGTAAAATGTATATGATGAGCGTAATCCTGACCAAGACAAATGTTTCAAAGATTTGTTTCATGTTGAATGTGACATTAAACAGTAGATGTTTTGACACAATGAGCATGTTAAAACTCTTAGGGAGTGATTCTGGGAGGCTGTTGTTCAAAATTGTAAACCGCACACCTGCAAATGAACAATTTTTAGATAGATAAATAGGTAGGCAGAGAGACAGACAGGCAGACAGATCGATCGATCGATCGATCGATATAGATAGATAGATAGATAGATAGATAGATAGATAGATAGATAGATAGATAGATAGATAGATAGATAGATCGATAGATCGATAGATCGATATATCGACAGATAGACAGATAGACAGACAGATAGATCAATCGATTGATAGATAGATAGGCAGATAGATAGATACATAGATAGACAAAAGTAAATTGCATAACCAGATACCTCAGTATCAACATTTTCAATATAATTTAGGATATTGCTTTGAACACAAAATAGTGTTACCTATATTGATAGATAGATGCAATTACGTTACCAGAAACATGTAATCCCTCATATTTAGTATTATTTAAAACATTGCTTTGAAATCGAAAAATCTGTCACTTATATTAATGTGACGTGACATTTGTCAGCTACGCTGTCCTCTACACCCCCCCCCCCCCCCCTCCCTTTTTTCCCCTTCCCCTCCCTTTCTTTGTTTTACAAACTGCCTCTTGGTTGACCAGTTTACGTCATTTTTTTCAGTTCTCCACCATCACCCCCTTCAACCCCCTCCTCCTCCCACACTCTTCCCTTGATCTGTCTGGCTGACGTTTAATGTAAGCAGACACTGTGACAGGTGCGCCGCGCTGATGACAATGTGACGGAGAAGTTTGACAACACTGTAGAGTGAGTCATCAAACCCCCGCACCTGTCTCCCGTGTCCTTATCTGATTGTGCTGCCACTGATCTTGGATGGGGAGACGACTCCTTCGTCCTCCCCCTCTACTTCAGAGAACCTGCCAAAGACCCCCACTCCCTTCCCTTCCACCCTCACTCTAGTAACAGGGGTGACAGCCATGCACCGTTGTGTGATCTACTCATGCAGTATGCAGTTACTCTAGTAACAGGGGTGACAGCCATGCACCGTTGTGTGATCTACTCATGCAGTATGCAGTTACTTGGACCGGCAAGTCGTCTGTGTCCACGCATGCCTTACAGGCACAGATATGGTGGTCATTCATTAATATGTATGCTGATGAATATCAGCATTTGGGAAATTGTCTCTGATCTCAGCTCCATTACCTTATATTGCAGGTGGTTGTGGATGTCCCATTCTATATCAACCCCTTTCTCTCTCCCCTCTCCTCGGATTACTAATTGCTCCCACCCCCTTTCTTGTCTATGATAATATACTTGTGTCCTCTGTAGCTTAGCACACAAAAAGGAGATCCATTCTCCTCATTTCACTGCTCCACAAAAGGCTGTAAGACTGATCACATTTCAGTGAGGGCCAGAATAGCCCAGTGGTAGAGAGCCGGACTCGCAATCTCGGTGATTCTGAGGTTGCGGGTTCGAATCTCTGCCGGGCCGTCTCGGTACACGGGGATTTTTCCCTCAGAGTTAACATTGGTTCTGACTTAATTTCCCATACATTCCTTCGAATTAGACTATAAACCAATGTTCCGTGTGTCAACGCACGCATAACATCTCGCACACACGTAAAATTCCACCACCAACTTTCGCAAGAGAATCCAGTTTGGCTGTTGGTATGGATGACACGTTAAACATAGCATGTACCTTCCCCAACCATGGAGTACGGCTGCCTTAATGGCGGGATAAAAAAAACGGTCATATACACAAAACTCCACTCCCTTTGTTGGGTAGATGTGATTATTCCTTGCCTGTCTATACAGAGAGTGTCCGCAGGAGTATCAGCCTGCGTACGCAGGAGAAAAAAGAATCTTATTCAGTGTCACACACTGGTGCATGCCTGGCGTGGGAACGCTCGTCTCTCCTACTCCTGTGTCAAGTTTCACTGATCAGTCCGATAGAACTACCCTGAGTTTCTTGCCTTCTTAGGTTTCCCGCAACAGGCCCAGCACAGGATCAAGATCCCACGTGGCCCAGCAGACCCAAAGCAGATCAGCCTGCCTAAAGAGAAGGTGGAAGAGGCACCAGCACCCAGAGAGAGAGAGAGAGAGAGAGAGAGAGAGAGAGAGAGAGAGAGAGAGAGAGAGAGAGAGAGAGAGAGAGAGAGAGAG
>CM031611.1:9493501-9496001 GCA_018398815.1 Conus ventricosus | reverse complement strand
TAAATTAGTATTTAGGAGGTAGTATTCGCCTTACCTATGCCATCATGGACTGTCTTGCTAAAAGGCGAAAACATGTGCAATTACAACGTTTTGATTTTAAAAGAAAAATTGATAGTATAATTAAGGTCGTTACAGATTTGGTGGATTCTGACTTCTGTCAGTGGATTAAGACATTTGTTTTGGCAGTAATCTTGAATCAACAGTTTCTGTTAATTGTAAACTAACTGGCTGTGCTTGCTTTTGAAAAAGGCTGTAGACAGGTTGAAACGATTTCGTCAAATTGGTTCGCTTTGTGTGTTGGATTTTTATCACTCATAATGCATGAAAAGCAAACATGGAAAATAAGAAAAGAAACGAATATGAAATGTTACAGTGTGCAGACGATACTGAAGCTACACGTGAAGAAGAATGGCACTCTTTTGAAGAGTCAATTAAGGCCACTGAGAAACGTGGAAACGTATTGGGCCTTATATTTTCTATTGAAAAAAAGACAGTGTTATATCGCTGAGGAGTGTGTGAAATTCAGCAGTGAAATTGTCGACACACGTAAGAATGGAATAAAATCCCAAACGTTTCAGAATATTAGTTATACAGTTCACAAATGATCTATAAGAATGTGAAGCTGTGAATTTGAGGAGAAGTTTCTGAAAGAAATCGTTGAGCAGAAGATGATTGAAAGGGATACTAATCATACCATTCACTAGACTGACAGTTCTTAAGTCAATCATATTGTCAAAAAAATGACACATGTGGACACAGCTACAAAATCCATTGGATAGTTTTTGTGGTGAACTTCAAATGTAGGGTATTCATTTGTATGGAGTGAAAGCCAAGACAGACTGAAGAGGAAACGAAAAAGCAAAACATCCTTGAGTGTTGGGACACCCAACATGATCAAATACCCGAATGTACTGAACTGACAGGGGTTCGTAAAATATAACCCATTAAGCATCAGTGGAAATACATGTGCCCTCAGAATTTAGATGCTGCCATAACTGAAAACATCGTGTCAGATTAGTAAAAGCAAGACTGTGTAGATACGTTTGGAAAGATGAATGTAAAGCATACAAAGAATTTGGAGAAGTAAAACATCAAAACTGTGGAAGAAATCTGCTTTGTACTTAAGTACTGTAGCATCCCAATTACATTTGAAATGCATCAGTACATCGTTTAAAAAAAAAACTTGGCTCAGGAAAAATGTTATCATCTTTAGGAAATGTGTTGGATGATAATAATAAGTTCGTATCATTCCACCCTTTTTAAAAACAAATTGTATGGTTTATCAAATGATTCTGTCACTTATGATGCGCTATTAGAAATATGCAAGAGAGATTTATTATTGAGGAATTCTCAACAAAGATTAAATTTGTGCTCCTATGATATGAAGGTATTAACACGGAACTTAATGCAAGATGCAGCTAAACTTAAGCGTTGTGGTAAACAGAGAGAAAGGCTTGGAATGAAATGTGTTAGCAGAACACCAAGGCTACATCAAAATGTTGTTATGCTCTGCATAGTTATGTGGGGATTGTCTTCAGTCGTGACAAGCTCCTAGCATAACACAGTCTCCCAAATCCCCCGAAGTCGGAGTGTGGCTGCCCATGTGGCGGGGTAATCAAAAACGGTCACACACGTAATGTTCTCATCCCCAGCTGATGCATTTGTGCCATAGTGTTCAAATACTTCGGCTGTTCGGATGATCCCTGGAGTCTTTTAGCCAGGGTACGACAACAACAAACAAATGTGTTAGCACATGGTATTTAAGAAGACTGTACACATGACGGACTTTCAGTCAAAACGGTTCCAATTCATATTAATCCAGTATTCTTTTTCAAACATGTATGATTCTACAGAAGATGAACATAACTGACTCTGACAAACCTTCATTCTCGTCATGACGAGAAAGAATGCATACACCGTGACTTTATTTTCTATGTGTGAGTATATAGCAGAAGTGCATGTGCTTCTCCTTTGGGAGTGTATAGCAGAAATCGGTAAACGAAAAATATGCTAAAGCAAACTTATAAATTAGAGAACAGGCGCTCTTATTTGGTAGCGATAACCATTGAAGAGCAGATAGTACATTTGATTTGATTCTGGTGCAAGATAAAAATGTATGTCTACAAATGAAAGTGCTAAGGTAAGGGACATCAACCTAAACAACATACTTCATATCTGTAGGGGGGAAAATGGAAGAAAACGTCTGTCGTATTTGTAGGTCTCTGAGGAAGTCCTTTGCCTAATGACAAGAATACGAAGCTCTGTTTCAAGAACACCACGACAGTTAAGAAGAAGAAGAAGAAGAAGAAGAAGAAAAAGAAGAAAACGAAACTCCCGTTCAGTGTGACAAGTAAAACAGGTTCGGATTTGTCGGCCAGTTCCACTTTTGTGTCTGCTGGGAACACAAAAATGTAAATGTCAAAAAGTCAACGATGATGGTTGTTCCCCTCGTTGATCGTCAAGAATTGAAAATTACACATGAAGAGAGAGAGAGAGAGAG
>CM031611.1:9476001-9488501 GCA_018398815.1 Conus ventricosus | reverse complement strand
TCTCTCTCTCTCTCTCTCTCTCCCCTCTCTCTCTCTCTCTCTCTCTCTCTCTCTCTCTCTCTCAAGCGTGCGCGTGTAAATGTAAGCTCGTGTGTGCGCGCATGCGTGCATGCGCTCAGAGAGAGAGAGAGAGAGAGAGAGAGAGAGAGAGAGAGAGAGAGAGAGAGAGGAGAGAGAGAGAGAGAGAGAGAGAGAGAGAGAGAGAGAGAGATAACACGAAAAGAGAACTAAAGCAGAATCTTTGGAAATTCCAAAAGTATTCGAACATCCTTTTTTTCTGTTTTTATCACTATTTTGTAACTTTCCTTTGGTCTTATATTCTGCGCGAGACATGCGACGTTCAATTGGAAAATCGTACTGGGGAAAAAAAAGAGAACGAAAACGGGCGATGAGGTGGGGACTGAATAAAGTGCCTGAGTATCCCTGTCGTTTGTCTCAATAAAGGAAAAGACGCCGCCGGCGTGAAGATACATCCCTCACTGGGTATGATACAAGCTGAGGAGGTGGTAGGGACGAAATCTGATTCTCACAAACGTCCATTTTTTCTCTTTCTTTTTTGTTCTTCGGGTCCTTTCTCAACTCCGCCCGTTTCCTTTCTTTTCATCGTTTTTTTCCCTTTTTCTCTTTATTCCTCTCTTTTTTATCTGTTCTTCTTACATTTTTTTTTTATTCCCCTTATTCTTTCTTTCCATTTTTCTACAAGATCATTCTTTCCGTTTTCCTTTTTTTTTTTTCGTTTTGTTTCGCTTTTCTTCATTTCTGACTTTCATGTATTTCTTGATTCCTTCATTATTCCTTTCTTCTTTTCTCGCTTATTTTGTTTCTTTTCTTTTGGTTTCTGTCTGACTTTTGTTTTATTCATTCCCCCTTCTTTCACTTTGTTTGTTTGTTTTGTTTCCTGTTTGCCATTCGTGTCTTCGTAATTCCTTGTGTAAACGAGTGTTGATTGTAAAGCGCTAAGAGCTTGGCCTCTAGCCGATAAAAGGCGCTATATAAGTATTCATTATTATTATTATTATTATTATTATTATTATTATTATTATTGTTACGAATCTTCTTGTAGGCGTGGGGCAGGGGAGAAGCGTTTTTTTTTTTGTTGTTGGTTGGTTGTTGTTGTTTTTTGTTGTTGTTTTTGTTTTGTTTGCTTTTGTTTTTTAGACGGCAGATCGGAATGACCGAATCCAGGATCACGCTGATCAGATAAAGGCCGAAACACATTCATTCGTCTAGACGTGGTAAATCCAGTTATCACCAGCCGGCCCAACAACAGTGGTCATCTTTATGAACAGATGACTGAGAGATCGCGGGGTGCAGTCTCATCTGAAGCATTTCATTGGTAACGTGTTATCCGCCATGATGTCTGCTTTTTGTTTTAATCTAGTGTTATGCGCTGAGCTTAGAGGAGGAAGTTTGAGACAACAGATCACCCTCATCTTGGTCGTGTATCTGAGAATGTAGGTCATAACATCCTGAAGGATTCTGCAGATTTCCGCGGTGTGTCTGTAGGAACTGGCTGATGTCAGGATAGATTTTGTAAGGGGGTGTGGAGTACAGCGATGTCACGGCGTATTTGGTCAAAGCTGGACCTCCAAAGTCTTGCATCGTTTTTATTCATCATCATTATCATCATCTTCGGCATCATCATCATCATCATCATCATCATCATCATCATCATCATCATCATCATCATCATCATCAGCGTCATCAGCGTCATCACCGTCATCACCGTCATTATCATCATCATTGTCTTCGTCATCATTATCGTCATCATCATCGTCGTCGCCTTCGACGTCGTCATCATCATCATCTGCAGCAGCAGCAGCAGCAGCAGCAGCAGCAGCAGCAGCAGCAGCAGCATTGTCATCATCGCCATCAACGTCACCACTACTACCATCATAATCATCATTATCCTCCTCCTCCTCCTCCTCCTCCTCCTCCTCGTCATTACTATCACCATCACCATCACCATCATCATGATCATGATCATCATCATCTTCTTCTTCTTCTTCTTTCTTCTTCTTCTTCTTCTTCTTCTTCTTCTTCTTCTTCTTCTTCTCTTCCTCTTCATCTTCTTCTTCTTCTTCTTCTTCTTATTTTTTCTCTTCTTGTTCTTCTTCTTGTTCTTCTTCTTCTTCTTCCTTTTCTTCTTCTTCTTCTTCTTCTTCTTCTTCTTCTTCTTCTTCTTCTTTTTCTGCTTCTTCTTCTTCTTCTTCTTCTTCTTCTTCTTCTTCTTCTTTCTTTCTTCTTCTTCTTCTTCTTCCTCTTCATCTTCTTCTTCTTCTTCTTCTTCTTATTTTTTGTCTTCTTGTTCTTCTTCTTGTTCTTCTTCTTCTTCTTCCTTTTCTTCTTCTTCTTCTTCTTCTTCTTCTTCTTCTTCTTCTTCTTCTTTCTTCTTCTTTTTCTGCTTCTTCTTCTTCTTCTTCTTCTTCTTCTTCTTCTTCTTCTTCTTCTTTTTTTCTTCTTCTTCTTTTTTTCTTCTTCTGAGGAGGGGGGGGGGGGAGTGAAAAACTTTTTTTTAGAGTACGAAGGGTGCATTGTGCCCAACATTATGTGATTATAGGCATCCGGGAATACGACTGCCCATATTCTCATTTTCATCGGCCAGTAGCAAAGGGTTTTTTTTATGTATATATAAAATGCAGTTGATTTTTTTTTTTCTTTTTCTGGCTCGGCTTTTTCTCTCACACATATACACACCCACACACACGTACACACACACACACACACACACACATACACACACACACACACACACACACACACACACACACACACACACACACACACACACACACACACACACACACACACACACACACACCACACACACACACACACGTGGGGGAACCTCGACTAATTACGCCGATAATTGTGACCATACATGAAATTTCTGTAACCAACGGCTGTTAAGATCATTGACAAGTTCCTAAGATTTCTTGAGCATAGCTCTCTCCGTTCACAAGATATCATGTTTTTATTAAGTCACTGGGTCATGGAAGACCCAGGAAGCATGCGCGTGGAAACGGTCTGTCTTTCTTTGTCCTACTACCTCTTTCAGTACTGCAGACAAGATTGTCCTGCACTGGACACTGCTAATCTAAGATGGATATCTCCTGGAGCGAGGACAGCGGCCAGACCAACATGGCTATGACTATGCATGGAGGGCAGAATGAGTGTCGTGAGAATACGTCCAACGGCCCTCTCTATTTAGAGGACGCCATTATTTTCATAAGAAAGCATATCCTTTTTCCACCTCCAACCGTCAAAAAGGTCACTTACGCATCATATGCATCAAAGATGAAGAATATTTTTTAAGAGGACGAAGTTGAGTAGAAACTAGATGGCATTTTTTCTCTACCCTGTCTCTTTTATTTTAAGTAACACTAGATGGCATTTTTTCTCTACTCTGTCTCTTTTATTTCAAGTAACTATTTACATATCAGCCATGCCACGTGATTAACCAAATTTCTGAAATTTCCCTAGCGGGCGGTAGATAGCGATTTGTGTGTTCGCCTGTTACTAATGTCACTTGATGAATACAGAAGAGATGACAGAGGAAAACTGCCATCTGTTTGGCATCAGTAGAAGTTCAAATGTCTGTTCCACCACCTCCCTTTCTGATCTTGAAGCCGTTGCCTTCCGTAACCCATACTGGGCATTTGATTTGTTTTCTTAACTGTGTTTAAACTCTTCAAAATAAAATGATGCTTCATATTCATTCCTGCGGAGATATCCAACCATGCCAGCATTCGAGTCAAGGGATTTGTTGACCAATGGAACAACCTCTCTCTCTCTCTCTCTCTCTCTCTCTCTCTCTCTCTCTCTCTCTCTCTCTCTCTCTCTCTCTCTCTCTCTCTCTCTCTCTCTCTCTCTCTCTGTCTGTCTGTCTGTCTGTCTGTCTCTGTCTGTCTCTCTGTCTGTTGTTCTGTCTGTCTCTCTGTCTGTCTCTCTGTCTGTTTGTCTGTCTGTCTCCCTCCATCCATCCCCACCCTCTCTCTCTCTCTCACTCTCATTCTTAGTCTCTGTCTCTGTCTGTCTGTCTGGTGCGTGGCAGTCAGTCTGTCTGTTCCGGCAACTGTATTCTGACTCTTATTCCGACAATGGCAGCTGTTGTTGTTCGTCTGTCGAGTCGACAAAACCACTGCTGTCCTCTCGGGACTGAGGGGGCGCGGGGGGGGGGGGGGGGAGATGATTTGTGGGCACGCAGGTGGCTGATCAAGCCGATGCGTGCGCGGAATGTGCGGTGACAGCTTGGACAGGGAATGTGGGAGACCTGCTCTTGATTGCTGGCGCGGGCTTTCTTTGCCTGTTTCTCTTGTTGCGCTGGAGCTGTCTTCCTTTCTTCACATAACTTGGCACCTTTGCGGATAGAGCAACGCCATCTAGCTCGATCCATAGCAGTTTGAACCCATGTCTCAGGGTTGATGTTAAATGCTTTCAAGGCTGTTTTGAGAGTGTCTTTGAAGCGCTTCATCGGACTTACATGGGAACGCACTTCTTGTTGCACCTTACCGTAAAGTCTCTTGGGTAGCGGTGGTCTGGCATGCGAGCTGCACGACTTGCCCATCGAGGCTGAGACAGCATGAAGATGGTGTGGATGCTTGGCAGATCTGCTTGATCAAACACCTCTGTACATGGGATTGTGTTCTGCCATGTTATGTTTAACAATCTGTGGAAGTGATTCAGCTTTCTGGCATGCCGTTGGTACACTGTCCACGTTCCACATGCGTAGAGGAGTGTGGGGAGAACAAAGGACTGCTCTGTGCACCTTCAGCTTGGTCTCTACACTGACACCTCTTCTATTCCAATTATTGGTGTATTTCTGCCAAAGGTTGCATTTGCTTTTGCAATTCTGATGCTAACTTCGTCGTCGATGGTGAGGTTCTGGGACAGTGTGTTGCCAAAGTAGGTGAGTTTACTTGTGGCAGCAAGTCTCACACCATTGACTGTGAGGTTAGGCTCATCGTGGGTCTGCCTGTCGCGGGTTGATGCGGGTTCATGTGTGTTTTAATACACTGTCTGTCTGTATGCTGAGTGGGCTGTCTGTCTGTCTGTCCGCAAAACTGTCTTTTGACTATAAATAGGAATATAGGTTTCTGGATTCGACATTAGAAAAGTGTTTGGACTCAGAATCAAAAACTTACTTTGAGAATATTTCGACCAGGCCTCGCTGCCACAACAGCAACAGTGAGCTGAAGAAGACAGGGCGACCCTGTCGAAATATTCTCAAAGTAAGTGTTTGATTCTGAGTCTAAACACTTTTCTAATGTCTTTTGACTCCTATTTCAATAATAACAGCCAAATACCTTATCCGTTGCATTACATTTTATGCACAATCACTCACAGCGGTCATTCCCCCATACCTTATCATACACATCACATTCCACGCACAATCCCTCATTGCAGTCAGTTCCATCGTGCCTCCTTTGTGTCTGAGCAATATACAATTTATGGTTTAACATTTCCATATTATTCCCGTAAAATGTCTGGTAGCATTAAGGGATTTCTGTTTCACATTCATTGTTTTCTTGAACTAGATCATTCCAGCAAAATGCAAACTTGCCATTGCCGCAGGTTTTAGTTAATATGCTTTTTTTTAAAGCATATTTGTTATAAGTTGAACGTTGTATGGATTCATCTGACACCAACTAAACCAATTCGGCTTGCCGTAGTTTCTATAATCAAAAGGAAACTTGGTTTGTATCTGATTCTTCACAGTTTCTAATTCTAAGTAAATAAAGCTCTCTTTTATTACTGTACATCATCAGTTGGAGGGTCGAACACCTGTACAGTGTAGGATTCGTTTAAGGTATCCTGGCCCTAGATCAAATTGAATACTCTGCTATCAGATCAAACTTAATACTCTGCTATCAGAGCCATGCAGTCCGGGAAAGAGAAGCACCGTATCTGTAAATACAAACAACAGTACTTCGATTCCTTTCATTATTACATTTTGTCTCACAATTGAATTGAACAATTCAGATGTACGGATTTTCTGATTGGGTCTACCTGGTTTTGCGTCGCACCCTCCATCCTGTCTTCACTGCCCTGATCGATTCCTTTCATTATTACATTTTGTCTCACAATTGAATTGAACAATTCAGATGTACGGATTTTCTGATTGGGTCTACCTGGTTTTGCGTCGCACCCTCCATCCTGTCTTCACTGCCCTGATTTCTCTTTCTCTCTTCCGCCCTCAAATCCCCCCGCCCCCCCCCCCCCCCCCCACCCCCCCCCCCCCCCCCCCCCCCCCCCACCCCCCCCCCCCCCCCCCTGTCCCCGCTTTTCGTCTTTGCTACATTTCGACTTATAAAGCTCCACGCATAAATTTAAAAAGTAGATATGCTGTGGCAAGCAGTGCAAACATGCACGATATATATTAATGAGCACAATAAAAGTATTAAGGCCTCTGATAACCCCAGACGTCATTTTGACGCCTAAATTATTTTGGCGCAAGTGTCAAGCTATTGAGCGTAAGGAGTAATGGTCTGTTGAACTTTTCGAGCAATGTCATCTAAAAATAAGGGATAGCAATAATCATAAACGTAAGTTCTAACGGAAAAACTGCATAAAGGAACTAAGAATAAGGACAGTCACTAGAGGAATGGAATAACGCAAATACAAAATAAAAACTTACCCTTTGTCATCTACATCATTTCTTTCAAAGTATACTCAGAGGCATAAAAAACGCGAAAAAATAGAGACAGTGCACGATTGTTCACATTGTGAACAGGACGTAAGCAATGTCGTTGGCACGTGCAACATTAGCAGTACGTGGTGTCTATGCCGGTTGTAACCTCGTAACAGTGGGTGAATGTTGCCGGGTCAGCGTTTTTGGCACGAGGAGTGCATTTGCCATGTGGACTACCTACGCCACGTGCATCAATGTGAATTGCAACTCAATGTGGCCCCCATTGTGGGGCTATAAATTTCCAAACCCCAAAAAGTTCAAATCATCCCTTCCAGAGGCGCCAACATAATGCCGAGACTTTCTCGTCAAGATCGTTGCATAGCAATGGGGCAACTGCAGGCCGGGGTTCCAATGAGGCAGGTCGCTATCGCATTTGGAGTCCACATTTCCACCGTCTATCGCCTTCTGGACCGCTTTCAAGCAAGAAACACCACTGATGACAGACCGAGGAGCGGCAGACCGAGGGTCACCACAGCAGCCCAAGACCGCCATCTTCTTCGTCAGCATCGACGGGAGCCTTACCAAACCGCTGCCAACACAGCCAGGAACACCGTCGGCAACCATGGCAGGCCAATCAGCAACAGGACCGTGCGTCGCCGACTGAACACAGTTGGTCTCCAATGCAGGCGTCCAGCCCGGCGACCTATCCTGACACTCCAGCATCGCCAGAACCGTCTGCAGTGGGCACAGATCCACGTGCATTGGCGCCATCGGGACTGGGGCCGAGTCCTCTTCAGTGATGAAAGCCGGTTCTGCGTCGACCCAGGCGATGGCCGCATCCGGATCTGGAGAAGAGCGGGGGAACGCTTCACGGATGCCAACATCACCGAAAGGGACCCATGGGGTGGTGAAAGCATCATGATCTGGGGGGCTATCGGCATAAATCGCCGTATTGGGCCAGTCATCTTCCAGAATGTGGGTCCAGGACGTGGTAACGGGGTCACTGCTGTTCATTACATCGACCAAGTCCTGAGGCCCCACATCCTGCCGCATTTCCAGCGGCATCCACAGAACCTGTTTCAGCAGGACAACGCAAGGCCGCACACTGCCCGTGCTACGCAGAACTTCCTGAGGCAGAACAACATCAATCTGCTGCCTCACCCAGCCCGTTCTCCCGACCTTAACCCAATAGAGCATTTCTGGGATGCCCTTCAGAGGCAGTTGAACCAGCTCAACCCCAGACCCCAGACAGCAGCTCAGCTTGCTGTTGCTGTGGGCCAGGTGTGGTGGCAAGTCCCCCAGAGGCAGACCAACACTCTGGTGCGCTCGATGTACCGCAGGTGCACAGCTGTGATCAATGCTCGAGGTGGTCACACCAGATACTGACATTCTGCTGTTAACACAGGGTCAAGGTCAAGTTCATGTGACCTTATTTTCTACCAGAATGAACTTTGAAAGGACACTTTTGCGGTGTTCGATTGCTTTTTCTCACTTTCTATTACCAGTTCAAAGGAATCGGTAGCCAAATTACATCAAAATTTCTATACAGTTTGTTTTCGCGTTTTTTATGCCTCTGAGTATATTTTGAGAACAAGAATACACTATTCACAAGTTACAATACACTAGAAAGATTGTACACACACACACACACACACACACACACACACACATGCCTGCGCGCACACACACACACACACACACACACACACACACACACACACACACACACATACACGCACACACACACACACACACACACGCACACACATGGGCTCATGCCCACACATCATACACACACGTGTACATACACTACACACACACCCAAAAAATGGTAGGTAGGCACTCAAGGTCTGACCAGCGCGTTGGGCTAATGCGTAGGTCAGACATCTGCTGAGTCGTAGCCACGAGACCCTCTTCTTCAATTGTCTCATCTTTGTTGTTAATTCATTTATCCATCAGCTTCAAATCATGCGTAGCGTGGTCTCAAAACTTAACGGATTGTGGTGTAGCGTATATGGACTGGTCCGCACGCAGTGACGCCTCCATGATGAAATTGAAACTGAAACTGCAGATGTATCATGTAAACAATTACAACAACAACAAACATGGTGAGGATGCACATGACACATTCCTTTGTTTAAAAAACGTACAGTATAAATAATAATGACATCTTTAGGGTACTGGAAAGAACAAAGAGCTCTACCACACAAAAGCAAATCGGCAAGAGGAAGTAATAGTAAGTACAAATTGAAAGTGTTGCTTCCCTTGTATATTTTGAAGTATGGTGAAGAAAATATGACATGTCAATGTTCATACCACGCGGAACTTTCAATTTTACACGAACATTTTTCAAATTTTTTCATGTTCAGTTTAGGAACTTTGCTAATCTTGGTGAAAAAGAACTGAATATCCCCTCGAACCGGATCCAAACTACGGATCTGCAGCCGAAATTAATGGAACTATCATCCTTACTTCTATCTTCCAGTCTTCCCATTCGGATAAATGAAATCGAATGTGGTATCTCCCCCTCTCTCTCTCTCTCTCTCTCTCTCTCTCTCTCTCTCTCTCTCTCTCTCTCTCTCTCTCTCTCCTCTCTCTCTCTCTCTCTGTGCGTGCGTGCGTGTGACAAGCTGACAAACATGCGCTAATAACGATGATCGCTGTAATTATTTATCGCTAAACCATTATCACGAGGCATCGCTGTTGCTTCTGTTTCTACTGCTGCTGCTGCTGCTGTTGCTGCTGCTGCTGCTGCTGCTGCTGATGATGATGATGATGAAGAGGATGATCATGATGATGACGAAGACGAAGACGAAGACGACGACGACGACAACCACGAGGACGACAACTACGACGATGCTGGTGATGATAATGAAGGTGATAATACTCATGATGATGATTATGATCATGAGTTACATTTTTCATTGCTGAGATCTCAGCTAACTACAATGTCTGATATCAGGACTTCGCTACACACAACAAGTGCTGTCGCGGAGACCAAAATCAAAATACGCACAGACACAAAATACATGTTACAAGAATACAACGGAGAAGGTTGGCATGGTTAACCATGCTGTAAGAAAGAAAAGAAAGTATTTTGTGGGACAACATCCAGTGAATCGATCGTAGGGCTGGGGGGCCGGAATACCTCAGTGGTAGAGCGCCGGACTCGTAATCTTGGAGTTGCGGGTTCGGATCTCCGCCGGTCCGTTTCGGTACAGGGGGATTTTTCTCTCGGAGTTAACATTGGTTCGGACTCCATTTCCCATACAGTCCTTCGAATGAGACTATAAACCGAGGTTCCGTGTGTGAATGCACGCATGACATCTTGCACACACGTAAAATCCTATCACCAACTTTCGGAAGAGAAGGCCAGTTTGGCCGTTGGTATGGATGACACGTTACACGTAGCATGCACCTTCCCCGAAGGTGGAGTATGGCTGCCTTAATGGCGGGAAAAAAACGGTCATACACACAAAACTACACTGCCTTTATTGGATTAATCCTTGCCTTTTTATACAGGGGGTATCCGCAGGAGTGTCAGCCTGCGTACGCAGAAGCAGAAGATCGTAGGGCTGAATTACTGTGGATATCAGTTAAGGATTATTGAAAAATAACAACAACAGCAAGAAGAGAAAAATATACAAGAGTGGTGAGAGACTGACAGACCAACCAGCAGACATACATGCACTCAGAATGACAGAAAGACAATCACAGAGCGTGGCTTCCAAAGGAACATATGCAGCTCAGATTTGTTGAAGTATAAAAGTCATGATGTAAGAGCAGCCGGTGGTATCCTTCCAGAGGCTGATCGTGATCGTGATCGTGATCATGTGAACTGAATAATCACCATGAGAACACTAATACCGACATTGTTGTTGTCGTCCATGTTGCTACTCTCGTTGCTTTTGCTGTTGTTGTTGTTGTAAATACCACTGCTGCTGCTACTACCACTACAACAACAACAACAACAACAACAACAACAACAACAACAACAACTACTACTACTACTACTACTACTACTACTACTACTACTACTACTACTACTACACCACCACTACTACTACTACTACTACTACTACTACTACTACTACTACTACTACTACTACCACCACCACTACTACTACTACTACTACTACTACTACCACCACTACTACTACTACTACTACTACTACTACTACTACTACTACCACCACTACTACTACCACTACTAAAACAACTACTACTACCACCACCACCACCACTACTACTACTACTACTACTACTACCACCACTACTACTACTACTACTACTACTACTACTACTACCACCACTACTACTACCACTACTAAAACAACTACTACTACCACCACCACCACCACTACTACTACTACTACTACTACTACTACTACTACTACCACCACTACTACTACTACTACTACTACTACTACCACTACTAAAACAACTACTACTACCACCACTATTACTACTACTACTACTACTACTACACCACCACCACCACTACTACAACTACTACAACTACTACAACTACTACAACCACTACTATTACAACTACCACTACCATCATCATCATCATCATCATCATCATCATCATCATCATCATCATCATCATCATCATCATCATCATCCTCATCCTCATCCTCACCATTCTTGATTCAAGTGACCAATTAACAATCACCAAAAACATATCTAGACTAAAAGGAGAGACACATGGCTCGATGGGGCGGGGTCTGCGGCTGATGGTGTGTGTACAGAACAGGAGAGACACATGGCTCGATGGGGCGGGGTCTGCGGCTGATGGTGTGTGTACAGAACAGGAGAGACACATGGCTCGATGGGGCGGGGTCTGCGGCTGATGGTGTGTGTACAGAACAGGAGAGACACATGGCTCGATGGGGCGGGGTCTGCGGCTGATGGTGTGTGTACAGAACAGGAGAGACACATGGCTCGATAGGGCGGGGTCTGCGGCTGATGGTGTATGTACAGAACAGGAGAGACACATGGCTCGATGGGGCGGGGTCTGCGGCTGATGGTGTATGTACAGAACAGGAGAGACACATGGCTCGATGGGGCGGGGTCTGCGGCTGATGGTGTGTGTACAGAACAGGAGAGACACATGGCTCGATGGGGCGGGGTCTGCGGCTGATGGTGTGTGTACAGAACAGGAGAGACACATGGCTCGATGGGGCGGGGTCTGCGGCTGATGGTGTGTGTACAGAACAGGAGAGACACATGGCTCGATGGGGCGGGGTCTGCGGCTGATGGTGTGTGTACAGAACAGGAGAGACACATGGCTCGATGGGGCGGGGTCTGCGGCTGATGGTGTGTGTACAGAACAGGAGAGACACATGGCTCGATGGGGCGGGGTCTGCGGCTGATGGTGTATGTACAGAACAGGAGAGACACATGGCTCGATGGGGCGGGGTCTGCGGCTGATGGTGTGTGTACAGAAAACCACGTCAAGAAACATACACGCTAACGCCTCGAGGGACGTGTGATCATATCCGTTTCTGACAAGTTCTGCATTTCAAAGAAAGAAAGAGTTTGGCAGTCGTGACAAAAGATAACTCCCTTGCTGGGGAGTTGAACGGCGAAGGAATGTCTCTCTCTCTCTCTCTCTCTCTCTCTCTCTCTCTCTCTCTCTCTCTCTCTCTCTCTCTCTCTCTCTCTCTCTCTCTCTGATTTTAAATTGCGTTAGCTTTGATGTAATGTCCGTGAGTGGTTGCACAATAGTCAAAAGAATTTGACCTTTTTTCAAGCTTTTCTTTGGCGGCAAAACTTCATACTCAAACTCAATTAGGTTTACAGTGGAAAGAGAACTTCACTTTTATTTCTTATTTCAAATACATCAATCGTCTGTGACTTCATT
>CM031611.1:9447583-9475901 GCA_018398815.1 Conus ventricosus | reverse complement strand
ATTTTTCTTGGTCTCAAAGAGATGCAATCTCCCCCAATTTCCAACATTATACTGCTGAACAATTAACAGTGGGAGAAAAATATATATTGTGTATACATATATTTATATATATAATTATATATATATATTTATATATATATATATACTAGTGGTGTGCCCGGCTTCGCTCGGGTATATCTGTTCAACGAGAACGGGAAAATGCCAGTCTAGCTCAACCACCCGAAACTGGTTTCGGGCGGTTGCTCTAGACTAGGCATTTATCCGTTCTCTAACTTGTAAACCCTACAAACATGCATACTGTGTAGGATTATCCGTTTTCAATACTAATTTACTAACTTTTCAGTTTAGTTTTTGCTTAATCCTGTGTTTTCCTGATTATTTCAATAACATTATTTTCACGCATACATGCATCAAAGCGTCTCTGTCTTTCATGTGAAATAAAACTACAGTCTTTAACTGTTCTCTAAGTCTTTTAAAACTGAGTTATTTTTTTGACATAAAATCCACACACTTATTCCAGCATGTCTTCCACTGAAAGCTAGTTTTGATAAAGTGTTTCTTTTTTTAACTATGTCTCTTTCTGCCGAACAGTATCTATAATAAATAGTGTCTGTGTTCCTTCAAACAGTCTATAAAACTGTTCTAAACACTCACTCAGTTTATTGCTAGGATCAACTAAATATATGTCATCATCTGTCCATATAAACCTTCTATCATGATATGCTTTGTTCCATTTAAGTGTTGGACAGAAAATCACAATATGATCAAAATTATAGCGATAAACTGTTTGTAATAGGTCTAGGACAAATATTGTTTTTCCACAACCAGTCTGTCCACAAATCAATGAACAATGGAAGTTTTTGTCTTTAAAGTTTAACTGCTCCATAGTTTTATAACAGAATTTAATTTAATCCAGTTATTATGTTTATCATGCTCTCTGTCAAAACTTGTTCTGTATAATAAAATCCTATAAGATCTAAATGTGTAAGATTAATCCAAGTCAGTTCTGTAAGATTGTTTCTATTTAGACTAAGTTTTGCCAGCTAATTAGAATTCCTTTAAAAAAGGACGTCACTAACGCCCACAACCCCATCCCTCTCCTCATCTTTTAAGACAGAAATTTCAAATATTATTGTGAACGCGTCTCCTAATTTCATTTGCGGAATGAACTGTAATTTTGTAGAAGCATCTTTCAAAACTGATTCTCTTCTGTGGAGGATGTACTGTTTATTCCCATACGGCTTTATTTCAATCTCTTTCCGACTATTGTCCTCCGGCATAAGACTTACATGTAAAGGGCCAGAGTTGAATGCTTTTCTGAAACTTTTTTGGTGGTCAAAAAATGTAAATGGGCTTATGAATTCAAATTTTATGTCCCATTCTAAATATGGTTCTAAGTGCCATTTGCTGTCAGGTTTTCGAACTATTTTATATTCATACTGGCCAGCATTATTTGCTTCTAGATTGCGCAGTTGTTCTAGTTTAGGAAACTTTTTGTTGTCGCTTACTTTTTTACGTTTATAATCACCATCTTTAGTTGTACTCAAAAACCATACAAAGCGCCTATCTCACCGTTCTGTTCAAAGTCCGCAACGTCTGCAAGGTCTTTTATTCTAAGGTTATACACCTTACAGGCGCTAATGTAACTCCTGATTCTTCTGGCCCATGCGACATTTTTTTAGAACAACTAATTATTTTATTTCTAAAACAATGTGTAGGTTATCACATTTCACAACTTTCCTGCTTTGTCTGCGATTTTTATATTAAATGATCCGACCCTCCACGAACTAATCTTTTAAACTGTAAATTTAGGGAATTTTTATAATTTATAATCGCAATATGCAACTTTCCCTGACGGAAGAGCTCTTAAAACAGTTGAGGGCCTTCCATCATATAAGTTTTCATCAGTGCTCAGCTCATCCAAATGAACATAGAGTAATGAATGTAATGTAAGGTCGAGCGGATTTTCCCCCTCATAATTTTAGTTTTGTCTGGCGCAACTCTAAAAACTATGAGTGGGTCGATTGTCATTTGTAAAGCGTAACATTTTAGCTAGCTCTCTATCAAAATAGTAACCTACTTCTTCTTCTTCAGGCTTGAATGTTAACATTGTTTTCAGATTCGCATTGTTAAGTTTGAGAGTAATGTCAAAGTTATCATTGCTTCTTTTAGAGAGCAAAACCCGTAATAACCATCAGGTATGGTTAACTGGCTAACTAATTCTCCTGCATATCATATTTTTAATCTTATTATTCTCCCCGGATTTACTTATATTAAACCATACGACTTTGTAAAGTATTTCATGGAGTGCAACCCTTCGGGTTCCGCAATCGTTATCAATAGCATGTTCTAAAAACGAAGGACGGTCTTGAGTTGTTAGTGTTACAAACATTTTTTAAACGAAATAAAAATGAGCGCATTCAAATATACTGATGCAAATATTCTGTTGGCCGCACTACAATCTTAAAAATATAACAACTGATACTCTTGACATTTCTGTGACTCAGTCTGACACCTTTCAAGTAAAGGTTAGTACTCCATTGAAGAGCTATCTTAACCCTCCTATTAAAAAACGACCACATCCCGAAAGTGTGGTTTAGTCATCTGATGCAGTTTTATCAGAACCAGTTAAACTTTGCTGTGTTTTGTGCATCAACTGGGTGTGGAGTGTCGTATGCTGATCTCTTAAATTTCCTGATCCTTTGGTGAGGTCAGTGTACAGATTTCATTGTTATTACACCTTCAGGCGTATTTTGACTGAACTGCAAGCGCCATTGCCAAATGACAAAACCGTTTAATCCATTCAGCAACAGAATAGACATGAAGGCTTTTGAAAGGATCTGTAACGAATTCAATATTAAGGTCAAGACAGACTTTAGACAAAAGTCGGATCTTAATCATGGTCTAGGCACCCCTTATTTTTGGGGCGTGCACAGAAAGTATAACTATGACTGGAATCCTCCTTATACATCTTTCTCTTCAGGCACAGCTGTTCACCTAGGGTCCATAGAGCAAGAGCATAAACACGCATGGACAACATTTATCTTTGACACTTCTAAGGGCCTAACTAAAGCAGGAATAGAACGAATGAACGACTCTGTTCGTACTTATGTTGGTGTTTGCTAGGTTCGCAAGCACAAACGAGATCGAGCATAACTGATCCTTCTACTGGTTTTGATGCACAAAAACAATACTTAGCAAATTTAGAGGACGCCATTAATTCTACAGTTGATTTACCTTCAAGTATAAAAAGGTACCAAAATGTTTTACAATTTGCAAGATCGAAAGTAGACTTTGCTGTTGGCACTGGTTTATACATGCTGCCTTCTGACCTCAGACTCCAGATAGGCACAATAATAAACTACAATAATGAAATCCTCGTGGCTGGCAATGAACAGAATGTCGGAAAAAACGACATAAATTCTGAGCCAGTAATATTGCAAGCAGTAAAAAAACAAGATGACCCCCCAAGAATAAGTCATCCAATCCCCGTGGTCCAAAGCCTAAAGACCGTTGAAGACCACGAAGTCAAAAAAATAATGACCATGATATGAAAAGACAGCACTTGTTTTTGGATTAACTGGCCTAGGATTACTCCTTTATTTTACTAAAAATTAACCCAACTATTAAGAGAACTAATGCCCATAAGTGCTCGGCCATAAAGCCAACTACTTTGCTTGCAGTAGACAAAAGCCAGCTAACGACACTCCCTAATATTCCGGGTAAAGAGTGTCACACTGTCACTCTTGCATACCCGCATTCATGACAGCATTTACTCCATACGCACACGCAATCTTTCCAAACAACCAAAAAGGCGCACTACCGAATGTTTTTCTTCTCCCCCTCTCCTTCAGGGAAAACAATTTACTAAATCACATCACAACTTGTAAAACAGATTTTACTCTGTATCTCTCTCCACACTGAGAGACAAATAAATCTGCACACATGTATCTCTCCTCACGTCGGGAGACAAATCAATCTTCCCACATGTATCTCTCTTTACACTGAGTGGAAAAAAACAGTCTTCACACATGTATCTCTCCTCACACAGAGATAAAATATCTAGTTCCCGCTTCTATAAGCCGTGGCCTTCACATTCCGTTATCCAAAAATTCCGGACCAGGAGAATATATAACTCCCGTAATCACTGAGGACCTGCCTGCCTCAAGTAAAAGCTCCCCCTGCTTTCACAATTCCCTGTCTCTCTGAGACAATATACTGCCCCTCGAATTCTCCTGTCCTGGAGATACGAGTCTCGACTTCTCTTCCGCGACTTCTTCTGTCTCTTGAGAAACGACGAGTTCAACTCCTCTCCCTGGAGTTGGCACTTGCTGGGGCTGAACTACGGTGTGTTCCCCACACCATGGCCATCTTCAACCACCTCACGGGGTGAAAGATGAAGGGTGAAGGGCGAAGGGTAAAGGGTGAAGGGCTGAAACACGAATAAGGTTCGTGTAAGTAACCTTCTTAATTCAACATATGAATTCTTTCTTTCTCTTTTCTTTAAGTTTTCCCCCTGTAGCTTTCCCCCACTATCTATCGCTCACCTGGTAATGACTGGTCAGCAAAGAGGACCACCGTCCTGACAGGTTCGAGTCTCTAGGCCATCTGCTGGGTTAAAACTGACTCTTTCCTCCCTTCTCCTAGTGAGTGCATACTCAGTGTTCAAAACACATGACCAGCACCTATCCTTACCAGCCCTTGTTAAACTATCACTCAGTGGTCACTTTCACCCAATGACCACATTCGTTTCTTGAATGAGTCATACTCACATTTATTTTGGGGACGCCCGCTACACTAGTCAGCCACATGAATATTCTTCCTTTAGTTGTGGCACGGGGAAATGTTCATATCACTAACTACATGCGATGGAGCGTCACATGCCTTGATGTGAGGCTACGTCACATGACACCCCCATCCTGGGATGAAAAAATTTTCTCCAGAAAATTTTTTAAAGTATATACAACTTCACTTAAACACATCTCAGCCATGAATCTCAAAATGTGTAACCATCACACATGATTCACCAAATTAATAATCAACGTATAGAATCAATCATCATGATCCCCATAAATAGCATATTTCAAACTTTCAGTCTTTCTAAAAAAAAACATTCATAATTGATCACCATATTCACAAAATACATTTCACAAATTACATGGATAAAACAATAGGGATAATACCAATTCAAAGTACAAATTGTGTTCATACATTAAGATGTGAAGCACATATTTTCCATCGATCTTTGTCTCACATCATATGTTTCAAACCCTCATGAAAATGAGAATACTTCCAAGTGTGAATGTTTCTCAATAGACATGTAAACAAAATAAACAGTTTAAACATAGTTTTTTCCCACATGTAATGTTATAGTCCATTGAAATGTCACATGCTTTCCATTGTTGACAGTGACAAATGAAAACAATTGGTTTGTCTCATTGCACAATCAAAACATGTGTATATACATTTCTAACGAGTTATTTGCTCATCACACATACATATATATTCCTCTTCACAAGCAAGTTAGACATAAATAGTACTTGATTTTTCCCATTGTTTATCAAAGAATAAATATGTATTACATCAACATCAAGTAGTTGTTTGCTTGCAAAACATATAGTCACTTCAATAAGCAAATTATGCATAAATACCACTTGATTTTAAATCGTCCGTAGATACAACGCACTGTCAAATGTGATCACACCGTAATCATTAAGAAAGACAAAAACAGGATAGTCTTTCCTTGAAGACAGTTACATTTGTCCATGAATATTCATACACGTGACAATAATCTGCCATGACATTTTTGTGTTCAGGCACTGGTTCAATGGTAAATTGGAATTCCTGCAATCAAGTATACTTGCACAAAATAGTTTCCTTCTGAGAGCTGACACAGAAGTTCTTCAATGTCTGGGATAGGCTCGGCATCGAACACAGTGATCTTGTTTACTTTTCTGTAATCGATGCAGAAACGCACCGATCCATCAGGTTTGTCCACCAATACAACTGGTGAGCTGTACGGAGATGTAGAAGGTTCTGTCACCTTTAAATCCAGCATTACATTGATTTCTCTCTCAACCACCTCTTTTTTTGCAAATGGGAGGGGGTTATGGTCTGGTTCGCACTGGTATTTCAGAAGTTAACTGAATACTATGGGGTTCAATACCAGTTATGTACCTGGGGTATCCGTCAACACATCCTGAAAGTCTTTCAAAATGTCTTTGAGCTGTTCTGTTTGACTTGTAGACAATCATTCGACAGAACCACATCCTCATAGGTTTCACCTTTGATAGACAGAATAGGAAGGGGTACAACATCATCTGCACTGGTAGATGTTAAACTCCTACATTTGCTGTTTTCATAACCTTTGATCTGTCCCTGTACGTTACATTGGGTACAATTCATCACTGATAATGTCTGTCATGTTGACATCAGTTTCTGACATAGGACATATCCACTCAACTGACTGGTTGATGGCAACATTTGTACGTTTACATACTTCTTCAACATGTTCAATGAAATACCTTCTCAGTGTTTTGCCATTTTGATCTTATAATTTACTGCAGAAAGTTTTTCGACCACCTGAAAAGGACCCTTCCACATAACACGAAGCTTGTTATGTTCATCAGTGAGTAATACAAGGACTTTATCCCTACACTAAAGGAACGTGCCTTTGCTTTTCTGTCTGCAAAGACCTTGTACACATCTGTTTTCCTATCAGCTGACTGTTGAGCAAGCTCACATGCATCCTTCAAACGATTATGCAGTCATAAACGTATTGGTAAACAGTTTTACTGTCGGGTATGTCCGTCTTTTCCGTCCATTGTGTCATCAGTAGATCCAAAGGTCCCCTTGGTGAGTGTCCGAAAAGAAGCTCAAATGGTGAGAATCCCAGCGTTTCGTTCGGCATTTCCCTGTATGCAAAAAGCAAAGCCGGTATGAAAGATCCCATTCTGGGGTTCTTGTCTTGCAACCTTTCTCAACATGGACTTCAACGTTCCATTGAAACGTTCAACCATGCCATTCGATTGGGGATGATATGGCGTGGTTGAAATGGAAGAGATTGACAACAGTCTGTAAATTTCTCTCATGAGATCAGAAATGAATTGCGTTCCACAATCCGAGAGAATTTCGTCTGGAAGACCCACTCTGGAAAAAATCGCAAGTAAAGCTTCAGCGACAGACACTGTATCAATTTTCTTCAGTGGAATCGCTTCTGGATACCTTGTCGCTGTATCCACAAAGTCAAGATATAGCGATATCCGGAAGAAGACAGTGGTAAAGGCCCAACAAGATCAATAGCTACCTTCCGAAATGGAACGGAAATGAGAGGCATTTTGTGCAAAGGTGCACATGGGACGGACCTTTCTGAGATGTCTTTTGGCAGATGTCACATGAACGGCAGTATTCTGTTACTTCCTTTGTGACACCTGGCCAATAAAAAGATCAAGAACTCTCTTTAATGTTCTTTTGATCCCACAGTGACCAGCGAACAATGCATCATGAGCCGTGTGCAGCACTGTTTCTCTAAGTGGTTTTGGAACCACAACCTGTTTGTTTTCTGTCCAGGTACACACCTGTAGAGATGTCAGATTCCAGTATGTACGTTGGTTTGTCCGTTAGTTTGTCCGTTACAGTCTGTTTAGCAGCAGCAAGTACCGTCGTCAGCGTCTCATCTTTTCCCTGCATTTCTTTTAAATCATCTGGGTAATCTGGAGTTCATCCAGTTTTGAGACTTTTAGCGGCTTTGTAGCCTTTCCCTGCTCTATGACATTTGATCTAGTACTCACAAGACAAGGAAACAAACGATCCTCCAGCACCACCATGTACTGTAGCGACACCTGGCAAATTGCCCAATATCAAGTCGCAGACTGGGTTATCAATGACACAGGCGGTAAGAAAGCCGGAGTAGTACGGTGTGTCGACTGAAATTTTCGCCAGCGGGAAACGTTTCAATCTTGCCTCCAAACGACCTACACTTTTGGACATGTGTTGAGATACTGGTCTTGAAGCACGAAAGATTTTCGTACACCAGCAGTGGTTGCACCCAGTGTCTCGCAAAACCGAAGCCTGCAATCCCTTGATGGCTCCGTTTCTAACACAGTCCATCAACAGATTGATCTGGTGTCAAACAAGGCCTTCTTCACAATCAGTGGAGACTAATGCGGGTTTGAATCACCCGGTCTGAAAGGGCAATTCTGTTTCAGATGGAACTTGCCATCACAAAAGAAACAGCGCATTGTCTGATCGGCAGCTGACTGATTTTGTGAACTTCTGTTCTGGCCACGAACTGGCCCAAAGGGTCTACGTGGTGGTCGTTGTCCACGACCTCGGAACGTTTGCTGAGAAGTAACGGGTCTTTCCGGCGGTGAGTACTGGCATTGACGAAAGTCACTCGAACCGCGGAAAGATCCTGTCCGTTCCTAGGATAGGTATATCCTTGAGGACTCAAAAATGACCCACGATTTCCTTTCCTGTAACTTCCCTGTCCTGATGGGATAGTACATGACGCATGAGACTCAAAGATGGAAAATTCTCCTTTCCTAGCCACGCCCTTATCTGGGTGAGCGACACAATACTGATCAGCCATCTGACACATTTCTTCACGTTTTCAAATTGTCTTTCTTTAAGGAAAGTGGCCAGATCTTTGCTCACGCTCTGGAAAGTTGTTCTTAAGAAGGAGATCTCGCAGTGACTGAAAAGTCTTGTTCGTTTTAGATAAATCGATCCATCGATCCAAACAATGACTCATGCGGATCAGAAACGACGGAAACGATTCTCCTTTTTCAGGGCGCACAGAACGGAAACGTTCGTGAAAAACGATCAGCAGAACATTGAAATTTCTTGAGGAGTTCTTCTTTCAACTGATCCCAAGTTAAATTTTGTTTCGCTGCAAGTGAGTGGTACAGTGTCAAAGCGCTACCCTTAAACACGACGCAATATACAATGTCCACTTTTCCTTTGGCCAACCACAAGACGTTGCATGACTTTCAAATCGGAAAAGAAAACTATCAATGTCATCCGTTTTTTCCTCAAAGGCGGCAACTTTGGAATATATGCCGCTTTTGGTTGAGGCATGGCTGCGGAACCGACTGGTGGGAACTGGTGGAGGTTCTCTTGATGCCTGTATTCTTTTAATTTCAGCATCAGTCTCTATTTTCTAACTGTCTCAACTTAAATTGACGTTCTTCAGCTTCAGCTTCCCTCTGTAATCTTTTTTCTTCAAATTCCCTCTGTAGTCTATTTTCTTCAGCTTCCCTCTGTAGTCTATTTTCTTCAGCTTCCCTCTGTAGTCTATTTTCTTCAGCTTCCCTCTGTCTTAGCTGTCTGCCCTATCTGTGCATTGTTGCACATAGTTAGTAAGTTTTTCTCCATCAAAACCCAAGCGTTCCGCTTGTTTAACATATTTATCAAAATCATCCATAATGAATCGTCAGATATAAACACCAAACAATCTCAAAGTATGAATAAAAATAAGGCGATATATGATAATGTTATGTTTCACAAAACCGTAATTATAGTATATACAAATACAGAATTCAATTTCGGAATAAACAGAAAACAGCTTACTTAAACAGGGTAGATATGAAATCCAAGGAATGTATTTTTCCAAAATAATTTGCAACTGTTATCAATTGGAATTTACAAAACAAAATGAAGTTTAATTCAAAACTATTTTCCTAAGGAAAAAAGAAATAAACACAATAAAGTTTTCTGAAAATAAATTCTTTATAAAGTTTCAGTTCTCAACTGTTCTTGTTGTCAGTCTTTCTTTCTTACTTAATTTCAAATGAATTTACAAAACAAATCTACCGCCTTATACAAAAAATGAATATAATTTACAAAACAAATGGAATCACCAAACAATTAAAAAGAGGGGGAGAAACACAAACTAGCGGAATCCTACCTAAAGATGAAATGTTGAAAAGAAAACTAGATAGGAGCCTATTGAGGAGAAGGTTTAAGAGATTTTGAAAAAGGGGGTGAAAAGGAAATGAAAGGATACACAGGACCGGAATAGTGAGCAGAAATCAAGAAAAGCAAAAGAAGCCCACAGACAGCACCCTAGTGGTCACTGTCTCCCGTGAAACTGGAGACGGGAAAAAACAAATCACTGCACAATATACACCACACTACAGTAATAATACAAAATATAAACAATCAATCAATAAATGCACATTCACCCAAACTCAAAGAAAATCTCGCACCACACCCAAAAAAAAAAATGATCAAAAGATAAAGATGTTTATTGGACAGAGCGGTAATCAACTCCACCACCTACACTATTAGCGTGACGGAGGAGAAGTTGATCCCACACTCTGAGGGGCAAGGGGAAAAATCAAACTGAAACAATAGGAAAGCGAAAGAAATAGATATTTATAAGAAGGGAAAGACTATTGACTCCCCAACGCCATGTCCCCTGCTAAACGCAGGAAGAGGTTGGGGCTATCAGTCCTGGGAAAGGGGACAAAATCTCTAATACTCTAGGGGAAGGACAGCGACTCTCAACGCCCTGCCCCCTTGCTGCCAGGTTCGAGTAAGAGGAGGTTGAGGCTATCGGTCCTGAGGTGGGGGAAGGGTCAAAAAGAAATCCTACCAAAAAAAAAACCTTAACGGAGTAGAGCAACCAAAAGAAATGTCAACCACCCAAAAAACATATGAAATAGCAAAAAAAACAACAAATGCAACTATTATACACAATCAATAATCAACTAATTTCTTTTTTTTTTCCTTCCCTCAAACCCTTGAGGGCACAAATAGAAATCCTTTTTTTCCCCTCAAACCCTTGAGGGTACAAATAGAAACCTTTTTTTTCTTCCTCAAACCCTTGAGGGTACAATATAAATCTTTTTTTTTTTTAAACCCAAGGGCACAAATAGAAATCTTTCTTTTTTTTTTTCCGGGGAAACAAAACGGCAGCTACGCCGGTGAAATTGGAGTCGGGGTCACCACTGTCACACTGTCACTCTTGCATACCGCATTCATGACAGCATTTACTCCATACGCACACGCAATCTTTCCAAACAACCAAAAGGCGCACTACGAATGTTTTTCTTCTCCCCTCTCCTTCAGGGAAAACAATTTACTAAATCACATCACAACTTGTAAACAGATTTTACCTCTGTATCTCTCTCCACACTGAGAGACAAATAAATCTGCACACATGTATCTCTCCTCACGTCGGGAGACAAATCAATCTTCCCACATGTATCTCTCTTTACACTGAGAGAAAAAAACAGTCTTCACACATGTATCTCTCCTCACACTGAGAGATAAAATAATCTAGTTCGCTTCTATAAAGCCGTGGCCTTCACATTCCGTTATCCAAAAATTCCGGACCAGGAGAATATATAACTCCCGTAATCACTGAGGACCTGCCTGCCTCAAGTAAAAGCTCCCCCTGCTTTCACAATTCCCTGTCTCTCTGAGACAATATACTGCCCCCTCGAATTCTCCTGTCCTGGAGATACGAGTCTCGATTCTCTTCCGCGACTTCTTCTGTCTCTTGAGAAACGACGAGCTTCAACTCCTCTCCCTGGAGTTGGCACTTGCTGGGGCTGAACTACCGGTGTGTTCCCACACCATGGCCATCTTCAACCACCTCACGGGGTGAAAGATGAAGGGTGAAGGGCGAAGGGTAAAGGGTGAAGGGCTGAAACACGAATAAGGTTCGTGTAAGTAACCTTCTTAATTCACATATGAATTCTTTCTTTCTCTTTTCTTTAAGTTTTCCCCCTGTAGCTTTCCCCCACTATCTATCGCTCACCTGGTAATGACTGGTCAGCAAAGAGACCACCGTCTGACAGGTTCGAGTCTCTAGGCCATCTGCTGGGTTAAAACTGACTCTTTCCTCCTTCTCCTAGTGAGTGCATACTCAGTGTTCAAAACACATGACCAGCACCTTACCTTACCAGCCCTTGTTAAACTATCACTCAGTGGTCACTTTCACCCAATGACCACATTCGTTTCTTGAATGAGTCATACTCACATTATTTTGGGGACGCCCGCTACACTAGTCAAGCCACATGAATATTCTTCCTTTAGTTGTGGCACGGGGAAATGATTCATATCACTAACTACATGCGATGGAGCGTCACATGCCTTGATGTGAGGCTACGTCACATGACAAAGAGTCTATGGCTTTACTGGCTAATTTTTTTTAATAAACTTGCAAGATGATCAAGCTGTTTTTTTACCCATGATTTCTCAGGTGGAGGTGATGGGGGTGGAGGCACTGAACTTTGACCACCGCCGCCTGTAATAGCCATCACAGTGTACTTATTGCAAATCCTAAGGCGTTATAACGCTTGCTAATGTGACTCTTGCTCTCTAAACAGTGTTCGTATTCGTTCTGCTAGTGTCGTGTCTTTATATAAAATCTTTGGATAGTTTCTCTTATTTGCTCACTTGAGTTCGTAATTGTTCTCGGTTATTAGACGACACTTCTAGTCTTATTGATCTTCGTTCTCGAGATCTTTTAGTCTTTGGGTTATTCTTTCTTTAATATAGGCCCTAAGTTGGCGTCATCAGCCTCAAACGAGTTTTTCTTTTTCTCTTTTTATATCCTCATCTAGTTCACCCAGTTTTGCTGAATTGTTTTCTAATTCGCCTCTGATGCTTCTCAAGCATGATCAAGGGCCTCTATTTCTCGCATGGGTAACGGCGGATCGTGGATAGTTTTTAATGCTGTTTCTTCTGAAAAACTGGTTTCTGCTTCCTTTACATTTGTTTATTTTGCCTGTGTTTGACTTAAATCTTGAAGATCCATGTTTTGCAATGGTTATCTGGGGGGAGTTTCTGTGTATGTTTTGAAGTTTTAGAAACGCCTCCCCCCTTAATTTCCGGTCTAAACAAGGCCAAGGCGATTTCCGATCGCCCGCTCTAAGTCTTGTCTAATTGTTGCACAGACCACAAACATTGATGGGTCTCGTATATCTGTAACCGACAAGTTGTCCTTGATCCATTTTTCAAATACAATGTCATCTTTGTCCAATTCAAAATCAACAGGGGCTATAAATTCGGAGGTTCTTGACCTAAAACTTGGTAAAATGATCTGACCTTACTTTCTGTATAATACATGCCGCATGAAGCGCTGAGCGATGCTGCGTCAAAGGAGTCATTTCACTCCATTTCGTCTCCATGATCAAAACATTATAATCTTCTATCCCCTTCAATTCCTGCCATGTTTTTTTAAATAATAATCTTTTTTAATTTGTTTATAAAAATGCCGCAAACATATGGTTTCAATTATTGACCCCATAGAAACTGAAAGAACCCTTTTGGCGTGAAGGAAATAAACGGAAAATTATTGTTTCCCAAATAATCCAACTACTATTGATGCAGATCAAAGTCTTACTGGTCAAATTTCCATACCTAGGAGCAGATAGGGGTGTAACTAAGTGATTGTGCCAGGCATCTGCGCGACTTACTTTCAAAATAGAACTCCATTCAGCAACAGACACAAAGAGAAGTTGTACAGAATTTGGGGCGAGCAATCGTTAAGAAATTCAATAAACTTGAGGGCAAGAAATGATTTTCTATTACATAATGCAGACATAAATTTTAACCTATTCTGATCAAATGCTAACACGAAATGAAATTAATGATCTTGCGTTTCAAGGAATCGAAAATAATGAAGCACTAAAACATAGAATAGCGACCGCAGATGCTAAAGGACGCAAACAGTATGTAGCAGTAAGTTATGCTAAGGAAAATCGCTTTTCCATCCCCTTGGATTTGAGTTGTTAAGTGCGCATGCGCCATACTTTCAAGGCCTTAAAAGACATATTGTCAAATGAACTAAATTTTAATGAATACAAACGTGTTATCAAGATCACAGACACCGAAGCTAAGTACAGCATTTCTGACATCGCGTTAGATTATGACATATGTTAGCAACCCTCGACTTAGCAGGTAATATTGAGCAACACTATCATCAAAATTAGCAATATAAACGAAAGAGTGATTCCACCATTCTACAACATCCTAAAATCAGGGCAAAAAAAGAAAAACGCTATATGGAAGATATTAGTTTTACGTCTCAGCAAGATCACTCAAAGTATTTTTTATTGCTGTGTCGAAGATGGAGAACCGTTTAAAAGCCAAACTGAAAAGTTTCTTAATCCAAAAATAACGAAAAGTACAATGTTCAATTGGAGGTATCCTAACCAAATCTGACCTATCGGCTTAAACCGTATCAACATTTTGATGAAATAAGAAAACAGTTTTGCGCGGAGCCTCGAAGTCCAACAGTAGACCTTGGTCTAAAAATCTCCATCTTCACAGTGTTAGACTCGATATTATTTAACAACGAAATACGGGTTTATGGATTGACCTAAGGTCAACAGAGGATAATCAGTTACATGGAAGTGGGAGAACGGTTGAGGCGAAAAAAACATACTAATTGACAAAGAAAAAGGATGACGATAAACCACATAATTTATATTTGTTTTAAATATGAATGCGCAGCTGAAATTCAAGATAACAGATTAAAAGATATACATTACAATAAATATTTTATTATATTTTAAAAGCATGTCTGTTTCAGGTTTATCCAAATGACCTACAGCGCCGAGCCGCCAAAAGCAAGGGATAGTAGGAAAAAAAAAAAGAAAAAAAAAAGAAAAAAAAAAACAAAAAAAAACCCTGACATACAAACCTCAGATTAAACCAACATTACACAAATGCAACAAGAAACTACAGCAAACTTTCAAAATACAGCAAAACCAAACGAAGGTAATCAGCTGCCTTTAATGGGGCGTTACATAATTAATACAGGAGCATCAACCTATAAGTTGCACTATCAGCAGAACAAGTGTTGGTCTCTTAGCAACAGGCTTAGTTGCACCGCAGCGTTTACTCTAAGGCGGATTGTCCTTAGCTCTTGCCTTTTTCATAGCTGTAGAGTGCTGCGAGCAACAAAATTAAAAACTAAACTCCAAAGCACACAGCTATGTTCAACTAATAACAGCTAAACTTAGTTCGTCAAACTGATAATAAATAAAGCGCTAGTTGACACAAACATCACTGACGACGAAATTTAGCGTTTACAGGCCGATTTAGATGACTATAAAAGACAAAAGTTTGATCCTTCAAAAAAAGGCAAGGGCAAGTTTTCTCATCGAGCCATACACCGAGCAATAAAAAAGGAAAGTTTAAAAAAAAGTAACGAGACATATAAACCTCTGTTCTAAACAGACTCACATAACAACATCAAGGGCGTTTAAAAACTTTAGTTTATGATCCAAGCACCAAAAGACCGTGATATTGATTCGATTAAGACGATCCTAGAGTCTGAAGCATTTTTTTAAATTTTAAAAAAATAATTTGAGTTAGAAAAGAAAACTAACATGGCTAAGATAAATGAAGGACCAGACGAATAGTTTGAAGGAATGCACGAGGAGGGAGCGTTTGTCAAAACTTAAAAATGATATTGAACCTAAAGAGTCATTGACCCAACAAACGTACTGGCAGCGTTTTCATGCTAATTTCTCAAGTTCCAGGTAAACTAACAATAGACCCTCCCGTATAAATTATTTAAGCTGTTTTAATCGACTATATAACAATAAATGAAGAAAATCTAGAATCCTGGGTCTCAACTAAACAACAGGGTTATTCTACCTCATATTGACTTACACCTGGTTGGGCAGACCAACTGCTTACACCAGTTTGATTTGGCCGCAGAAGAAGCCACGGAATAGAGGCTCTGGTTTGGTCAGAGTGCGAAGTCCCTAGAGATCAATTAAAACAGGCTAAGTATAAGCCGATGGGTTGCAAGGCTTACTTCCGCTTCTCTCTATGAAGGCAAGCATTACTCGCAAAAAGGCAGTTTCTAAGCATAAAGAATTCAGACAACAAATGTTTTATTGGTGTGTTCTTGCAATGGCTGGCATTACGTCCGCAAAAACGCAGAGAGAGTATCTAACTATAAGCTTTACATCTATGACCTTAACTTTAGTGGAAAATCTTTTCTGTTAGCGTGACAAAATTGATCAGTTTTGAGGGAACAAAACAAACCAATAACTGTTAATGTATACACATGGTCTGAAGAAAACAAATTTTGTGCCTATTAGAGTGTCTAAAGACAGCCCAACAATAGGGTGATCCGGCCAAAAGTCATGTGAGACTTACTCCTAATGTCTTCGCCAACAGGGTTGCTCAACATTACACATTGATACGCACAATGATCAAACTAATGCAGCAACTTCAAAAAATGGGCACAAACAAGAATTCGGTAGAAAAATGTTTGACAAGGAATTTCATCCTTTCAAGCCGCGCAAGAACATATAAATAACATTGTAAAAGTTCGAAGACTGTACTACAGAACTAATTACTCCCCCACCTGGATCTAACGTTATTTTAAGAACTGGAAACGACTGCAAACTATCCATATGTTGTTTACGCAATACTTCGAGTCGGCTTATTGGTGTTTCCTTTTGAAGGGCAAACCCACAGAAACTTCCAAAAACTGTCTAATGATAATCTCAGATTGTTCCTATGCTATTATCATTGTTAGGTCGATGGTGTCCCTTCGAACCAGAAGTGTTATAGAGGGCATATGCTGCAGAAACATTCTTAGAACGCATGCAGCAAGTGCGTAACGCCTGGTTCTAATAAATCTAAACTTGAATCTGAAATCATCAAGACTCCTGAGATCAAGCAACAGCATGACTCGGACACACATTGTTGGATTTGTGGCGGCCTTAGTTGCAGACGGTTTAGCCTCCTCATCAGACGCAGAGAAATTCCAACAGTAAGAAGACATGATCACATTAGCGGAAGTTCAAGGAGCAGCGCACAGTAAATGCAATCTCAACAAAAGTTTGATCCTAAGCCATGGAAGCTGCCCATCTTCTTTCAGTAACTGCGAGGTTACGAACTCTCATCTTATATGCAAGCAGTAACCGACGCCTTCAGGGTAATACACTCTGCATTGCACAGACGATCAGAAAAGTACACGTGTTCACTTTAAATAACATCTTTTTATGACTCTATGGCAACACCAGATGGGATCATTAGAGTCACTGGCTATGTCCTTAAAGGTTCCTGCCCAATTACAGAAGAAAATTTTGACTAGCAACTTCTTGTAGAAAGGGGCTGTTTTCCCTTATGAGTACATGAACATATAGTGAAAGTTTGACGACGATACACTTCCCCCTAAATGAAGCGTTCTATTCAGTCTAATAGGAAAGGCATAGTGATTCTGAATAATCCACATGTTCGAGTTGCGTGGCATAAGTTAGAGTGTAAAACGATGGAGACTATCAAGACCAAACTTGATGCAGATGCTGTTAGTTGGCGGAACATTATTGAAAATTATAGAAAGACCTGCATGAAACATTATTTCCTGTATCCTGCGCATTACATTTCTGCACCCTGGATGAGTTGGGATGCTTTCTTAAAAGATACTAGAGTACAGATTGATTTATTGTCAGATTTACCAATGATTCAGATGATTGAAAGCGGATTGCGTGGAGGAATTAGTATGGCGTCGCTCATTACTGTAAAGCAAACAACAAATACTTGGGCGACTATGATCCGAGTAAAAGGTCTAACTATCTCATGTATTTAGATGCAAACAATCTGTATGGATGGGCAATGGCGCAATCACTTCCATTACGTAACTTTAAAGTGTACACTGGCGGTATTAAAAACATTCAGGAATTTGTAGAACAACTGCATACTCTTACAGCTGATCGGGAAAGAGGTCTCATTCTAGAAGTTGACTTAGAATATCCTCATGAACTCCATGACCTACATAATGACTACCCATTAGCAGCAGAAAGTCTAAAGATGAATCCAACAGAACCACCTAAACTTGTGCCTAATCTTCGAGGCAAAAAAAATATGTCTGTCATTACAGACTTCTACAATTTTATTTAAGACATGGTTTAAAGTTAACAGCAGTTCATCGTGTAATTGCTTTTGATCAAGAACAGTTCATGAAACCATACATCATGAAGAACACTGATCTTAGAACTAAATCCACAGATGCTTCAGAAAAAGACTTTTTCAAGCTGATGAACAACAGCTGTTTTGGAAAAGACTATGGAAAATCCGCACAAGCGTAAAGATGTCAGATTGGTCACCAAGAGAACGAAGCAATTAAGCTGACTTAAAAACCTAATTATCAGGACTTTAGAAGATTTCATGATGGGCTTTTTGGCATAATGATGAAAAAAAAGAAAGTCAAATTAGACAAACCTGTATTTATCGGGTTTACTGTTTTAGAATTATCAAAGCTTTTGATGTTAGAATTTCTTTATGACTACTTTAAACCCTTGTATCCAGAGTCCAGAGTACTTTAACAGATACAGATAGTTTTGTTATAGATATCCCTACTGAAGACATCTATAAAGACATGGAAATAGAAGTAGCTAAAGGGCATGCAGGATGGTATGATACATCTGATTACCCTAAAGATTCGCCTTTACATTCACCCGTTAATAAGAAGGTTTTAGGAAAGATGAAGGATGAATTATCTGGAGGGGTGATTAAGGAGTTTATTGGTTTAAGGTCGAAAATGTACAGTATTTTCGAGCCAGGAGAAAACCATTAAGAAAGCAAAAGGAATATCTCGCAGTGTTGTGCAGTCAAACATATCACATGACAACTACAAAGAAGCATTATTTGACAATAAGACTTTTCATCATGACAACGTAAAACTACGATCTAATCTGCATGAGATCAACACAACAGCTGTAACAAAGAAGTCATTAGATAGAACAAACACTAAACGAGTATTTGTTAAACCAGAGTTTTCATATGCAATCGGGCACTGGAGAACCGCATAATTATATATCTTCTTCGCCTCGGGTATATATTTTTCCTTAAATTTATCTAGAAAATCAATCATATCATCATCCAATTCATCCAAATTTTTTCTCATGTTTGCTTGACGTGCTCGAATTTTTTTTTTTATTATTTCAAGATATTCTTTTTCCCATTTTTGATAGTCAAAATTTGGGATTTTGGCTGTAAGTGATCTGGATGCAGTGCCATGTGCCGATGAATCCTCGTAATTGTTTCTTTGACAGCAGAATACGTATCATATGATTCTCGTATTATTCCTTAATAGCAGAACACGTATCATATGATTCTCGTGTTAATTCCAAGTTCTCTTCCTTTATCATTCTTGTTTCGTTCTGTGCTTCCTTCTGAGCTTCCATTTTAACTCAAATATATTTACGTAAATTAATTAGCGGAACTGTGTCTGGTGGATTATCTGCAGTTCTTCCTTCACAAAAGATCTTTGGGGAGCTGGTTGTTTTGTTGTGTCAGTTTCTCGTAAATAATACACGGTGGATTCATTTTTACAATCTTTTTATATTCATTTGGATCAACACTCCAAACTGGATCGGTTACCCTGATGCGAGTGTCCCTTCTGCTTCCCCCGGTAAATAAAGGTAACTTACTTTCAATCCAAACGGTAATAGTTTGCTGGATGAACTGGCGTCTCCTTCAACAACATCTATTGTTTGTTTTTTGATTGCTTGTGCTGGTTTTAGCCCTTTAAATTCTTCATTATTCATTGCGCGCAAAACTGAGGGCAGTCTTCTAACCCATTCTGTGTATGCGAGAATTGCCAATCAGCTCTCTGTGATACTGGTAGGAAAAAAGTCTTTCAGATAACTGTTTGTTAAAGTTTTCAACCAAAGCCTGTGATCTGTGAACTCCTGGAATGCCTCTTTTAATGGTAACTCTATGTTTTAACAATAATTGATTCACTCGGCTTTAAATTCTTTTCCATCATCAACTTGAACCATGCGAGGATAAGTTAGCGGGCCTCGTTGGTATATCAGTTGTATGGCAACAGCAACAGCAGAAGCACTCTTTTGTGTTAATGGTTCTGCATCTTTGTATCTTGAAGCTATGTCATGACAGTGAGTGCATACTTAAATCTTTTTCGTCTAATCGTATCATGGGGTAAATATAGAAGATCCATTTGATGGGTGTCGTTCAGTATTGTATTCACAAAGTGTGGCCTCTGTATTCGTCTAGGCGCAGGTAAATAAATTTGCCAATCGCTTGTTTAGATAACCATTCCTTTGCTGTTTGTTCACTGACCCCGCTGCTTGGCTTAGCTTTTTTTATTGCCGTGATTCCCTTCCAATATCCTTTTGGCGAATAATAGATTTTGTTCATTTTTATTCAGCCAATATTATGGGCAACAAAATACACAACGGTCATACCAAAGACGATAAATAATATTTCTTGCATCTTTTGTTTTTCTGATGGCTGATAAAAGTCACTGAATTTGGTGGGGGCAATGTCTCGATTGTTTGCCTGTTACAAGTAAATATTCTTTTATTGCTTGATCAACATCTTTAAATGTGTAAGCTGCATGCCCTGTTTTTTTCAGTTTGTCGTTAATAAAATCTAACTGCTCAATTCTCTGCTTTTCATAGTTATCTTGTGCAGCTGCTAGTTGCTCCATAGCTTTGTTATGTCTTTTTCTCTCGCCGTCATCCCGTAGTTTACTAAACGCGTAATTACTTCCGCTAAAAGCAAGCGCATTAACCACAGCGCCGCCTATCATCTTTCGAATGAAGCCATTTTTTATAAATGTATTTTTTTTATTTTACATATTTATGCTGTCTGGAATTATTCCTTGCTTAACTAGAAAATCTTTCGTAGCAAACGAGCTGTAATGATAGCAATTAGCTTTGCTGAATCCTCAAAGTCTAGTTTGCCAAGATCTGCTGGTTTTATTTTTAACAGGCTTTTACCAAGCATTGTGTATCCTATACTTAGGCCTCCAATAACAGCAGAATGGTATACAAGATTAGTAACAGTCTTTTCGGCGCGCATTTTTAAAAACAAAATAATATTATATTTAGTAATAAAACGTGAACACGATGATCTACTAACAGCTACAGGGCAGCCTAAACCTTCCTGAACTTATGATTACAAATGACCAGGTTGATGAGCAAGCTATTATGCCCAAAAAGGAAATTATGTATTCTTTGGCAGCATGTGGAAAAACAAAACAGTTCCTCGGAAATGAATTCAGCATAGAACAGATTCAACAAATGTCGCCACAAGACATTGTAAAGTATCATAACAGGTATGAAGCGCAACTAGGGTCGAGAATGGTAAAAAGTGTGGACAAACGGTTCTTAGTTTTGTACACTAAACTAGTAAGTAGATTTGCGCCTATTGATTGTGAACAAGATTTTATGTATGATTTAAACGCAGGATCCAGTTTTAACAAAGACATTACAGTCTCTAGGATGTGATCTATACTACAAATTTGGAACATTATTGTCGCCGCTAATCATGGGATTAATTACTTTTAATCATATAGATTTTATTTCCTTTCAAAATGACCGAGCCAGAAAATCAGCAGAATCAGAAAACATTGAATCAGGTGGTGAAAGTGACCAGTAAAAATCCCTGGGCGTGTTGCAGCAGGAAAAAAATTAGCAGAGTGGAACAAACAAACAAAATTAAAGTTACAAGCACAGAATGAAAAAGTGCTAGAGCCGCAGCCAGTTGTTTCAATGCCAGCTATAAAAACACCAGAACAAGTTGATTCAAGACCTACAACAACAGGGTGCCTACCCACCAAAGCTTCATGGAATTTTCTTAAACCAATTGTCATTTTTGGCGGCATTGCTGCTGGGGGCGGTTATTACGGTTATAAAATATATAAACAAAGATGCAAAAACCAAAGCAGTCCAAACAATCTCAACCACTAAATACAGAAGACGAACACAAAAGTATGCTAGCCCCACCAACAACAAAAGTCATTTTGATCCATTTCAGATGCAATAATAAATAATTATAAATTAACTTAAATAAGAACTTGGTTGTACTTAGAGGATACTTAATTACAATCTTGAGGTGACTTAATTAAGACTTGAGCTGACTTGATCAAGAACTTATTAAGAACTTGAGGTGACTTGAGTAAGAACTTAATTTAAAAAACTTGAGTTGACTTGATTTAAGAACTAGAGGCGACTTGATTAAAAACGTGACTAAGAACTTAGAGGTTACTTAATTAAGAACTTAGAACGACTTGATAGCGACTTGAATAAGAACCTATGGCGACTTGATGAAACGTAAAATAAAAACACAATCCATTGTTACATTCTTTTTGGGGAGACAACTCCTCTTCTCTTATTCTAAAGGGTTGCTTTCCTTTGTGTGAACCCTTCAATTATTGGCTTACAAAATTGCAGAGCTGGGGGGCGACGCATTTGTCGCTTTACTAGTAGGCGACCAGCCAACACAAATCAGCCTGTGTCAAATTACACAAAAATACATAGCCAGGGCGGGCCACGCGTGCGGTGATCCAAAACTAAATTTATCTCCTAAGAATATGCCTGCGGAGTTTCCGCAATTAAATTTAGCCCTCCCGCCCTCAAGTAATATTTTCACATTTTATCTATTAAAAGAAGCATTTTTATATTCAATCTAATAAAGTATCTTAAATAAATTTTATTAAAAGTAGTGACTAAAAAGTAAGGTAAGATGCACTTTGTTAATTAGCTTTTAATTTTGTTTTACAAAATAAAAAAAAACTTTACACTAGGCAACTAGACACCATAGAATTGTAAAGCTTCTGTGGGCTGGGTATAGTCTATATATACATCTTAAAATAAATAGCGTTTGAGAATATGCTCGGTAGTTTTATATTTCTTGTTTGTCATGGTATTGCAAAAGTCTAAATTTGGCCCTATTCCCTGCCCTCAGTTGATCTCTTCCTATTTCGTGCCTTTGGTCACTGGCGTGGCTATGAACGCCCGTAAACCAATTTCGTGTGTATGGCTTTGGTCACTGGCGTGGCTATGAAGCCGTAAACCAAAATCTGGAAGTCCTAAAAGGGGGTGAGGGGACTGCCCCAAATTATGAAAAAAATAGCGAGCAGGCAACCAAGTATAAAAGTATGCTACTGTTGGAGGCATATTCTCAAAACTCTTCACATCTGGCCACATTATCTGTGATCCTCTGGATCTGGCTTGGGGCCCTAGGGCGCCATAGGGTCTCAAGTGAGATCCAGAGGTGATCAATAATGCGGCCAGATGCGAAGATTTTTTGCATTTTTTTTATTGAAATGATCAGGAAAAACATAGGATTAAGCAAAACCTAAAATCTGAAAAGTTTAGTAAATTAGTATTGAAAACGGATAATCCTACACAGTATGCATGTTTGTAGGGTTTACTAGGAGAGAACTATAAAATTGCCTATCCTAATACCCCGCCGAAACTTGTTGAGGGCGGGGTGAGTTAGGATTGGCATTTATAGTTCTCTCCATGGCACCAGCATCCTTAGCCGTGTCTCTACACAACAGTGACAGTGCCAGCGCTATGGCCAGCTTAGTGGCAGCCGCCATCGCCATGAGTTTGGCAACATGCCACTTTGCCAACACATTATCAACACGTCATCACACACACCCCCTCTCCCAGCCTAGGACAGATTCAAAAATGAAAGAGAAGACTGGAGTTGACATACAACTCGGTCATAGATAGGGAGGCCTACCCACTGCCATAATGGACTACACCTACAAACTTCTATCTTCTTCTTCACAATTAACCTCTTACGCACACAACAAACTAACACTACGACCATACCCTATTTACAAAAGTCTACAACTCTAGCTCAATGATCGATCACTTCACTTAGAAAACAGCCAAACCTTGCTTCAAACTTAACCGAGAACCTTGAACAAAATAACAACGTAGGGAGGCGCCACACACTGACTACACCCTACACATACATTTACGTGCATCACAGAATCACACCATGATCTGAATTGTGACCCACTTTTACATAGAACACAGACTCCACTTGGTGGGCCAGGAACAGCCTCCCGAAAACCACACCCCTCAGGTCCGAAAGACCCAATGCCAAGAGTCCTGCTTGACACCCCAGCCAGAGACAGAACTGAATTTAGCGCGCCCTGCGCTCCTGCAGGTAGAATGCGGACACTCACTCAACATGACTGCACGTGCACAAGACAACACACACTGCACGGGACGAAACGCGACGCACAGGTTCTGGGTTTGACATTCGCTCAACCCCGGGCGTTTACCGCACGGAAGTTCTGCCTTACCAACCAACAGGGCCCCGTGAAACGCCAAACTAATAAACTATAAGACATGTTCCCGGGTGTGTCACGTTCTCCCTCCTTCCACCGCCTCCTTCTCTTTCTTTGATGCCACGTCACACAAAACCAAGCTCTGGGTCATGACAGTATGCATGTGTGAGCGCACATGCATGTGTTAACAAATCCACAAACGTTGTTTACATGGTTTAGAAAATTTGGTCATCATAATAAAATAATAATGCAAACAACTATATATGTATATAACTTGGGAGGAATATGAGACGATTTCTGTCATTCATTATCTTCCTTTGTCACAGAAAAAAAATGTCACATTAAAGTATGTGCTTCATCTCTCTCTGTCTCTGTCTCTCTCTCTCTCTCTCTGTCTCTCTCTCTCTGTCTCTCTCTCTCTCTCTCTCTCTCTCTCTCTCCCTCTCTCTCTCTCATCTCTCTCTCTGTCTCTCTCTCTGTCTCTCTCTCTGTCTCTCTCTCTGTCTCTCTCTCTGTCTATGTCTCTCTCTCTCTCTCTCTCTCTCTCTCTCTCTCTCTCTCTCTCTCTCTCTCTCCTTGGAAAAAGTGAAAGAAAAGAAAATAATTAAATCTATTGTTTAACTTATGTTGTTTTCTTTGTATAAGCAACACATTATCAGAGTGAGAGTGCCAGTACACCACACATTAGAACATAAACAAAACCAGACACTTTTTATAAACGAAAAAACACTAAACTTAGCCAAAATATGTACATTTTTAAAGAACATACAGACTATGCATGGAGTGAAAGAGACTGGCTGGACAAAAAAAAAAAAAAAAGAAAAAGAAAGAAAGAAAGAAAAAAAGCTAGTAGTGGAAATTGTTTCTTGTTTTTTTTCCGATTTTTTTTTCAGATGAAGAGGACAGTGTGAAGCACCAAAAAATGAAGAGGTGGATTTTGGCATTAGGGGGAAAAATCACCGCCTTATGTGCTCCAGTGATCCGATAACTGATGCCACAAAAAAAAAGTATGTGCTTCAGAGGCACTGTCATCCTGAGCCGTAGTTTCTTCAGATTCACCACTACAAATAAGACTGCACTTAAATGTAATCATGCTGAAACAGAGTACAGTTTTGATTTTGTGTTAAAAAATCAAGACAACAGTTTACAAATAACCTTGTGACTGCTTTCCGAAATCAACATATTTCTCTTACCGAGTATATAAATGGAGACATTACTCATTGTCGTCTGAAGAATCGCTGTCATCAAAGCACACCGTCTTCTGTATGGAGTTTAAACAATTTTCCCCTCTGCACTCACTGCAAGCAACAGCACACACAAGACCGTGCTGTCTGCATGAACACTTGGCCGTTTGGCAGTCAGTTTGGCAGCTACATTTAATGATGTTCAGCAGCTCCTCTGGGGCAGCAGGCTCATCACAGCAGACTGCAAGCAACATACCGCTGGTTCTTTGCCATCCCCATTCAAGGGGGCTGAGATAAAAGTCAGGACTGCCGTTATTGAGAAAAAGCCACTCTTGCACTTGGTAGTAGCATCGCATTGAATGGAACTTCGCTGCTGATGCTGTTGGAGGAAGTTTGTTTGGTTGCAAAGCTGAAGAGCTGACGACCATCCTCTGGGAATACTTGAGATATTGGAGTCTATCAAGCTTGTCGTCGGATCTCCCACCAAACAGAAATACAAGGACAGTCCCACCAGCTGCAACCACCTCTTGTGTGTCACTTTTCCGAAGAAAGACATCTGCCTGCTTTCGAAAAAAAACTCCGAAATTGCCAGCTTTTTCAGGGGAAGCGATTTTCCCAAAGAAAAAATAGCGCTGGTAGTGTCACACAACACAAACGCATGGGCAAAAAGAATTCTGCTGCAAACGTCTGTGCCCAAAGTTTCTTTGATAGATCGGATGTCCCACACTCTGGAATCTTTCTTAGTTCCTGAAGACATGAAATAAACTGGGTCGTGATCTGATCCGAGATGATGCTGGAGTAGCACCAGAAGGTCGGTGTCCTTGCCTACAAGTACTGTTTTCACCTCCACTGCTTTTTCAAGGGTCGTCTTGACGATGAGACAATCAGCATCTCCACTTGCATGCAACACGTCAACGCTGCTGCTCTGAAGGGGGTGGTTGAGCAAGTCTATGAAATGTTGTTGTAAGGATTGGCCAGGAACTGCTCTTTAGATCCACAGAGAGCCATTTCTGGTTGGAAAGCAATGTCTCTGGCAGTGGTGTTTTGTTTCGTTCTATGGAGGTATGCAGCATCTTTTGTGGACGATCTGCAGTATCCATCAAACACAACTGACACTTTCGTGCATCTTCGAATGACAAAAGTACATGGCAACGATCTCCGAATAAGTTGCTCCACTGGGCCAAGGGATGCGGTGAAGTAGAGACCCCCCGTCGATGACTGTGAATGCAACAGGTGGAGTGCTTGGACCGACTTGTTTGGTTGATGTCCAAATGTAGTCTACTAGAGCAGCTTTGTTTGCTCTTCTTGGAAGACCACATGCATCAAACAGCGAAGATGGAACATTAGTTAGTTCATATTTCAAGGAATCTTCCAACAGATTTGGAGTTTTTTCATCTGCTTTTGTCAGTCTTTGGAACAAAAGATTCCGGTCAACTGTCACCACATCATTGTTGACTTTGATCACAGTTCCTGAAGCCATTGTCTTTGCTTGATTTTTCTTCGAGAAGGTGACATCTGCAAAGCTCTTGCCAGTCATGGATTTCAAATCTCATCCCCAATTTCTTTAGCTTTGTCAGGATTTGCTGCTTGGTCTGCTGTTCTTCCACTTCCAGTGCTCATCAACACATCCATTTCACCAAGTGGATTCCTTTGCTGCAAATAACGTAGGATCACGGTTGTGTCTCGGTGATCTCGCTGCTGTCGACTCATGCTGATGTCCTCATGCTGCACATGTTGCTCGCTGGTCTTCCGGCACACTTCTGTCACAGACTGCATGGCGACGCTGATCTCGGTGCACGCAGGCATGCACAACAACCAGACAGACCGCTCTTCTTCCACTAGGCCAGTCCCTCGAGTTAGACCTCCACTGACTTTCATACTTCGCATCAGAACCTGCTCTATAATGAGGTCAGTTGACAGACCTGCCCAAATCGGTCAAATCGTCTAATGTCGTGGTGACCACAAAAATATTCCTGATAAACAACAAGATGTTTTTTTTTTCTAGAGCTTTCATTTGTTACACACAAAAAAACCAACCCCATTCAGCCCCTTTCCCCTTCATCTAAAACTTCTGTTAGTATGTTGAAGTGTGTTCTTTGCAGCAGAGCATCCCACTCCCTCTCCTATAAAACAAATTGATAACAATGATATAAAAACAAAAGATCCCCCACACACGATGATGTACAGTATTAAAACAAAAGCAGAAGATAGAAAATAGCAATTAATTTTAAACAGAGAAAGTATAGTAATAAAACAAAAGACAACACCCCATTAGTAGCTGTACATTTTGGGCTACAACCTGTACCGGATATAAGATGCGATCATGACCATGAATTTTAAAATGAGAACACATTATATTTAACATATTATTTTACATCTTGTCGATGAAAATCAAGAGCTATAAAATAATATTGATAACCAACATTAACCATTTAAATATGAAAATAATAAATTTGCCAAGGGAGTTAATCACGCTTTCGGTTTTTTTTTCGGGCTCTCTCAACTGAAATGTCTTTGTTTACGTGTTCAGGTATTGTTTGTCGAGCTAAAAACTACTTTTACTCTTTAATGTTATGCTCCCATAGCCATTACACAACTACAGATAAAAGCATTGGAGACTGCACTCCTCTGACCGGTTTCTCCGACGCCGCCATCTTCCCAAATTTAGCATGTGTGTGTGTTTTTTTTTTTTTGCATTCAAGGGAAGTAACTCGTGGGTTGAAACCTTACTCTTACTCGATTCGTTTTTAGGCACTAGGGCACCGCTCAAGTGGTAAACTTTTTTTTCTAGTGTTGTACGTGGTGTCGTACGTCAGTTTATTTATAAAACAATTTTAAAGCTTGCACTTCAATCTGGAATATTCTACTGCTCAGACTATACCCAGTAAAAGCAACCTTTCACCAAAACCAACTGAGCAGTCCTCTGCCAGAAAAAAAATGAAAAAACAAACAAACAGAAAGAATATAAAAAGAAACCAGCCCAAAAGCAAGTGACGTCAAGTCTATCATAGCAACGACCATGCCAACAACAGAAGCTGTGACGGAAGGCTCACGTCTTATCAGTAGTCAGGACATCAACAAAGGTCGATCG
>CM031611.1:9414309-9432228 GCA_018398815.1 Conus ventricosus | reverse complement strand
GATCGACGGGGGGGAGGCGGAGAGAGAGAGAGTGGATTTCTGTGGGATCGACCAGACAGAGAGAGGATTGCAAGGAGGGGGGCGGGTGGTTGAGTCATAACAGAACGAGAGAAAGAGAGACAGAGAAAGATAAGTCTGTTCAACAACATTGCTCAACACCGAGGTTTTTTGGGCGAAAGTGGCCTCTAAAGCCGCCTTTTCTACTGTGGCGGAAGAGAGAGAGAGAGAATCACCGGCAGACAGACGACAGAAGAGAAGAGAGAGACAGAGAGAGAGACAGACAGACAGACAGGAGGCGGGCAGACACACACACACACGCAAGCGCATATTACTGTTCTTGGCAAAGTAAGAAGTCAATAACCAAAAAAAACGATTATCTACAAACAAATCTACTGTGCAGGGATTATCCGTTTTTTTAATACTAAAAATTTACTAAACTTTTCAGATTTTTGTTTTTGTTTAATCCTATGTTTTTCTTGCGTCTTTTTCCATAACATTCATTTTCGCGCAAACATTCTTCAAATGAGTCTTTGTCTTTCATGTGAAATAGAACTACAGTCTTTAATGTTCTCGAAGTCTTTAAACCGAGTTATATTTCTGGCATAAATCCACACACTGTATCCCAGCATGTCTTCCGCTGAAGCTAGTGTTCGACAAAGTGTTTTCTCTTTTTAACTATGTTCTCTTTCTGCCTGAACAGTCATCTATATATAATAGTGTTTGGTGTCCCTTCAAACAGTCTATAAAAACTGTTCTAAACATCACTCAGTTTATTGCTAGGATTCAACTAAATATATGTCATCATCTGTCCATATAAACCTTCTATTATGATATCTTTGTTCATTTACGTGGTGGGCATAAATCACAATATGATCAAAATTATAAGGATAAACTGTTTGTAACAGGTGAGGATAAATATTGTTTTTCCAACAACCAGTCTGTCCACAAATCATTGGAACCAATGAGGGGTTTTGTCATAATGTTAACTGCTCCATAGTTTTTATAACAGAAACGTATCTAATCCGTTATGTTTTTATCATACTCTCTGTCAAAATTGTTCAGTGTAATAAAACCCTATGAGGCCTAAATGCGTAAGATTAATCCAATTCAGTTCTGTAAGATTGTTTCTATTTAGACTAATATTGATTTTGTTGCTTGTTGTTATGACCTTAATATCCTCGCCATTGTGAAGAATGACGACGGTAACTTTAAGTTTTTCAACGTCTAAGTTTTGCCAGCTAATTAGAATTCCTTTTAGAAGGACGTCACTAATGCCCACAACCCCATCCCTCTTTACATCTTTTAAGACAGAAATTTCAAATATCATTGTGAACGTGTCTCCTAATTTCATTTGCGGAATGAACTGTAATTTTGTAGAAGCATCTTTCAAAACTGATTCTCTTCTGTGGAGGATGTACTGTTTATTCCCATACGGCTTTATTTCAATCTCTTTCTGACTATTGTCCTCTGGCATAAGACTTACATGTAAAGGGCCAGAGTTGAATGCTTTTCTGAAACTTTTTTGGCGGCTAAAATATGTAAATGGCTTATGAATTCAAATTTTATTTCCCATTCTAAATATGGTTCTAAGTGCCATTTGAGGTCAGGTTTTCGAACTATTTTATATTCATACTGGCCAACATTATTTGCCTCTAGATTGCGCAGCTGTTCTAGTTTAGGAAACTTTTTACTGTCGCTAACCTCTTTGCGTTTATAATCACCATCTTTAGTGTACTCAAACCCATACAAAGTGCCTATCTCACCGTTCTGTTCAAAGTCCGCAACGTCTGCAAGGTCTTTTAATTCTAAGGTTATACACCTCACAGGCGCTAATGTAACTCCGGGTTCTTCTGGCCCACGCGACATTATTTTTTAGTAGCGTATTATTTTATTTCCAAAACAATGTGCAGGTTATCACATTTTACGACTTTCCCCGTTTGTCTTTGATTTTTATATTAAATGATCCGACCCTCCCACAAACTAATCTTTTAAACTGTAAATTAGGGAATTGTATAATTTCATAATCGCAATATGCAGCTTTCCCTGACGGCAGAGGTCTTAAAACAGTTGAGGGCCTTCCATCATATAAGTTTTCATCAGTGCTTAGCTCATCTAAATGAACATAGAGTAATGAATGTAATGCAAGATTGAGCGGACTTTCCCCCTCAAACGTAGTTTCATCTGGCGAAACACTAAAACTATGAGTGGGTAGATTGCTAGTTGTAAAGCCTAGCATTTTAGCTAGCTCTTTATCAAAATCGTATTTTGCTTCTTCAGGTTTGAATGTTAATATTGTTTTTAGATTTGCATTGTTAAGTTTAAGAGTAATGTCTAAGTTACTCATTGCTTCTTTTAGTGAGCAAAACCCGTAATAACCATCAGGTATTGTTAACTGTTTAACGTCGTTTGTTCTCCTTTCATATTTTGTAATCTTATTATTCCCCTTGGCTTTAGTTATATTAAACCATACGACTTTGTAAAATATTTCATGGAGCGCGACCGTTTTGGCCCCGCAATTGTTATCAATAGCATGTTCTAAAAACGAAGGCGGTCTTGAGTTGTTATTGTTACAAACATTTTTTAAAACAAATTAAAAATGAGTGCATTCAAATATACTGATGCAAAATATTCTGTTGGGCCGCACTACAATCTTAAAAATATAACAACTGACACCCTCGACATTTCTGTGACCCAGACTGTCGCTTTTCATAAAAAGGTGAGTACGCCATTAAACAGATATCTTAACCCCCCTATTAAAAAAGACTACATCGCGAAAGCGTGTTTAGTCATCCGATCAGTTTTATCAGAACCAGTTAAACTTTGCTGTGTTTTGTGCATCAACTGGTGTGGAGTGTCGTATGCTGATCACTTAAATCATCCTGATCCTTTGGTGAGGTCAGTGTACAGATTTCATTTTTATTACAAACCCTTTTGGCGTATTTTGACTGAACTGCGAGCGCCATTACCAAATGACAAACCGTTTAATCCATTCAGCAACATAATAGACATGAAGGCTTTTGAAAGGATCTGTAACGAATTCAATATTAAAACACCAAGACGGACTTTAGACAAAAGTTGGATCTTAATCATGGTCTAGGCACCCCTTATTTTTGGGGGATGCACAGAAAGTTTAAATTTGACTGGAATCCTCCTTACACATCTTTCTCTTCAAGCGCAACAGCTTTTCACCTCGGTCCATAGAGCAAGAGCATAAAACAGCATGGACAACATTTACTTAGACACTTCTAAGGGCCTAACTAGGGCGGGAATAGAACGAATAAACGACTCTATTCGTACTTACGTTTGGTGTTTGCTAGGTCGCAAGCACAGGCAAGATCAAGCATAACTGATCCTTCTACTGGCTTTGACGCGCAAAAACAATACTTAGCAAATTTAGAGGACGCCATTAATTCTACTGTTAATTTGCCTTCAAGTATTAAAAGTACCAAAATGTTTTACAATACGCAAGATCGAAAGTAGACTTTGCTGTTGGCACTGGTTTATACATGCTGGCCATCTTACGCTTAGGCTCAGAAATGGAACAATAATAAACAATAATAATATTCGATATAGCTTCAATGAACAAAGGTTGGTAAAAACGACATAAAATTCTAGCAGTAATATTGCAAGCATTAAAAGAACCGCACCAAGAATAAAGTCATCCATCCCCGCGGCCCAAAGCCCAAGGCCATTGAAGACTCAGCAAAGCTCGCGGACCTGTTCGCGTTGACCATGAAATATTGAAAAGACAGCGCGTGTTTCTTGTATCTAGACTGGCCTAGATTACTGGTCTATAACTTACTAAATAGTAACCCCAACAATTAATATAACTAATGCCCATAAGTGCTCGGCCATAAAGCCAACTAACTTTGCTTGCAGAGACAAAAGCCAGCTTGAAAATACTCCCCAATATTCCTGTAAAGCGTTCACATGCTTTACCAGCTATTTTTTTTAATAAACATGCAAGATGATCAGCTGTTTTTTTATACCCATTATTTATCAGGCGATGGCGGCGGAGCAACTGGACATTGACCTCCACCGACGCCTGTAATAGAGCCAACACCACCATCGAGCTTAATGCATTCCTAAGGCTGTATTAAACCTTACTAATGTGACTACCTTGCACTATAACAGTGTTCTGGATTCGTTCTCGAGCGATGTGTCTTCATATAAAATTTTCGAAATTTTCTCCGTATTCTATTTCACTTGAGTTCGAAATTGGTCTCGGTTAGTAGTTAGCACATCTAGTCTTGCTGATGCTTTCTGTTCAAGATCTTTTATTCTTGGATATTCTTTCTTAATATCATTCCTAAGGTTTGGCTTCCTCAGCCCTCAACGATTTTTTCTTTTCTCTTCTTATATGCTCATCTAGTTCACCTATTTTGCTAAAATTGTTGTTAATTCGCCTCTATGGTTCTTAAAGTCATCAAGGCCGCTATTTCCTCGCATGGTAGCGGCGATTCCTGTATATCTTTAAAAAACGCTGTTTTCTTCTGAAAAACAGGATTCTGCTTCTAATTACAGTTTATTAAATTCACCTCTGATTGATTTAATTCTTTAGTTTCCATGTTGTGCATTTGATTATCTGTTGTTGATTTTCTTGCAGTGTTTTTTTGAAGTTTAGCAACTGCTCCCCCATAATTTGGCCCTAACAAGGCCCAAGGCCGATTTGTACCTCTCAGGAGTCAATTTCTAATTGAGCCACCTAAAAACTTTGATGGTCGTTTTTAGTTTGTAAGCTGAAACATTTGTCCCTTGGTCTCTCCGCACAAACAAATGGTTATCTTACTTCAAAATCATTAGTTCGTATAAATTCGGAGGTTCTTGGCCTAAACTTGTGTATAATTATCGACCTTACTTTCTGCTTAATTTAAATACCGACTTGATGTAATGTACTCCCTCAATCTGCTAAATCATCATGCAATTAGAGCCCCCGAGCGATGCCGCACCCAAGGGAATCACTCTTGTCGTCTCCACGATCAAAACCACATAATCTTCCTCTTCAATGCCTGCCATGTATTTCTTTAATAATAATTTTTTTATTTTGTTTATAAAAAAATTTTTTACATTCAAATTGGCTCGATTCTTGACCGATAGAAATGAAAGAACCCTTTGGCGTGAAGGGAAATAAAGGAATATTTACTATCAAATAATCCATCTACTATTGATGCCAGATCAAATTCTAACTGTCATATTTTCCTGGACCTAGGAGAGATGAAGTGATTGTGCCAGGCTCTGCTCGTCTTACTTTCAAAATAGACTCGATTTCAACAACTGACCCCAAACAGGACAGTTGTCCAATTTGTGTCTGCAATTGTTAATAAATTTCTATAAAACTGTGAGGGAATAAATATTTTCTTTACACAATTCCGACATATTTTTAACCTAATTCTGATCTATGGCTAACCGGAAGGAAATGGCTGATCTTGCGTTTCAAGAATCGAAAATGAAGAATCACTAAACATAGAAATAGAGGCCTGAAGTTACTAAAGACTGCAAAAAGTATGTAGCCGTAAAGTTTTGCGTATGGAAATCGCTTTCCATACCCTTAGATTTGATTTTAAAAGCGCATGCGCCATACTTTTCAAGGATCATAAAAAGACAGACTGTCATTATTACTAACTTTAACGAATACAAACGTGTATCATATCAACAGACACCGAATCAAGTACAGCAATTTCTGACATCTCTTTAGAGTTTGAACGTTGTTAGTAACCCTAAATTAGCAAGGCTGATTGATCAACAATATCAGTCAAAATTAACATTATATTACGAAGGTGATTCATCATACAACATATCCAGAAGCAGGCAGACACTATAGGAATTTATTCTTATTGTCGCACAAGATCGCTAAAGGTATTTTATTGCTGTGTGAAGATGAATGAACCGTCAAAAGAGCAATTTTAAAGTTTTTTTAATCCTAAAATAGCGAAAGTGCAATGTACAATTGATGGTAGTCCTAACCAAATCTAACGCTAGCGGGCTTAGACCTTATCATCATTTTGACGAAATAAAAAAATTGTTTGGGGTGGGAGGGGTAGAAGTCTAACAGCAGACCTTTTGTCTAAAGATTTACATCTTCACAATGTTAGGCTTGATGATTATTTAACAACAAAATACGGTTTATGGATTGACCTAAGGTCAACAGAGGATAATCAGTTTCATGGAAGCGGAGAGCTGTGAGATACGTAATAAACATTCAAATTGATAAAGAAGAAAAGCCGAAAAACCGCTTAATGAAACATTTGTTTTTAATATATGATGCGCAGCTGAATATTGAAAATAACAGATTAAAAGATATACAATACTAAATTATTTTTATTTTATAAAAAGCATGTCTGTTCAAGTTTATCCAAATGTGCCTACAGCGCCGCCAAAAGAAGAGATAGTAGAAACCCCTAACATAAAAACCTTTAGATTAACAAACATTACGCAAATGCAGCAAGTACTAAGAGCAAGACCTTTCAAAATACAGCAAAACCAAACGAAGGTATTCTGCTGCCTTTAATGCTGTTACTTATGTTAATACTGGAGCATCGACTAAAAGTGCTCTATCAGCAGAACGAGTGTTGGTCCTCTTAGCAACGGGCATAGGCGCACCCGCAGCTTTACCTCTAGGGGGTTTTGTCTTTAGCTCTCGGCCTGTGTTCATTAGCTGTAGGTGCCGCTAGCAAAAAAATAAAAACTAAACTCCAAAAGCACACAGCTATGGTTCAACTAATAACAGCTAAACTTACTCGTTTAAACTGACAATAAAAAAGCGCTAGTTGACTCAAACATCACGGATGAAGAATTTAATCGTTTACAGCCGATTTTTGATGACTACAAAAGACAAAAGTTTGATCTTCAAAGAAAGGCGAGGACAAGTTTTCTCAACACCAGACCCCCGAGCAGATAAAAAAGGAATGCTTAAAAAAAGTAAACGAGACATTAAACACTGTTCTAAAAAAGCTCACATTAACAACACCGAAGGGTGTTTATAACTTTAGTTTATGAGTCCAAGCGCAAAAAGACCGTTGATATTGGTTCTGATAAGTATTTTTTTTTAATTTAAATAAATATTTTGGCTTAGAAAAAAAGGACAGCATGGCTAAGATATAAGAAGGACAAGACGAATTGTTTGAAGGAATGCTCGAGAGAGAGCGTTTTATCAAGAGCACTGAATGATATTTATTTAGAAGTCATTGACCCAACAAACGTACAGGCAAGTGTTGTTCATGCTATTTCTCAAGTTCCAGGCAACCTAACAATAGACCCCCCGGTTAAAGTAATGTTAGCTGTTTTTAATCGACTATGTAACAATAAATGAAGAAAATTTAGAAGTCTGGTCTCGACTAAACAACAGACTATTCTTTCCTCATAATGACTTAACACCCGGTTGGGCAGACGAACTGCTTGCACAGTTTGACCGCTGCGGCTGAAGAAGCCAAAATGAAGGCTCTGGTTGTCAGAGGGCGAAGTCTTAGAGATTAGATTAAAACAGCTAAGTATGCACCGATTGTAGGCAAGGCTTTCATTCCGCTACCTCGGAGTTGGTTTAAAGAGAGCTTTTAAACATAAAAAAAATTCAGACAACAAATGTTTCATGTGGTGCGTTCTTGCAAGGCTGCATCATGTCCGCGAACACGCAGAAGAGTGACTAACTATCGGCAAAAACGCCAAAGATCTTAACTTCAATGGAATACCTTTCCTGTTAGTGTAACCAATTGATCAGTTTGAAGAACAAAACAACCCAATAACTGTTAATGTATACACATGGATGAGGAAACAAATATTGGTGCCAATTAAAGTGTCCAAGAACAGTCCAACAATAGGCGAACCAGCCAAAAGTCAAGTGGACTTACTCCCTAATGTTTTTCGCCAGCAGGGCTGCCATTACAACATAGATACCGCACAATGACAGATTATTAGCGCATACTTCAAAAAACACTAACATACAAGAATTCCTGCAGAAAATGTTTAACAAGAATTCCATCTGTGCAAGCCGCAAGTGAACATATCCAACATTGTAAAAGTTCTGTAGACTGTAAACAGAACTAACCTACGCCCCCTCCAGGAATCTAAAGTTAGTTTTAAGACCTGGAAACCGGCTGCAAACAGTCCATACGAAGGTACGCAGACATCGAGTCGCTTATGTTCCTTATGAAGTGCCAGCACCACAAAAACTTCGAAAAACAGTCTTATGATAATCATCCCCCCCAGATTTTGTTCAATTGCCTTCATTCTTGTTAGGGTCGGATGGCGTATATTCAGAGCCCCAGAATTAATAGAGGACTCAGATGCTGAAACAGGAAACATTCTTAAAAACGCATGCAGCAATGCGTAACGCCTGTTCTAATAATCTAAACTTATCTGCAATCATAATGGCGCCTGAAGACCAACAACAAGTATACTCAGCCACGCATTGTTGATTTGCGTTTAGAAGCTAACGCCCAAGAGAGTAAACCCCACAGTAGCGACCATGATCACATTAGATGGAAGTTTAGAGGTGCAGCGACAGTAATGCAATCTTCAACTAAAGTTTTGATCCAAAGACAAGGAAGCTGCCTGTAATCATTCACAACTTGCGAGGTTATGACTCCCACCTTAATAATGCAAGCAGTTGGGACGATCCTTCATGGTATCATGCATTGCACAGTCATCAGAAAAGTACATGTGTTTTCACTTTAATAACATGTCCTTCTCTTACGACTCTATCAACACATGTATGGATCAATAGAGTCCACTGGCTATGTCCTTAAATTCCTGCCAATAACGGAAGAATATTTTGATCCAAACTCTTGTTAGAAAGGGCGTTTACCCTTATAAGTACAGAACAGTTGGAAAGGTTTGAACGAAGACACACTTCCTCCTAAAGGCGCGTCTTTTCTAGTCTTAAGAGGAAAGGACATCATGACTCTGATTACTCAGCAAAGCACAAGATGCGTGCAAAAGTTAGAGTGTAAAAACGATGGGAGACTAATCATACAGCCTACCTGATGGCAGCTGAATGTTTTGTTGGCGACGTCTTGAAAATTATAGGAAGACCTGCATGAAAACCATACAGTTTGGATCCTGCGCATTACATTTCGTCGCCCGGATGATTTGGATGCTTCTTAAAGTTACAGGAGTACAGATTGGATTGATTTGTCGGATTTACCAATGATCAGATGAATTGAAAACGGATGCGTGGAGGAATTAGAATGGCGTCGCATCATTAACTGTAAAGCAAACAACAAATAGCTTGGACACTAAATCCAAAGATAAAAGGTCTAACTATCTTATTATTTAGATGCAAACAATCTGTCTGGTTGGGGCAATGGCGCCACTCGCATCCATTACGCAACTTTAAAATGTACACGGTACGAATAATATTCAAAAAGCATTAAAGAGGTTGGGCAGTTTAACGCCTGATCAACAGCGTGTGTATTTTTCATTCTAGAGTTGACTTAGAATATCCTCAAAGAACTCAGACCTGCATAATGACTATCCATTAGCAGCAGAAAGTCTAAAAGATGGATCAAGAGAACCACCTCAACATTGTGCCCAATCTTCGAGTGGCCAAAAAAATTATTTCTGTCATTACATACTTCTTCAATTTTATTAAAGACATGTTTGAAGTTAACAGCGTTCATCGCATAATTGCTATTCGATCAAGACAGTTTTTTTCATGAAACCATACATCATGAAGAACCCCTGATCTCAGACCAAATCCACAGATGCTTCAGAAAAAGACTTTTTTAAAGCTGATGAACACAAGCTTGTATTGGAAAGACTATGGAGAATCCGCACACGCGCAAAGATGTTAGATTAGTCCCCAAAGAGAACGAAGCAATTAAGGCTGACTTCAAAACCAAATATCAGACTTTAGAATATTTCATGATCACTTTGTGCATAATGATGAAAAAAAAGTAAGTCAATAGGACCAACCCGTTTTATTGGGTTTACTGTTTATTGAATTATCAAGCTTATTGATGTTAGAATTCTTTACGACTACTTTAAGCCCTCAGTATCCTGAGTCCAGGTACTTTACACAGATACAGACTGTTTTGTTATAGAATATCCCTACTGAAGACATCTATAAAGACAAGGAATTAGAATAGCTAAAGGACATGCGGGATGGTATGATACATCAGATACCCTAGAGAACACCTTTACATTCAATTACTACAGAAGGGTTTAGGAAAGATGAAGGAATGAATTATCTGGAAAGGTAATCAAGGAGTATTGGGGTTAAGGTCAAAAATGTACAGTATTTCGAGCCAGAGAAAATCAATAAGAAAGCAAATGGACATCTCGCAGTTGTGCAGTCAAACATATCACATGACAACTACAAAGAAGCATTGTTTGGCAATAAGACTTTTCATCATGACACCGTAAAACAGCGATCAAATCATACATGATATCAACACAACAGTTGTAACAAAGAATCGTTAGATAGAACAAACACAAAACGTGTGTTTGTTAATCCTAGTTTTCATATCAGTTGGGCACTTGGAGAACCGTAAATTAATTAAAGCGGTACTGTGTCTGGCGGAATTAACTGCAGTTCTTCTTTCACAAAAGATCTTTGGAGGAGCCATGGTTGTTTTGTTTGTGTCTCAGTTTCTCGTAAATAATACACGGGCGATCATTTTACAATTCATTATTATTTCATATGGATCAACCACCCCAAACCGGATCAGTTGCCTGATGCGATGTCCCCTTCTGCAACCGCCCGGTAAATAAAGGTACTTTACTTTTAAACCAAACGGCAATAGTTTGCCGGGATGAAGACTCTCCATCAGCAACATTATTGGTTTTTCTTTTTGATTGCTTGTACTGGTTTTAGAGCCCTTTTAATTCTTCATATTCATTGCGCGCAAAACTTAGGGCAGTTCTACTAACCCATTCGTGTTGCGAGAATTGTCAATAAGCTCTCTGTGATACTGGTAGGAGAAAAGTCTTTCGGCTAACTGTTGGTAAAGTTTATCAACTAAAGCCTGTATCTGTGTACACGCCGAATGCATCTTCAATAGTAACTCTGTGTTTTAACAATAATTGATTCACTTGGCCTTATAAATTCTTTACCATCATCACTTAGAATCATGCTCAGGATAAGTGAAGTGCCCTCGTTGGTATATCTAGTGTATAGCAACAGCACCAGCAGAAGCACTCTTTTTGTGTTAATGGCTCCGCATCTTTGTAATCTTGAAGCATGTCAAATGACTGTGAGTGCGTTACTTAAATCTTTCGTCTAATCCTATCAGAGGTAAATATATGAAGATCCATTTGATGGGTGACGTTTGGAGTTTGTATTGACAAGTGTGGCTCTGTATTGCCTAGTGCAGGTAAATAAATTTGGCCAAATCGCTTGTTTAGATAACCATTCTTTTTGCTGTTTGTTCACTGACTCCTGGCCGCTTGGCTTAGCTTTTTAATTTGCTGTGATGCCCTTCCAATATCCTTTGGGCGAATAATAGATTTTGACATTTTTTTAATTCAGCCAATTATTATGTGCACAAAATACACAACGTCATACCAACTACAATAAACCGATTTCTTGCATCATTTGTTTTTCCTGATGGTTGATAAAAGTCCACTGAATTTTGGTGGGGCAATGTCTCGATTGGTTGCCTGTTCAAGATAATACTTGTTATATTGCTTGATCAACATTTTTAAATGTGTAAGCTGCAATTGCCCCTGTCTTTACAGTGGTCATAATAAAATCTACCTGCTCAAGTCTCTGCCATTCATAGGCGTTTTGGTGCGCTGCTAGTTCCTCCATAGCTTTGTATGTCTTTTTTCCCTCTCGCCGCCATTCCCCAGTTTACTAAATGCGAAATTACTGCCACTAAAAAGCCAAGCGCATTCTCAAAAGGGCCCGGGGGGCCTAATCATTATTGCCAGTGAAGCCATTTTTTTATAAATGTATTTTTTTTCTTTAAACATATTTATATTGTCTGGAATTATTTCTTGCTTAACTGAAATCTTTCGTAGCAACCGGAAGCCTGCAATGAAGCCATCAGCTTGCTGAATCCTCAAAGTCTAGTTTGCCAAGATCTGCTGGTTTAATTCTTACAAGCTCTTTACCGAGCTTTGAGTATCCTACACTAGGGCCCTCCAATAACAGCAGAGTATTACAAGGTTAGCAACAGTTTTTTTTTTTCGGTGCTCATTTTTATAAAATAAAATAATTAAAAATTAAAAAAACATGAACAGTGATGATCTACTACAGCTACAAGGCGGGCACTAAACCTTTCCGACTTATGAATGACCAGTGATGATCAAGCTATTATGCCCAAAAAGAGAGGCTGTATGCTTGGCAGCATTGGAAAAACAAAACAGTTCCTCGAACTGAATTCCAAGCATAGAACAGATTCAACAAATGTCGCCGCAAGGACCTTTTAAAGTAATCATAACAGGTATGAAGCGTCAGCTGGGGTCTAGAATGGTGAAAGTGTGGGCAACGGTTTCTTAGTTTTGTACACTAACAGTCCAGTAGATTGCTATCCATTGATTCTGAAACACGATCTTACGTATGATTTCACGCAAGATCCATGTTTTAAACAAAGTCATTAGAGGCTCTAGGCAGTGATTTATACTATAGATTTGGAACATTGTATCGCCAGTAATCAAGGGATTATAACCTTTTAAATCATATAGATTTTATTTCCATCAAAATTGAACAACTGAAAATCAGCAGAACCAGAAAAACACAGAATCAGTCGAGACAGAAACCAAGCCTAGAAATCAACCAGAAAACACTGAACCAGGTGGAGGCCATTAAAAAACCTGGGCGGATTGAAGCAGGAAAAAAATTAGCAGAGTTGAGAACAGACAAAAAAATTAATGTTACAGCATTATGAAAACATACACAGCCAACGCCAGAAACAAGAATGACTTCAATGCCAGCTAATACAAACTCCATGGTGATACAAGGCCCCAAAGTCTTCAGAATATTGAACTTAAAACTGATGCCATTTAGCGTCCCATTGCTGCTGTTGGGGCGGTTATTACTGTTATAAAACATATAAAGAATGGCAAACAGAAACCGAAAGCTATCAAAAAAATCGAGCCACTAAAATGCAGAAAGAGACAACTGCACGCCAAAACCACCAATACCAAAGCCTCATTTTGATCCCATTCAAATGGACTAATAGATTTTAATTTTTTAATAAAAATAGATCAAGGCGTATTATAAAATGATGAAGTCAATACTACAGACCTGGAGTCTATAAAAGACATTTCCATAGACCCCGAATTGTAATCAATGCGGTTGCTTCGGATGTAAAACCTTCTTAAAATCTATGCAGAAAACGCTGAGCCAAGACATACTCACGATGACGCGTTTATTGAGGCGAGAGTGTACTATATTAGGCATCTGCTATTTAAGATAAAAACATAGCTTGTATTTTTTTAATAATTTATAAGAACTTGGTTGTACTTAAAGGATGACTTAGTTATGATCTTGAGGTAAACTTTAATCCAAGAACTTAATTAAAAAACTTAATCAAGAACTTATTAAGAACTTGAGTATTCATTAAAACATAATTAAGAACCTTGGGTGACTTGGGGTGGGAGCGAGTGTGTGTGGTGTACACAGGAGCTTTATTATTTGTCATGTGTAACACCACTTAGTGCAAACAGAGCATGCGTTTTTGTGATGCATTGGCTCTTTTGTTGCAAGTTCAAAGCAGCCACCAAGTGCACAAAAAAAAAAAAGTTTAATGCCACACCCCTCCTCTGTTTCATCCAGGCTTGGACTGGCATTGGCAGAGGTACCTAGTGGTTTTTTTTAAAAAATACTGCTGTTGGCAGAGCTAAAAGCAGGCCTAAAGTTTGTAACAGGACTAGAACAGCAAAGCGGCAAAGCAGCAAAAAAAAGTCTAATCTCACTGCGATAACCTTTAAAACTGCTCCTAGGGAGAGCGCAAAGAAACGGGCTTGCCACTGTGACCTTTGACGCATCAGGGAGAAGCGCTGAAAGAAACGGCTTGCCAGCTGACACCTTTAACGTGCTCTAGGGTAGAGCGCTAAAGAAAACGGCTTTGCCACTGTGACCTTTGACCGCTCAGGTAAGCGCATGGTCTCTCTACACTGCTGCGGACTTTGAGAGGAGTGTGTTTTGGAGTTTTAAATGGTTCTTGTACGGTAGTAGTTCCAATAAAATTTCTAATCACCTCACTGCTTAAAAACATTAAATACAAATCCTTCCTCATAGAGTAGACTTCTGTGAAAGAAAGACCAACTGTAGAAACCTTTTAGCATATGATTCAACAAACGAGCAATCCTCTCTTAGTTTGCGAGACTGTGAAGGGGATATCCCGACATAGCTCTTCAACAATCATGCCCATTTTTGAGTATGCGCCCCACTGTCATTTTCTTGGAAAAGGCCTTGAAGGTCCTGATCTAAAAGCCAACCATATTGCAAGTTAAAACACATTGTTGTAGCTTTCTGCCTTTGACGCTGCCTTACCCTCCTTCAGTTTATCAATAGCAACAGCAACAGACGTTTATTTCCTACTGCCCCAAAAACGAAACTTACTTTCCTAACTGTCATTCCCCACCTCCACCTATTTTGTTTCAAGTATTGGAGGAGTTCTTTCTGGCGCCCATCGTTTGTTTTTTCTGCTGCTCTCCATACAAATCAGATAGCTTTCTTATTTGGAGGTCTAGGAAGGCAGGTAGTTTCGTTACTTGATGATGGGGCCTGCCTCTCATCAACTCATCCAAAGCACTAAGAAATTGTGCATGGTATCTCAACATGCTCGTCCAGAAGTATTGTCAGCATTAGAAATCCTCCCACTGTCCATTGTTTCTGCATGATCAAAAGATTATATAAAACCAAACCTGCCCTGCACAAAACCCGGTAAATATCTTCTCACTATGACACCACACAGGCACTTCACAGTCTTGCTGACGTGGCAGCCGTCAAAGTGATTATTTTGGTCGCAGTTTGTAAGCAGGCCTTACAAACACCTTTTCACAATGAAAAACACCGCGTCTTTCTGCCACACGTATTAAAACTGGCTGTATCTTTGTCAACAATTATTGTCTTCAACGAGCCAACTAAACTTAAGAATACACAATTCCTGTTCTTCAGTAAAACTCGGTTTAAACACCCACAGCGCGAAAACACATCTCCTTTGCACGGCTGTCAGTGGAAGAATGTGTGAGTTTAACCTAGGTCGCCAGCACAGCAATGGGCTAAGCTGTGACAGCTACGCCACGCGGCTGATGTCATATGTGGGCGATCGAGCAAGCTAAAGGCAGAAGGAGTGGGGGTAGGGGGGATGCAGCAGTATTGATTTTTTGGCCGGATACACACCTGCAATGTAAAAAAGGGAGCACGCCACGTAGGCGGGGGGTATGCAACTGTAAACCGGGGGGCACATTTTATTAAATAAGTGCGTGTGGTGTGGGTGTGGTGGTGTGGAGTGTAAGTGTGTTGTGGTGTGTAGTGTGTGTGTCTGCTGCCCGCCTCTCTGTCTGTCTGTCCTGTCCTCTTCTCTCTGTCTCTTCTCTTCTCTGTCTGTCAGCCGGAGATTCTCTCTCTCTCTCTTCCGCCACAGGAAAAGGCGGCTTTTTAATGCCACTTATCGCCCAAAAACTCGGTGTGAAGCAAGTGGGGTAGAACAGACGAAATACCTTTCTCTCTTTGGTCCCATATAAGATTGAGGGCCAGAGGAAAACCAAACAATTTTTCGTTCTTCGTTGGAGTGCCACGAATACCGACCAGCCCCCTGTCGCGCAAACCGGCCACAGTGGTTCGTATCGACGGAAGTGCACTCACAAGTGAACAGGGACAGACGCGAGCAGAAGTCCACAGAAAATGTCACCAGCAAAAGCAAGTGAAGTGGGCTTCTTCTCCATCCAATCTATTTTTGCCAACACCACCAAGTTTGATTTACAGACGTAGACAGAACGACATCAGACACACTGTATTGTGGTGAAATGTTCGAACGTGACAATCCCCCTCCTCCGAGCCCCAGCCCACATGGGGTAACAGACCTAGTGACATGATAGAAAGCCTATCGACAAGGGACCGTGTGGATAAAGACACTGTGAACAGACCGACACGATGAGCCTTGTCGCTGTGCATAGAGTCTGTCGACTCATGTCAGTACCAGACTGTGTTTGAAGGGATGGTTATGAAGTTGTAATAATAACGAGACCCCAGCTAGTGCAGAGACTACGACACAACTTGAATCTGACAAGGACGTGGCAACTGAAAGTGAAAGTGATTCACCAGTGAACACACAACAGCAAAGACAACAAGTCAGGTGAATGAAACACAGAGCGATCCGTCTGACAACGTGACCGTCAGTGACATATATGGAGTATCATCAGGACATGCAAGAAGCTGGACAGTATTTCACCCTGCTCATCGGCAAGACAGAAGAGAATTGGGACTGCCCCCAGCAGAGCACACGACCAACCAACGGAATCCAGGGATAATGGATAAACTTGTTGCCAGTCACATGGACATCCATCGGTATCCGATGTTATTCAGTGCTTCCGTGATCTGGTGTCCCAAATCACGACGTTGCACTCTGATTGGAATGTGTACATTTATCTTTGGTAATTACATATTTGGACCCCTAGACCCCACTGCACCCACTGCACACCCTTAACGTGAGAATGGGGCTTTTGTAAGCTTTCCTCAATAAATCATTCATTCATTCAATCTCTCTCACTCGTCTCACACTCTCTCATCTCACCTCTCTCTCGTCTCCCGTATCTCTCCCTCTACTCTCTCTCCTCTCTCTCTCTCCCTCTCTCGCTGTCTGTCCTGTCTGTCCTGTTTGTCTGTCTGTCTGTCTCTCTCTTTTTTCTCTCTGCCTTTACCTCTGACTGTCTGTATTTCTCCCTCTCCCTCTCCCTCTCTCTGTCTCTGTCTGTCTGTCTGTCTGTTTGTCTGTCTCCCTCTCTCCTTGTGTCTCCCAGTCTCCTTGTGTCTATATTTCTGTCTGTCTGTCTCTCTGTTCGTCTGTCTGCCCCTCTCTCTCTGTCTGTATGTCTGTCTCTGTGTGTCTGTGTGTCTGTTTGTCTGTCTGTCTGTCTGTCTGTCTCTGTCTCTGTCTCTGTCTCTCTCTCTCTCTCTGTCTCTCTCTCTCTCTCTCTCTCTCTCTCTCTCTCTCTCTCTCTCTCTCTGTCTCTCTTTACCTCCGTTTGCATTTTTCACTCTCACTCTCACTGTCTCTGTCTGTATGTATGCATGTATGTCTCCCTCTCTCCCTGTGTCTATATTTCTGTCTGTCTGTCTGTCTGTCTGTCTGTCTCTCTGTTTGTCTGCCTTTCTTTCTTTATCTCTGCATGTGTTTGTCTGTCTGTCTGTCTGCCTCTCTCTCTCTGCCTTTACGTCTGTCTGTATTCCCCCCCCCCTCCCTCTCTCTGTCTCTGTCTGTCTGTCTGTCTGTTTGTCTGTCTCCCTCTCTCCCTGTGTCTATATTTCTGTCTGTCTGTCTCTCTGTTTGTCTGCCTCTTTCTCTCTCTTCTCTCTCTCTGTCTGTATATCTGTCTCCGTCTGTCTATCTCCTCTCTCTCCTTGTGTCTATATTTTGTCTGTCTGCCTCTCTGTTTGTCTGTCTGCCTCTCTGTCTGTCTGTCTGCCTTTCCGTAGTTCCTGTCGTACACTCATTTCTGTATGTCTGTCAGTCTGTCTAGCTGTCTGTCTCTGTGTCTGTCTCAATATCTGACTTTTTGTAGAGAATAGATCAGTCAGCAAGGTCAAAGGTCTTTTTTTTATAAATCAAGAAAAAACAATCTACCAACTGGTACTCGGTCACGTTTAAAAGCCACGAACCACTGACTGAGTGACTGAAACTAATATATTGTCAGATTAACCAATGGTTGTACGCACATTTAAGAAAACATTACAAACAGAATGTCAAAAATTTTCATTTAATGAAAAGGAACATAATTAGCACACATAGACATACACACACGTACACGCAC
>CM031611.1:9401809-9409309 GCA_018398815.1 Conus ventricosus | reverse complement strand
TATAACCATTCCCTATGTTGGAGGTGTAAGTGAAACTCTGACCAGGAAGATCAGGAAACTAGGGGTCGCGGTCCATCCCAAGCCCACCAACACCATCCGCAGCCAACTCGTCGCCCCCCAAGGACAAAACCAACAAACTCGACAAATCCGGAGTCATCTACAGAATAGACTGCCGTGACTGCAACCAACACTATGTCGGAGAAACAGAACGTCCCCTCCAAAAGAGACTCACAGAACACAAGAGGGACTCTTCACCTGTCGGAGCACACCTGCACTCCGAGCAACAGCAGTTTGACACAGACAACGTCAACATCCTGGACAGAGAAAACAAGTGATTCCAGCGAGGGGTCAAGGAGGCCATCTACATCGCAGCCACCAACCCCCTGCTCAACAGGGACCGGGGCCGCTACACACCTTGCCGCCGGTGTGCACTTCATTGATTAGGTCACGTGACCTGGGTACGTCCCATAGTCGCGTGATCTGAATCGAGTTCACTCAGTCAGTAACAGCATCGCTGAGGAAGATGGCCGGATGGCTGTCGAAAGCTACGAGTGAGTAGTGCATTTTCTTTTTGGGGGAGACTAGGTCTAACTCCAGGTAGCAGAACAGTATTCTTGGAACTCAAAGATGTCTTCAACATTCACGACCCAGCATGAACATATCGAGGCCACTGGGAAGAATCCGAAGGAATGAAGATGTCAACGTTGGAAGATAAATGTGATTAGGTCCATTGGGAAGCAGTAGATCCTCGTGTTAGTTGATAGCTATCATAATTTGAATGGCACTTCGCCAAGGTTGGACAGATACTAGACCCGGCCTTTACATCGGTTTATGACCGGGCACTATTTGTTTTTTCTCGGCAGGAGAATTGCTATTTGATACATACTGAAGAAGCTAGGTAGTTGATGCATAGAGATGGACGGAGGGGGGGGGGGGGGGGGGTATGGATTGGGGGACGGGACCACAAAGGGGAAGGGAGGGGGGAGATGTGGTGAGGTGGGGTGTGGGGGGGGGGGGGGGGGGGCAGACCGAAACCTCACTGCAAGAACAAGCAAGGCACAAGCAGCCTTCATCATCACTGACAACATCCCAGTCTCTAGAAAAATCAGCACAACCACAGTACTTCAAACTTCAGTTCGTGGCACAGTTCCAAAACTATGCAGCGAGCATACAGACATTAAGCACACACACACACACACACACACACACACACACACACACACACACACACACACACACACACACACACATACACACACACACAAAAGCATGCGCGAACGTGCACAGAGAGAGAGAGAGAGAGAGAGAGAGAGAGAGAGAGAGAGAGAGAGAGAGAGAGAGAGAGAGAGAGAGAGAGAGTCAACGAGTCAACGAGTCAACGAGTTTATTGCTTTTAAGCAAGGAAGCCCATAAAGCGTTCCAATAATTCAAATAATGTACACGATTCAATGGTGACATTGACCTAGGCAGCACAAATTATCAAGTGAAACGTTATATATAAGCCGTATAGTATATACATATATAAACAAACTTAGGTAAAAAGGTAGAGAGAGAGAGAGAGAGAGAGAGAGAGAGAGAGAGAGAGAGAGAGAGAGAGAGAGAGAGAGACTGATAGGAGAAAACATACACTTGAAATGTCAAAACCCGCAAAACTTTTCGAAGACCATTCTGCCCATGTCTGCCCCTAAGGCTCAGTTTAATACCGGAATTCCCAAAATAGTCACGAATAAACAAGGAAATTCATCATCATCATCATCATCCCCCCCCCCCACACACACACAACACACACACACAACACACATACACACAAAGCCAATGAGTTGCAGCCCCTTAAAACGTCCGCAGTAGCATTGCACTGTTCGGTGTTGTTGTCCTTTTCTCCTTGTTCTCGTCCTTCTTCCTCTGTTTCTTCCTCCCCCCCCCCCCTCCCCTTCAACAGTTCTTGTTCTTCCTCCTGTTCTTCTTCTTATTATTACCGATATCACTATCAATATCATCATAAAAGAAAACAGGATTCATCCCCCTGAAGACGGAGTATGGCTGCCCATATTGCGGGATGAAGATGGGTTACACACACACAAATCCATCCCCTATGGGGGTGCCCACAGGAGACAGCATCTTTAGCGCGTTGAAAGCGAAGATAATTCAAAACTTAAGTAGTACTATACAAAATTACATGGCTAACTGTAATTGTGCAAAGGCAAAAGTATTAACAACCGAGCACGATGTTCATGTAAACGGCATGACACGAAGAAACGCACAGTACACAATAGATAACTTCTAAGATGAGAGCATGGTATACTTGTAAATGCAGTGCACCAAGATTATTATAAATAAAGAAATATGGACTACACTATGTGTTCATTTTTCTCTCCCTTTCTTACTCAATCCCAATCCCATTCATCCCGTGACACCCAAGTAGCCACAGTTGAACAAGTCATTCGTCCATGACCCGGAAAAGGCTTCCTACAACAAAGCAAACTTTCAAACACAACATATATAGTAGTAATTTGATTTCCAATTATACTTAGTTATTTTGGTGCTTTCTGATTTCTTAGTTTAAATGATTTGGACAGGAATAGAGCCAGTGGCACACACATCCTTGAATTTGATAATAATAAAGTAAGTTTGAAAGAATTTGGATGTATATAATTTTTGGAAGGAATATATCTCTCCCGCAATAGTTTATACTTGGGACAAACTAATGTAAAGTGAAGTTCTGTTTCAAGTTCGTTGAGACAAAATGGGCATGTCATGCTTTCTTGGCTTCTCGAATATCTGAACCTGTGGGGTTTAAGTTGGGAAACACCTAGCCGAAGTCTGGTTAGGTGTTTTCTAAGTGCGTGATTTTTTATCTCCACTAGATAACCAGGAATATTTTGTAGTTGACGAAATGTGGAATAAAGTTTGTATCTTTCTTTGGATTGCAACAGAGCGTCAATATCTTGGAAATGACAGTCATAAAGCCTTTGCTTAAAAATGGATATAAATGATTTTACATTTTCTACTCCTTGATTCTCCCACACGAATCCAAACCCATACCTAAACAATGTAATGCAAACCTTGCTTACCCAATTTGTTTTACTTTGACAGTGCATTGTGTACAGCATTTTGTATGATTTCCTTGGAATACGATATTCCTCCATTTTTGTTAGTCTTAACCAGTACTTAATAGTTTTAGTAAAAGTTTGTATGTAAAGCGGATATCTGTTAGCTTCGTAATATGCAAGTGGATTAGGTTTTGTATGCTGATATTCAATAAACGTTTTATGGCAAGAAGATCTACTCTCTCAATGGGGGTGTGATCTGCAGTCAATCCCCAAACTTCCGCCCCATATGTCAGAATAGGTTGTACTTGAGTGTCAAATATCTTAAAGAAAATCTTAGGAGAATTTTCGCCTATAGACCAGAGAAATCTAAAGATACTGAAAACACATTTTTTTGCTTTACGAGCCAAATCTTCTAATGAGTAAGAAAATGTCAACCCCGTCGAGAAAAATATTCCCAAATACTTATATTGATTTACCACGTCCATTTTTACATTTCCATAGAACCATTTTTCTCTTGCAGCAAGGTAACCCCCTTTCCTAAACACTACTATTTTTTATTTTTCATTATTAACTGTAAGACTAGTCTGTCTGCCGTACTTCTTAAAATGTTCAGTTGGTGCTGGAGCCCGATTACAGTGGTAGAAAGGAGGACAACATCATCAGCAAATAACAAAACCAGAATCTGCATCAAATCAGGTGACAATCTCACCCCATGTCTACCATGTTGTGTTATATCATTTGCAAGCTCATTGATAAAAAAGCAAATAAAATAGGACTACAGTTATCGCCTTGTTTCAATCCTCTAGGACACATGAATGTTTCTGTAAGACCACCGTTAGTTCTGACCCTAGCTTTAACTATTTCATACATACTTTGAATAGCTTTGAACATTTTCCCTTTGATACCATTTTTGCGGAGTATAAGCCAAAGATGGTTTCTGTCTATGAGATCAAAGGCTTTCCTAAAATCAATGAAAGCTGCATATCATTTTGTTTTGTTAGTTGAAAATTGCTTCTGAACTAGTGCAAGTAGAGTAAATATGTGATCGACTGTACTGTAATTCTTTCTAAACCCTGCCTGCGTTTCACTTAACAAATTATTGTCCTCTGCCCAATTTGTCAATCTCTTATTAAGTATGAATGTGTACATTTTGCTGCTGATATTCAACAGCGAGATACCCCTGTAGTTGTCGGGGGAATTAATGTCTCCTATTTTATGTAATGGCTGTATAATTGATTCTGACCAATTTTGGGGAAATATACCTGAATCCAAAAGTTTGTTGAAGAGCTTAGTCAGGAACAAAATGACCTGAGGAGAAGCGTTTTTTATAAAAATTCACTGCTGAAGCCATCTGGTCCTGCTGCTTTTCCATTCTTTAGTGCTTTCAAGGTATTATATACTTCTAGTTCTGATATTTCTAAATCTAAAGTGGAACAATCTGTTTCACGAACAGTTAGAGATTGAGTATCAGAAACTTCGTTAGAAAATGAACCATTACTATTTAGAATATCATTCTGTATAGATGCGTCATTAAATACTTTTTCAAAGTGGTCATACCATTCTTCACTTGAAATAGTACAGGTTGTTAATCTATTGTTAATACGTCTTTTATGGTACCCCAAAATGTTTTAGGATCAGTACTATTGCATTCAAGCGTTACAAGAACATTTTGTTTGTCTTCTAACTGTTTACTTTTTATAAATAATTTGTAATCCTTTCTCATAGTGGCGTATTCGCCCCTAAGTACGTCTGCATCGTATGAATCCACACATTTATTCAAATTTCTCAGGACTGACGAAGTGCTGTTCGTTTGTCCCTGCATTCCTTATCGAACCAAGTACAATTACTTGTTTTCCCCAATACTATCTTTTTCTTCATACACTGCCCAGCATCAGCAATACCTGTTAAAAAATTTTCTACAGCTGCATTGATATCAATGTTAATCAATTCAGCTGCTTGTGTGAAAATTAATGAAATGTCTTTTGATAACAATGCTTGTCTATATTCATTCTCAAGCTCTTGATTCCAAACATACTTTTCAATAATGGTTTTTTCTAACTTTTCACAGGTTTTTACCGACTGCTTTTGAAAATTAAGGGTTAGTTTCACGGGCATAGTTTGGATTCAATTCTTGAGATAACTTGTAAACATGAGGCATATCCAAAGATAGACCGGGAAATAAGGAAATATCGATCACACTTGATCCATTGTGAGCAATGTATGTATATGCCCCATAACGGTCTCCTGGTAACAGACCATTCAATATAACAAGAGAAAATTGTTCGCATAACAAAAGTAGACAACGACCGAAGTCGTTTGTTGAAGAGTCCTTCGATTCCCGTTGGTACTCCTTTTCAGGGAGTAAATTTTCGTCATCCTTATCATCAGCATCAACATCATATGGCAAAGAAAGCTCTTTTGCGTTTGCATCAGCAGTTCTAGCATTGAAATCACCCATAAGCATAAGGGGACATTCCCCCATCAAATCATAAACATCAAGTATACACTGCTCTAGTAAGTCAATTCCAATCTCGATTTCTGTGTCAACATAATAGACGCTATGGGCAGGAGGAACATACATACCTATCAATACACATTCGTTTCGTAAATTTGGCAAAAGCTTTGAAATCTTGAGCACGATGCAGCTGTCGTATTCAACTTGAATTTGTTGTACTAACTAGAATACATTTTCTTTACTAACATGATAGCACCGCCAGAGAGGCGAGCTGTGGTGCTGTCTGATACACTCACGCCTGGGGAGACAAACACATCAAAAGCAGGAAATAAATGAGATGGAAAGCTTGATGAAAATGTTTCTGTAAGAAAAACAATATCATAATTTGACAAGAATTGTCTAATGTCAGGCTGATAGATAGTCTTTAGTCCTTCTATGTTATATGTTAAAAAGGATACACTGTGACCATCTATGTTCGGTTGTTTGGGCTGGCCATCAGAGGCAGGGTTGATGACATGGGCAGGGTCGCATCCCTAGGTTGTTGGAGGCTGAGCTTCCGATTCCGTTCGGGCGGAGTTAGTTTTGGCATGTGGAAATAACTCTGTGACGTGCTGTTGCCTTCCTTGCTGTTGTGTTGCCTGAGCTTGTTTTGCCCTAGTTTTGCCCTTTCTTTTTTTTTTTTCTTTTTTTCCCTCCACTTTCCCCGCCTTTTTTTGTTCTGATTTTTTTTTTCCTCTCTCTCTTTTTTTTTTTTTGGCGGTCTCATTTCTTTTTCTTCTTTTTTGTTACAACACCTAAACGCCTATCATCTATCATGCTTACACACAAACGCCCGCTTACGCGTGCGTTCCACACTTTCATTCATGCCCAGTTCCAAGTGTTGTTGATTTTTCTATCGTTGGACAATGCTTCTTTCTCATTTAATGTATACTATGGTACAATGATGTCTGTTGGACAATGCTTCTTTCTCATTTAATGTATACATGGTACAATGATGTCTGTTGGACAATGCTTCTTTCTCATTTAATGTATACTATGATACAGTGATGTCTGTTGGACAATGCTTCTTTCTCATTTCATGTATACTATGGTACAATGATGTCTGTTGGACAATGCTTCTTTCTCATTTAATGTATACTATGGTACAGTGATGTCTGGGTTCTTCAGTGCACTAGTGTATGTTGCAATGATTTGCTTGCTTGGTTCTTTCATTCTCACTTAATTCACCCCGGGTATGCGATTTATACCTGACGAAATTGTGATAGAAAGAATAAAGTAGCAGAAGGAGCAGAAGCGATCCGAATGGACAGAGGGAATCAAAAAGCAGCGAGAGAGAGAGAGAGAGAGAGAGAGAGAGAGAGAGAGAGAGAGAGAGAGAGAGAGAGAGAGAGAGAGAGAGAGAGAGAGAGAGAAAAGAGAGAGAGAATGTGTGCTTGCCTGTGTATCTGTCTGTGTCTACATGTCTGAGAGAGAGAGAGAGAGAGAGAGAGAGAGAGAGAGAGAGAGAGAGAGAGAGAGAGGAGAGAGAGAGAGAGAGAGAGAAGAAACAGTTCACAGTCTTAGTCTTTTTCAGTTCTGCTTCTGGTCAACCTACTTTTTGCTGTTGGGGTTTCAGTCTCTAGAGAGAAGCTTTGCTGGCTTGCTCCTGCAGGTCTTGCTTGTCTCTGCCTGTGTTGGTTTTGTCCCCTAACTCTGTTCTGGAATCAGAAGACTGACTCTCCATAGCATCTACAGCAGTCCACGGGTCAGCAAGCTGTTTGACAGAGGTTTGGCTGCTATCGTTCTGGACGTCTGTCCCAGGATCAGCAAGCTGTTTGGCATAACTTTGACTGCTATCTTTCTGGGGGTCCTCTTCTGTTGGCTTGTCTGGCGTTGGTGAAAACTGAAACTTGTGTTTTGCCATTGGTGTACTTTGAAGGTATATTGGACGAGTGGGATTTTGCTTACAGCATCTTGCGCTGAGGGGTCCTTTGGTACGGTTGCTACTCTTATATC
>CM031611.1:9371809-9376809 GCA_018398815.1 Conus ventricosus | reverse complement strand
TAAGTGACCATCACTTTAACCCCATTCTAATCTGCCGGCATAAGGGTAAACTGCTTTAGCCTTGATTCATATCTGAACATTTTTAAGAAACAAACATTTTTAACCATTGAAATAATAAGAACAAATAACTCGAGAATCAAAGTAAATGTCCAATTGGACTTTTTAACATTGCCTAACAACTTCAAAAGCCTTCACTTCGTTCAAAAAAACACCCCAAAAATTCGCGATTGATGGGTTCAAACTTAATAACCAAGTAGGTAAATATTTTTTAGTTTTTCCCTGCAAAGGAAGATGACATGGAATAGTTTTAATATTTTGGCCACAAATACAAGTGACATTTTTACAATATTTTGTTTTGTATGCATCAAGTCTGAGTCTAAAGATCAGACTCTTCAAAAGTCGTTCCTGGTGGAGATTATGTCCCGTTTTTTATTTTACAAGCTTCTTAAAGAATTTTCCCTTGTTGCCCCTTTATTATGTTTGGACACTCTTTTTGTCTTCCTATCACCAAATCCCATGATGTTTTACCTAAAAGGCTATCGTTTCATGCAAGGATAAAGGAATATTTGTAAAGCTCTTTTCCTTAGCTGCACCATTTTTGGCTAACCGATCAACCCCTTTCATTTGCTGCTAAACCACAATGTGATGGAATCCAACAAAAGTCAATAGAAGAACACGTAAAGACAAAAAATGAATTAAATGGTATATCTAGATATCATTTCTCCTCTCACTCTTGTATGAGAATATCTTAAAGCTTGTAAGACAGATTTTGAATCGACACAAAATAATATTTGAAATATCGAATATGGGAAACTAAGAAGATAGTTCAGTGCCATAACAATGGCAATCAGCTCTGCTGTGAATACAGAGAAATTTTTCCCATGTGGTACGATTTTCTCTATTTTTAATGATGGAATAATGAATGCAGCACCTGATAATTGATTTTCAAGTAGAGAACCGTCTGTATATATTTTAAGATGGTTTATATAATTTTCGTTTATATGCGCCTTGACTTTATGTTGGCAGCATGGTCCCATCACTTTTCCTTAAATCTGTATAATTAATATCGAAATTAGCCTTACTAAGCTCCCATTGAGGAATATTTACTGTAACTCGTTTGGAAGAGCTACTGTTTGGGGTTCAACACCAGCATTTGTAAATAATTGGGACGTATAGGAGCCTATAGTTTTTACAGAATCAAAACTCTGTGCTCGCTTTGGAAAGTGTATTTCTGATTTTAAACCAGTTTCATTAAACACATGAATTTTGCATTGGGAATGACTCCTTAATATATATTTTTGCTGAAGCAAATTTCATATTGTCGGCAAAGGCAAAATTCCTATTTCTGTGTAGGTTTTTAGTGTTGAGGCATGGACAGGGACACCAAGAGCTATTTTATAAGCTTTGCTATCAATGCTTTGCATCTTTGTTATCAAATATTTGGAGCTGAAAAGAATATTTCCTGAGCATAAGATAATTTTGATCTCACAAGCGCAGTTGCTAAATGAATAAGTACCTTACTATCTTTTCCCCACGACTGTCGACTTATCATTTTTAATAAGATTAATCTTTTCTGGCTTTTGTCAGAATATTTTCCAAATGGTAGTTCAATTCAATTTAGAAGTCAGGCTTACTCCTAGAAATTTAACAACTTTCTTATATTCAAGCGGCCTTCCATTTACTTGAAAGAGGGTAGATGTTTAGGATCATACCCAGAGCTGAAGAGAACCATATGCGATTTTTCATGTGAAAGGGTTAGTCCGTTTTCAATCATGTATTTGCTGATTTTGTCTAGTTCATTTTGATATACCTTTTTAATATAGTTAATTGATCTAATCGGTGTAAGTTTTTTTAGAGTAACTTTCATCCATATGCAAATATCATCTGCATATTGTGCTAGTTCGACATTGTTTGAGACCACTTTTGGAAGATCATGCATCAAAATGTTGAAAAGGATTGGGGCTATTACACCTCCTTGTGGGATTCCCATCTGTGTACGTCTTTGATTAGAGTAGGCATTACCAACCTTAGTCTGTATTGTTCTTTCACTTAAAAAATTTCCTTTATATAGTTATACATACAACCTGAAATACCTATGGATCTTAGTTTTTTTAGAAGTTTTGAATGCCAAACTTGGTCATATGCCTTTCTAATGTCAAAAAAAGTGGCAAGTACGTTTTTCCTACGTGAAACCTGATGTTTAATCTGTGTGGTAATTTTTACTAAATGATCAACTGATGATTTACCTTTTCTAAAACCCGCCTGTTGTATTGGTATTATTACCATTTTTTTTCACAGAAATGTTCAAGCCTTTTTAGAATTATTCTTTCCATAAGTTTTCCCACATGTGATGTAAGAGCGACAGGTCTGTAATTATTTTCATCTGATTTTGACTTTCCTCCTTGGGAATAGGGGTAACAGTAGATTGTTTCCATAAATGGCTGAATCCTTCCCAAACCAACATTTTTGAAAAATGAACTTAGAAAAAGTGTTATATTAACTGGTAAATGTTTTTTTCATTTCATTGGAAATTGCATCTGGTCCCACAGATTTTTTCTTTGATCCAAGGTTTGAAATTGCATCTTTTGTTTCCTGAAAAGTAATAGGAGCATTTGTATAGTGATTGTTATTGGGACTTTTTTCATTGTCTTCGTTTTCGTCCATTGCTAAATGAATATGTACCTTACTATCTTTTCCCCACGACTGTGTGTGAGTGTGTGTGTGATATTTGTCCTAAGATCAAATGACAATATAATCATGAAATTATTTGAGACCCATTGGATATTTCATGAATGTCAGTAGTTGGCTTTGTTGATTATGGAGGAAACTCTCTGTAATCCAGCATTTGATACGACACGTATTCGCTAAATATGTGATAACGTCAAAAATGATTTGATCAACCATCGCAGCCCTTGGGTAGTTTGATAGGGAAGAATCTTCCTTTTTGTACTCCCAGTTCTTAAAGAACAGGGAGTACTTTAGAATGGGAACGAAGAAATGCTGTCTGTGTGTCTGTCTGTCTGTCTTTCTGTTTTGTGTGGTGTGTGTCCGTGGTCAAAATGTGTTCCACTCGCTCCAGACAAAACTACTAAGCCGATCTTTCTGAAAATTTGCAGGCATTTTCACTATGGGTCAAGGATGATGCCCGATGTTTTAGTTTACAGTTACATTCGTTACTAACGGCTGTAACGGCCTGTAACGGTTTTTCTCTCCATGGAATATCTTAGAAAGTACTTGGCTGATCTTTGTGAAAATTAGCAGGTATGTTCATTATGCGTCACGGATGATGCACGATGTTTTAGTTTAGCCCGTTACTGCCATTAGTAACGGCTGTAACAACCTGTAACGGTTTTTCTTCTTTATGGAATATCTCAGAAAGTACTTGGCCGATCTTTCTGAACACTAGCAGGTATGTTCATTATGGGTCACGGATGATGCACGATATTTTAGTTTACCTGTAACGCTTTTTCTTCTTTATAGAATATCTCAAAAGTACTTGGCCGATCTTTCTGAAAATTTGTAGGTATGTTCATTATGCAGCACGAATAATGCCTGATGTTTTAGTTAACCGTTATAGCCGTTAGTAACGGCTGTAACGGCCTGTAACGGTTTTTCTTCTTTATAGAATATCCCAGAAAGCACTTGGCCGATCTTTCTGAAAATTTGTAGGTATATTCATTATGGGTCACGGATGATGCCCGATGTTTTAGTTTACCGTTACAGCGGTTACTAACGGCTGTAACGGCCTGTAACGGTTTTTCTTCTTTATGGAATATCTCAGAAAGTACGTGGCCGATTTTTCTGAAAATTTGTAGGTATGTTCATTATGGGTAACGGATGATGCCCGATGTTTAAGTGTACCGTTATAGCCATTACTAACGGCCCATAATGGTGTTCTTCTTTATGGAAAATCTTCGAAAGTTCTTGGCCGATCTTTCTGAAAATTTGTAAGTATGCTCATTATAAGTCACAGACGATGGCCGATGTTTACCAGAATAGCCATTACTAACGGTTTACACCAGTCCAAGATGGTATTTCCTCTTTAGGGAAATATCTCACGCGTATTCAGGATAAACTGTGAGTACGTTTACATGCTTTGCATCTTGTTGTTATTTTGCATAAGCACAAAGAACGTCCTGATCACACTGTTCATCAACTCTTTCTTTCTCTCCATCTGTCTGTCTCTTTTTCTCTCTCTGTCTCTGTCTCTCTGTCTCTCTGTCCCCTTCTCTCACACATACTCATGGAGAGAGAGACAGAGACACAGACAGAGAGAGACAGAGAGAGTGAGTGAGAGTGTGTGTGTGTGTGTGTGTGTGTGTGTGTGTGTGTGTGTGTGTGTGTGTGTGTGTGTGTGTGTGTGCACGCGTGCCCGAGAGGGAGAGAGAGAGAGAGAGAGAGAGAGAGAGAGAGAGAAGAGAGAGAGAGAGAGAGAGAGAGGGGGGGGGGGAGGTGGAGTGTAAAGGAGGAATGGGGTGGAATTGTACAATGCCAAACAACCTTCCTCACATTGTCGTCAAGGTTGTCGTCATAATTTGTTATATTTCAAAAATTTTTTCCGTCTATTTCCGTCTTTTCTGTACGAAGATATTATTTTATTCTGTCCGCCACGCCTGCTGGTTTGTTTGCTTGTCTATCAGCAAGATTATCCAACAAATTCAAAGCAATTTGGACGAAACTTGGGGGAAAATGTACTGTTGCCTGGAAATGCATTCATTTTGTTGCTGAGGATGTGGCAAGAAGATAAATGATATAACGACTACCGGATTTAAGCACTTACTTGGAGTTTTCGACAGACCTCCTTCCGTCTTCGTCCGCGGTGTTGTTGCATACTGGGTGAACTGGAGTTCAGTGCAAAACGACCACGGGTCGAATCCTGGTCATGTGACTGAACAATGAGAGTGTTGTACACCAATGGCAAGGTGGTTCTGCCCGGTCCGCGTTGAGTGTGGGGTTGTTGGCGGCAATATGGATAGCCTCCTTCACCCTACGCTGAAACC
>CM031611.1:9364309-9366809 GCA_018398815.1 Conus ventricosus | reverse complement strand
GAGGGTAGGGGACTAAGCATGAATACCTTTTACATCCAGTAACTCTGGCAGGAAAAAATCAATATAATTAAGTGAAAAGCAAATCAAATAAAATACATGAAAAAGTGCAACAATTACTTATATGAAACCTTTGTCAAAAAAGAAGAAAGAAGAAAAAGAAACCAACAAAACCCCAACCACCACCTCCACCAACAACAACAAGAAAAAATGATCTCGGCAAGGGGGAGGGGGGGCTGAATGGTGAGAGAGAGAGAGAAAAAGAGAGAGAGAGAGAGAGAAAAGGAGAGGAGAGAGAGAGAGAAGAGAGAGAGAGAGAGAGAGACTGACCGCCCGCAGACCGACAGACCGACCGACCGACCGACCGTGGGACTGTCGATCGATAGGCAAGTTAAAAAAGAGAAAGACAATAAACCCAGACATGGATAAACACACCCGCGAAAAGCTTTGAAAAACACTTTAAATGGCACAAGATCACCAATGCAATTTGCGTAGATTGAGTCAATTTCGAACATCACATATTTGTAAAAACTAAATCTGAATTGAGAATTATCAATGTATTTAGGGTATATTGCAGTCAAATCTGAGACATTCATCAGATTTTTTTTTAACATAGAACTTGAATTTTTTAAAGTGTGATTGATTTTTAAGTTCTTGAGGAAAATTGTTCCCTAGCCAACCTCCAGAAAACGCCAACCAGACTGTAAGATCAATCATTGCAAACGGAGGTTTATTTCATGTGAATTCGATAGTCGTTAAAATGAACATATTTGTTTTGAGAAAGTGGAACATTTCCATGAAGTACCTTATTTCATAAAAGTCCTTTATTGTATAGAAGTTTCAAATAAAAAACAAACACCCAAAGCATTTTATAGAAGCACTTTCGGTTTTTGCAAACCTTCCTCAGCTAACCATGGAAAATCGGGGTCGAAACAAATTGACGTAATGTGTGCTTTTTACGTCATTAACACCCCTCCCCCCCCCCCCCCCCCCCCCCCATTACTGTATGATAAAAGTGATGCCTGGTGAAGTCTTGGTTCAGCGAAATAGTCTGAGCATAGAAATTCCAGATTGAAGTCAACTTAAATTGTTTTTGAATAACTGACCACGACACCCGTACAACACTAGAAAAATAATTTACCACTGAGCGATGCCCTTGGGCCCTAAAACGCATCGAGTAAGAGTAAGGTTTCAACCCACGAGTTACTTCCCTGAATGAAAACACACACACACACACACACACACACACACACACACACACACACACACACACGCGCCAAACTGGGGGGATGGCGGCGTCGGAGAAACCGGTCGAGGAGTGCAGTCCCTTTAAAGCTTTTATCTGTAGTTGTGTAATAGCTATGGGAGCATAACACTGAAGAGTAAAAGTAGTTTTTTTGCTCGACAAACAATACCTGAACACGTACACCAAAAATATTTCAGTTGAGTGAGCCCGAAAAAAAGCGTGATTAACTCCCTTGGGAAATTTATTATTTTTATATTTAAATGGTTAATTTTGGTTATCATCTTCCTTTATAGCTCTTGATTTTCATCGACAAGATGGAAAATAATATGTTAAATATAACTAATATCTAATTTTAACATTCATATTCATGATCTAATCTTATATCCAGTACAGGTTGTAGCCCGTAATTCACAGCTACTAATGGGGTGTTGTCTTTGTTTTATTATTATACTTTCTTTTTTTTAAATTAATTGCTAGACTTTCTCTTTTGCTTTTGTTTTAACACCATACTTTATCGTGTGTGTGGGATCTTTCGTTTTAGTATCGTTGTTAGGCTATCAGTTTTTTGGGTTTTTTTTTGTTGTTTTTTTTTTTTATAGGAGAGGGAGTAGGATGCTCTGCAAAGAATATACAAACAGAATTTTTAAATGATGGGGGAAAGGGGCTGTCTGGGTTGTTTTTTTTTTGTGCGACATATTGAAAGCTCTAGAAAAAACGCATCCTGTTGTTTATCAGGAATTTCTTTGTGGGCACCACGTCATTAGACGATCTGACCGATTTTGGGCGGGTCTGTCAACTAACTTCATTATAGAGCAGGTTCTGATGCGAAGTCTGAAAGTCAGTGGAGGTCTAACTGAGGGACTGGCCTAGGGAAGGAGAGCGGTCTGTCTGGTTGTTGTGCATGCTTGCGTGCACCGAGATCAGCGTCGCCATGCAGTTTTGTGACAGAAGTCTGCCTGAAGACCAGCGAGTAACATGTGCAGCATAAGGACATCACCATGAGTCGACAGCAGCGAGATCATCGAGACACAACCGTGATCCTACGTTATTTGCAGCAAAGGAATCCACTTGGTGAAACGGATGTGTTTGATCAATATTAGAAGTGGAAGAACAGCAGACTAAGCAGCAAATCCTGACAAAGCTAAAGAAATTGGGGATGAGATTTGAAATCCATGACTGGCAAGAGCTTTGCAGATGTCACCTTCTTGAAGAAAAATCAAACAAAGACAATGGCTTCAGGAACTGTGATCAAAGTCA
>CM031611.1:9349309-9354309 GCA_018398815.1 Conus ventricosus | reverse complement strand
GTTGGAGAGGCGTCCTCCCGACATGGATATATTGTTGGAGAGGCGTCCTCCGACATGGATATATTGTTGGAGAGGCGTCCTCCCGACATGGTTAAAATTGTTGGAGAGGCGTCCTCCCGCATGGATATATTGTTGGAGGGCAACGGCTCATACCAGGGATAGTTTGGTGTAGGAGGCAGCGGACGGGGGAAAGGAAGGAAGGGAAGTAACAAATAGCAGGTTCTCCAGGGGAAACAACTCTCTTGAGTTTATTTGTGCTGTGAATGGAAGAAGGAATGCTGGTCATAGGTCGAAAAAGGTTAGATTCTTCCTCTCTAACACACACACACCACACACACACACCACACACACACACACACCACACACACACACAACACCCCACACACACACACATTTTACACTTTGACACTTTGATAAATTTATTATCCTTACCAAAGGGGTCTTTTGACAAGGGGGGAGAGGTAACAGAACAAAAACATTTCCGTTTTCCCTTTCCTTGCAAACAAATATTACTCTTTCTTTCCCAGTGTATATCAAATGAAAGGTTACAAAAAAAAATGAAATCGTAACATGTCCTTATGTCATCACTGCAGGGGATTGCAGTACGTTGAAAAAAAACCCGTTAAGACGACTCAACCATCCACTCAATCAATGTGATATTGTATCGCACTGACCTCTTCCACATGCGATGAATGACATTATTTATTCATATATCTGTTTATAATGCATTATCTTAAATTTCACCATCTTCTTTTGTCTAATTTTAAATGCTTCCGCGATGAATTTCGCAACGGGATTTGATTACGCTTATAAATTGATGATAACAAGACAGCAACATCTTGTTTTTTCGCTATATCTAACTGGAACAATAACAATTTGTCCGCACTTCGTTTATGCAGAACATTGGAACAGAAAGTGTTCTTCGTCGTCAATAATGTGTCTACATGCGGGACAAGAGCTTATAGACTCCAAGGGAGAGTCTCAAATGGGGAGAAAACCTCATAACATATAACTCCTGGTCAGTACCGGTTTTTCGAAACCTGGTTGTTTCTCCTCAGTGACCGGGGAAAAAGTGGTAACTTGACTCCTTTGCCTTTTCGATTTTAAGAAGAATGCTATCCCAAAAAAAGGCTGGTGTGCAATTACCGTAGTATGTTTGTTGAGTTTTCAAAAAACCCAACCAAAGGTGCCGCTAAGAAGCAAAAAAAAATCTTGAAAGAGAAAACAAGCTACATTTTCTTGTCTCTCCCTTGGAGACTATAAGCTTGCTGAAGGCTCTTTTTGAGAAGATTTTTTTTTCCCCAAATTCACCACTCAAACACATACTTTTTAGTTAGGCAGAATTATCTAACCACTGCAGATGTGAATGCTTATCTCCCCCTATTTCTTAAGCTAAGACATAAGAGCAAGCTTTGTTTATAATTGAATTTTTTTTGCAGTCATTGCAACACCAAGCTGCTCTGAAAGTTGCTGGAATGGTACTCAGTACTTACCCTTTGGGAAATTTATTAGTTTATTGTATTTTAGTCCCTTGCGGATTCATTCCAAGATGGCCCTCAGCATTGTGCCCTTAAGAGGTTATTCTTTTTTATATTTTTACTTTTCACAAGAAAATGTAGCTTGTTTTGCTCTTTTATGATTTTCTTTTGCTTCTTAGGTGGCACTTTGGATTGAATATTCTTGCAGTATTGCAACACCAAGCTGCTCTGAAGTTGCTGGAAGGGAAATATATATATAAAATATATATATATATATATTTATATATATATATATATATTTATATATATATATATATATATATGCTTCTTAGCTGGCACCTTTGGTTGGTTTGTTGAAAGCTAAACATTTTCTTTATCTTCAATTTTTAAAAAAATTAATTTATTTATTTAAAGTTAAAATCTTTGCCAAGTCATTACATAAAGACTTAAGAATTGCAAACTTTTAGAGACCCTATGGAGTAAAACTCCCCAAAGAGAAAACACTTCCAAAAAAATTTCCAGAACCCCAAAGAAAAGATGGACAAGATCAGAGTCCAAAAGAACAACCCCAGAAGCAAATGAAGACCGCACTGCCAGCTGAAAAACAAGGCTTGGAAAAACTGTGGGAAGACTGAAAGAAAAACACGCGCCCTCAGGCAAAGCGGAATTGCGAGGAAGAGGAAGAGCAAAAAGAAGAAGACACAAGAGCGCTTTTTTCAGAGACCCTTCCAGTTTGCCAGAACACTGTTTGAGCAGCCAAAATCTGGGACCCTAAGTGTGGACAAAGGAGTTCTTGAGCAGCATCTGAGGGAAAACATTTCTCTGACTCACAGAGCAAAGCACCACTCGACATTCAAGTCTGGTGTGGCCACCAACCCTGAGGAACAGTTCAATGGCAAGCCCCCAACGTTGGCGGAAAACAAGAAGGTAGTCGACAAAGCCAGAGCCAAATCATCACCAGGCCAACGGAATACCTTACAGCTTTACAAGAAATGTCCCAAGGTGTGGAGTGGCTCCACAGGCTGCTGCGATCGGCTTGGAGAAACCAGAAGGGTCAGCGGCCAGTGGATGACGGCAGATGGTGTGTACATCCCCAAAGAGCAAAACTCAAGTGACATCAGCCAGTTCAGGCCAATTTCACTACTGAACGTCGAAGGGAAAAATCTTTTCTCTGTCATGGCAGCAAGGTGACCAAGTACCTGATGGAAAACAAGTACTTGGATGTGTCAGTCCAGAAAAGGTGGCATCCCAGGGGTGGCTGGCTGTGTAGAACACGCCACAATGATTGGGACGCAATCCAAAAAGCAAAAACAGAAAAAGAGGACCTGGACGTAGTGTGGCTTGATCTGGCAAACGCATATGGATCTGTGCCCCATGAGATGATACAGTTGGCTCTTGAGATGTACCATGTGCCAAAGAACATCCGCGACATGCTCAAAAAGTACTTCAATGGCTTCTCAATGCGGTTCTCTACCAAGGAGTACACAACTGATTGGATCAACTTGGAAGTGGGGGATTGCAATGGGCTGTGCAATTTCCCCGATACTGTTCGTGTGGCAAGGAACTCATCTTGAAAGCAGCAACAAACAACGCGAGACAAACAGACCTTGGCGATGGATACAAGATGCCTCCTCTCAAGGTCTTCATGGATGACACTACAGTGTTTCATCCCGAGAGACGAGACACGTCTGTGCTAGAGAGGGGTGGACGACATAGTTGCCTCATCCAGAATGAAGTTCAAGCCAAAGAAATCACGGAGGTCTTCACTGAAGGAAAGGAAAGTGGCCGAATCTGTGGTCTTCAGTGTTTGCCAACCAGGCCATTCCAACAGTCACAGAGAACCAGTCAAGAGCTTGGAAGATGGTATGATGATACGCTGAAAGACACACAAAGGCAAAAGAAACCAAGCAGATGGCGGAAGAAGGCTTGGGGGACCATTGACCAGTGTGGGCTCCCTGGCAAATACAAGGTCTGGTGGTCTGCAGTTCATGCTGATACCAAAGCTCCTATGGCCTTTGATGATATACGACATCTGCACCGCACAGTGGAGGCAATGGAAGCCAAAATCAACAAGTTCACAAGGAAATGGCTTGGTGTCCCACCCCGTCTGACTGACATCGCGCTGTACTGTCGCCAAGCAAAGCTCAAACTACCACTGAAATCCATCCTGGAGGAATACAAAGCAGGGAAGATCAGACTTCAAAGCATGCTGGAGGAAACAGGAGACAAGGTGGGAGAAGCAATCAAGCCCCAGCTGAAGACAGGCAGAAAATGGAAAGTTCAAGGGCGATGGATTCTGCAAAAGAAAGTTCCAGATCAGAGAAATAACGGACACCCAGCCCAACAGCAAGGAGGGGGGGTGACCAAAAACGAATGGTGGTCAAAGGCCAAAGGGAAAAAAGCCAAAAGGGACTGGTCAGGAGAGGGGGAAAAAGAAAAGCCCAAAAAGATCCAAAAAGCAGTCCAGCAGAGCCAGAAAGGGAAGGACAACGGGGAGAATGCACTCCAAGAAGTTAATTTGGAATGAAATTTGGCAATGGCCCCTCTCAGGATCACTTTTTTTCTCAGATCTGCATAGACCTTTTCCCTCAAGCAAACCTGGTAAGTGGGGGGGAAAAAACAGACATCCTGCTCCCCCTCTGCCATGAAAACAAACAGTGGAGATGTTCTAAGTCATGTAAAGTAGCCCTGGCTCAAGGAAGGTACCATGGAGGACAACCAAAGGGGCCAAAGAGATTGTACAAGTGTCTGGGCTATACCAACACCACAAAAAAGGGGAAAAAGGCTCCCAAAGACCCGCAACATTCTTTACGGAGGGGGCAGCAAATCTGGCCCAAAAACAACAGGCCTCGAAACAGCAGGCAGAGTCTGTGGATGGGGCAGATATGGGAGTGCACTGCAGACCCCCCAGAAAGGAGGTCACCAGGGAAACATCAGCAAAAGTGGCATGAGCCAACATAGTAGTCCACTCTAAGTCAACCCAAGCAGTGTCATGACGAGCTCCGGTGCCAAAATGAGAAAAGGAGGCGCTCAATCTACAAGACTGAAAGTATGCTGATCTGGCAAACAGCCTGAGGAGAGAAGGGGGTTTTGGTCAAAACCTCACTGCTAAAAAGGGGCTGGGGTTTGAGGAAAGTCTGAAAGCCCATGAAACAGCTCTCAGTTGCGGGAAGGAAAAAAACCCGGAGCCCTGAAAGCAATGGCAGAAGCGGCAGAGAAGTGTTTAAGCTGGATCTGGTCAAGGAGGAACAAAAGTGAACTTCATAAGGCTTAATTTCCCTACAAATATCAGGTGTCCTGTGGCTCAGTGGTTAAAGCGCGAGTCATTAAGTAGAAAATGAGCATGTCCAGAGGGTCATGGGTTCGAATCCCAGCCATGGCTCGTCCCAAGATGGGGAAAAAAAAGGGGGCAGCAGAGGGACATCCGGAGTCATGAACCGGGTGTGGCCCAACCCCCTAGAGTGTCAGGAGATAAGGGCCGAAACACTTGCTTGAAGGGGGCTTCTCTTCTGAGGACTCTCT
>CM031611.1:9341809-9344309 GCA_018398815.1 Conus ventricosus | reverse complement strand
ACGTCAGACACAAACCGCTTACGACAGAATCGCTTAGGCATCTTCAGGCGATGGAAAAGGCAGTTACACTAGTCAACAGAACTGACATGATGACGTTGTCTGAGGACGTCAAACCATAGGGTGCAGAAGGCGTGAAATATCCATTCTTTGCGTGTCCCAGGAAGGCGGACAGTACGTCGTAGAGCATCATAAGGGACACGTGGGCAGTTGTGGATCACCACAGCCGTCTGTTCACAGCCATGGGCAGCAGAGTCAAGGTATCGTGACCTGTCCAGCTCTGGACGATGTCCATGTAGGAGTTATTTGGTTGAGTAAAAGAATGTCTACTTCTCGGCTGTGCCCTGTAAGATGATGACCTTCAATATAGATCCATGGTAAGGTACATCCTGTAAGATGATAAGCTTCAATATGGATCCATGGTAAGGTACATCCTGTCAGATGATGACCTTCAATATGGATCCATGGTAAGGTACATCCTGTAAGATGATGAGCTTCAATATAGAGCCATGGTAAGGTACATCCTGTAAGATGATGAGCTTCAATATAGAGCCATGGTAAGGTACATCCTGTAAGATGATGAGCTTCAATATAGATCCATGGTAAGGTACATCCTGTAAGATGATGACCTTCAATATGGATCCATGGTAAGGTACATCCTGTAAGATGATGAGCTTCAATATAGAGCCATGGTAAGGTGCATCCTGTAAGATGATGAGCTTCAATATAGAGCCATGGTAAGGTGCATCCTGTAAGATGATGAGCTTCAATATAGAGCCATGGTAAGGTGCATCCTGTAAGATGATGAGCTTCAATATAGAGCCATGGTAAGGTACATGCTTCTGGCAAGTAACTCACAGTGTTGGGAAGGAGAGGAGGGGGGAGGGGATTGTCTTTCCAATAGATATGGAGTAGAGTGCAGCTTGACCGAGGCAGACCCCCATGAAGTACAAGGCTAGACTGAAGGCCCAACCTCAAGTACTGCAACATGAACACGATCAACTGGACCAAGCTGCCATCGGAGCACACATGCTCCAAATGAACAAATCGGCTGCTATTCAGGCGAAGACGACCAGAAGCAAACCGGTCCTCATCTTCTTAAAATCCTTCCCCAATGATGGCCGGCGATGGCGCGCCTCAGAGATAGACGTCCATCTCTGATTTGCGGCGCACGCGCAGGCACGCGTTTGCACACGCGCACACACACACACACACACACACACACACACACACACAACACACACACACACACACACACACACACACACAACACACACACACACACAGATAGACAGACAGACAGACATTAAATCAGACGAACAGACATACAGATAGACATACAGATTGAGAGAAAAATAGATAGACAGACATACATACATACTCACAGACAGACAGATAGACTAATAGATAGACTAATAGATAGATAGATAGATAGATAGATAGATAGATAGATAGATAGATAGATAGATAGATAGATAAATAGACAGATAGATAGATTGATTGATTAATTAATTGAGAGAGAGAGAGAGAGAGAGAGAGAGAGAGAGAGAGAGAGAGAGAGAGAGAGAGAGGGAGAGAGAGAGAGAGAGAGGGGGGGGGAGAGAAAGGCGTTGTTTTTGTTTGTTCGTTTGTTTGAAAAAAAAAAACCATTCCCAAGCAGAATTTCTTGCAGAAGTAAGCAAAAGAGAAGTTCTTTCTTTGCCGTTGCCTTTTTCCTTCTTCTGGTTCTTCTTGCGATTCTTCTGGTTCTTCTTCCGATTCTTCTGGTTCTTCTTGAGATTCTTCTGGTTCTTCTTGAGATTCTTCTGGTTCTTCTTCCGGATTTTCTTCCTCTATTTCTTCTTTTTTGGGGTTCGTCTGGTAGTCTGTGATGTTTAACATTTATGATAACATCTCAGTTCCGTGTAGTGTCCTATTTGAAAGACTTACATTTGTGTGTGTGTGTGTGTGTGTGTGTGTGTGCGTGCGTGTGAGCGTGCGTGCGTGCTTGCGCGTGTGCGCGCGCGCGCGTCTATGCGTGTTTGTGTGAAAACCTAAACACTAGCGTCTATCACGGGTTAAGATGAAAGACGACACAATTAATTCTTTGAGATTTGTATCAAACCAGAAATCATGAGTGAATTTTGGCTCGAAATGAAATGCGACCGGAAGGGTGAAAAGCTATTGTCACCAAAGTGGCGTTAAATTCCGACGGAAATACCCATAGTCTCTCAACTACTGTCCTGGAGGATGTTCAGATCACGGTCTTTTCCATTTCGTCTCGCACTTTTCTAGTTTTTTGGATTTGTCTGCTATGTAAAGGTACACGAGACAGGCATTAGGATTCCCTTTCCAGTGCCAGCGAGTGAGCAAGAGCCTGGAGAAGAGGCAGTGCAATGTTACGCATTTTTCACCTCGAATGTATCTGCTGTCTGACGTCGCTACCACCCACACCTTACTACCCCCAGCTTCTCTCTCTCTCTCTCTCCTCTCTCTCTCTCCTCTCTCTCTCTCTTCTCCTCTC
>CM031611.1:9334309-9339309 GCA_018398815.1 Conus ventricosus | reverse complement strand
CCCCCAACACACATACATACCAACAATGTTTAACACAAGACACTATCACCACAGTTCCATACACAGCATACTGATGCGTTGTTTTTAAAGATATTTATGAGAACATTAGCGAAATATTCAAGGGGATGACGGGTAGGGAGTTTGTGGTGGGTGGGAAATGGGTGGCTGGTGATGGGATGGAAAATTCGTTGAGATTTGGGCAGGCGGTTTAAGAAAAAAAAAAAAAGCCGGCCACTGATATGGTACCGCAATTGACTCATTGCTATATTGCTAATCGCTAAAGGAATCATGTATGTCTCCACCACAGACACACAGGATGCATGTTGGATGAAGGTGTCAATTTCATGTGCGCGAAACTAAACATCAGAATACTTTCAAAAGAAAGTAAGCCTATTGTCAACAAATGACTTTTTTTTTATTTTTAGGAAATACACAATTCTGCTTTCCATTGCTGTTTCAATTGCGTAGACTCACACTTTGAACCAAACGGTAAGGAATATTTTACACACTGCTGATCTTGCTAACATTTCAGCATCAATGACAATATCTGCAATATTCATTTAAAAACGCACTGGCAAGTGTTTGGTTGTTTTTTGACTGTGTTACTTTTTTTTTTTAACTGAACAAGGGTCCTTCTGTGTAAACCACAGTTTGGAGTTCAAACAAATGTTAAATTCTCCAATTACAAACGAATATGTAACAATTCAAATGCATTGATTACAAACACGTAGTCAACAAGTCAAATGCGTTGATTACAAACACGTTGTCAACAAGTCAAATGCATGTGTTATGTGGAACTGAAAGTTGGAAACGTTTCTGTTGATTGTGCATGAGTGGAACATTTGTTGAACATGGGGTGCGTGTCCGGATGTCACACTGCTTGGGAAGAGATTGTTCACTTTCACAACTTTCTGTTGGAATTCTGGCTGATCACCTTCTGCACAATTTAGTCGGCGTTTCTGGTGTCCTCATGAATCCCATCCTGCATCTCTCTCTCTCTCTCTCTCTCTCTCTCTCTCATCTCTCTCTCTCCTCTCTCTCCTCTCTCTCTCTCTCTCTCTCTCTCTCTCTCAAACCAATAATCAGATAATCAAAGTTGTTGTTTTTTTCTTCAAAATTCGGTAGAGTCTGAAATTATAACAGACACCGAGTAAATATATTATCAAACGACATCCCTTTCTGCATTATTTTTGTCACGGGCCAGACATCCGGGTGACGTTCCCAATAAATTTTGACCTGAAACTGACTTTAGGATTGAACCATTTATTTTGATCAATCGCCGAACAACGGACAGTTGGATTTAGTACGTCTAGACGAAGTGATACGTTTCTTAACTTATCAAATAAGCGGCGACCAGAAAGTGGTATATTCTCTTGATTCGTCTCCTGACAAAAAAAAAAGCCGTTGGTTTATATGTGACCCTCTTCAGGAAATGAGTCAGAGGTCGTTTTACATTGCACCAGATCGAAAGGTGACCAAAACAGGTGCAGGAGCGAACGTAATCTTTTGATTCATTTGGCGGGCAATTTTCATTAAGATAGTAAGATTGAAAGACACACCAGCCGCCGTGGCGAAGTGGTTAGCGTCGCGGACTCCCGGCTGGGAGGTCGTGGGTTCGAATCCCATCAGAAGTCATGTGGGTTTTTCTGCCCCAGCCGGCTCCTACCCAGAGTTGAGTTTGCTGCGGACTCAGTTGGGAAGACTGGAACCACACAGTCGAGTTTCATCCACTTAATGGATGCGTTTCTGAGAGTGTTGCTCAAATTTCTTGACCAACACTGCAGGTGCCTGTATCTCTCGGGCCTGGTTGACGCCGGGATATATTATGAAAGGAAGCGTAGGGTACAGCCCTGTCATGTAGTCTCAGACCGAAATGGAAATCCGTAGCATCATCTTAATCATCCTCATTCTCATTGATCAGCATTTAAAAAAAAATGTCTCAAATTCTGTGGCCCTTCATGCCCTACTCTCATGGTGACCTCAGTTTCGATGTCCTCTCCACGTCTGTGGCCTTGGTTTGGTTCCGTCGGGGTCACTGGTATCGGCGGGTCCTTGGGGGCTGTCGTTAGACGGACGTGGTGGCGCCCTCCGAAGGGAGAGCTCACTCACGCCGGCTCCGCGACTAAGCAATTATTGTCGTCAGTAGGGGGCTTAGTAGGTGGTGTCCTGCGTATGTTAGATCAGAACAGGCGCCACTGAACACCACCGAAGTGACTCGGCAGCAGTGCAGTGTCTCCTCCGGTGGGTTGCCTCTTGACGACTTGACATTGACTGCTCCCTGTTGATTGCTGGTGCCGGGGCTGCGGCGGGGCCGACCGGGCTGTGGCTGTGGACGGGGTGTCGGAATGAGCGGCGTGGGTGCACTGCCTCTGAGGTGGCGCAGGAGTTGGGACAGCAAAAAAAAAAAAAAAAAAAGAAAGATTGAAAGACACAAGTTCTACCCGTTGAGGTGTCAAACGACTTAAGAGCATTTTTGCACTAAGAGACTCTCTTTCGATCTACATTAAAACTTAACAGAGAGTTCTCTCAGAGGTTTTTTTGTTGTTGTTGTTGTTGCTGCTGCTGCTGCTGCTGTTGTTGTTGTTGTTGATGTTGTTGTTGTTTTTGCGCTGTTATTTTCAATGCTGCTGCTGCTGCTGTCGTTTTGGTGTTGCTGTTGTGTTGTTATTGTTAATGCTGGTACTATTGCTGCTGTCGTTTTGTTGTTGCTGTTGTGTTGTTGTTTTTTTCAATGCTGCTGCTGCTGTTGTTTTGTTGTTGTTGTCTTGTTATTTTTTTAAAATGTTTATGCTACTGCTGCTGTCGTTTTGTTGCTGCTGTTGTGTTGTTATTGTTAATGCTGCTGCTGCTGTTGTTTTGTTGTTGTCTTGTTATTTTTAATGCTGCTGCTACTTCCGCTGCAGCTATTATAGTTGGTTTTGCCGCTGCTACTGCTGCTGCAGCTATTATTGTTGGTTTTGCCGCTGCTACTGCTGCTGCAGCTATTATAGTTGGTTTTGCCTCTGCTACTGCTGCTGCAGCTATTATTGTTATTCTTGCTGCTGTTAGTGTTGTCTGTGTATTTTGGGGGCTGGATGGCTTGTTATCTTCAGTGCCCCTTCACTGACAGTGATGTCAGTATGCTTCGTCCACCCCCTCCATCCACATCGTTCGCCAAGCATTACCCGGTGGCAGCCCCAGCCTAGCAATGGGGCTGGAACAATCACTATCGTGTAGTCAGAAGAGAACCAACGTGAAGAGACACCACACTGCCTCTGGATGTCGTTAGTGGAGTCTGTTTTCATCCACCAGACGCCAGAGACTTCCTACTGACGCCCTGTTTAGGAACATAATCGCCAAGTCAAAGAGCCAGCGCGAGTGACTCCACCCTACCCCCCTCCCCCTCCCCCCCAACCCACCCCGCACCACCACTTCCCCTACCTCTGTCTTTCGCTGCACTACTTTCCCTTCAAGCTTACTCAATGGATTTGCCAATACTGAAAGATGACAGAACGAACACCGGGCACAAAAATTGACACAAAATAAATATAGAAAGGTCGCGACTAGAGCAGCACATGATCTGCAACATAATTTGTGCTTCTTGTTTGCCATAATGAAATGTTGCTATTACTGATTCGGTTAGTCGTAATTCACACCCAGTTTTCATTTCGCTGACTTAACAACTAGAGCTGTTTGTTTTTTTTCTAATGTAATGCAAGTACGCGAGTGCGCGCGCGCGCACACACAACGTGCATGCGCGCATATAACAACAACTTACAGACAAACATACATTAAAAAAAAAAAAAAAATATATATATATATATATATATATATATATATATTATATATATATATACACACATATAAATATCTGTCACATTAAAAGCAAGCTAAAAACAAGCTTAAAACATTAACAGGTCTGTTTCTTGCGACTGCAGTCGTCAGGACTATATATATGGGAAGGGGGGGGGGGGAGGGGGGAGGAGGGGGAGGGGGGATTGTAGATGAAGAAAATGGGAACACGCAATTAAGAAAAATATGATACAAATATGAAAACCCTTCACTAGCTACATGAGGGAACCATCGTAATTCCTCTCGAAGACAGATCTGCCTGCTCCTAGGCCTTTCGCCCACTGGATCGGACTCATCAGGGAGACACGGCCGATTGTGTCTGTGCTCTTGGCGTCAAATAGAGACACACCACAATCCATAATTCTGTGGTGTTCTCATCTCCAAGGGTTAAAAAAAAATCCAACAGCACCCCCAAAGCAGCCAGCGAAGGGCAGTAAATGAAACAAAACGAAAGTGTGGAGAGAAAAGTGTTGCTGAAAAGCTAGAAACATTAAGCAAAGAGTATAAAATGTAGGGGACAATCTTTGAGCCTACGCTTGAGTGATCCATGCAAGGATGCAAGGGAGATCAAAAGATATGGAACAGTGTGAGTGGTCAGCTCTGTTGTTCGATCACCCAAGCATTGTCAGGGACTAAGAATTGTGCAGAACACCCTTTACTTGTATATCCTAAGAGATGCAGTCTCTCACAGACTGACCAAAGAACATAATGCTGGACAATTAAGTAGTGGGGTAAAACAAGTGCAGGCTAACAATTCTGCTATCGTTATATTAATGACTTGGCAAAGATTTGAACTTTTTAAAAAAAAAGGGGGGGGGGGGGGGGGGGGGGGGGGGGGGGGAGGGGACTGAAGATGAAGAAAATGGGAACATAACATTAAGGAAATATATTACATATATGAAAACCCTTCACAAGCTGCGTGAGGGAACCATCGTAATTCTTCTCGAAGGCAGATCTATTTATAATGCCTGCTCCTAGGCCTTTCGTCCACTGGATTGGACTCATCAGGGAGACACGGCGATCGTGTCTGTGCTCTTGGCGTCAAATAGAGACACACCACAGTCCGTAATTCTGTGGTGTTCTCACACCAAGGGTTGCAATAAAGAATCCAACAGCACCCCCAAAGCAGCCAGCGAAGGGTAGTGAAACAAAACGAAAGTGTGGAGAGA
>CM031611.1:9314309-9329309 GCA_018398815.1 Conus ventricosus | reverse complement strand
GGCGTTGTTGCTGGAGGTCCTGGACGGGGATCAGGACCGGCCAGTCAAGTCCACGGGCTTTTCCACCAGTACGTGGCCTCAACCAGTGCGTGGTCCCAACCAGTGCGTGACACCAACCAGTGCGCGGTCCCAACCAGTGCGTGGCCCCAACCAGTGCGTGGCACCAACCAGTGCGCGGTCCCAACCAGTGCGTGGCCCCAACCAGTGCGTGGCACCAACCAGTGCGCGGTCTCAACCAGTGCGTGGCACCAACCAGTGCGTGGCCCCAACCAGTGCGTGGCACCAACCAGTCCAAGCCCCGGGTGAAGCCCCCAGGAGGAGGGAAAAGGTAGCTGGGAGGAAAGAAGAAAGGGAGGGAAGAAGGGCACTGGAACCCCGCAGTCAGTACAGTCTGACCCATGCTGTTAAATCCTAACAGCCACTCGCATGATGGGCGAGGGGAGGTCTACTAGATACACCAACACCAGCTCAACACAGACCTGAGCATAACACAGTAAACCAATCAAATCAGGAATGTTCGTTAAAGTCTTCTCACACGAAGCAGGTAAGAGACTGCATTAAATTAACAGGCTATAAAACAAATATGAATTATCTTCATCCTTCTCTCACTCACGTTTAACATTTTCCTTTCTTAGGAACTGAACTAATTGCTTTACATCTGCCACCACATTTGCAAATAATAATTCAATGGCACAATTATCCCCACATTTTATATCAATATTTCAAAAATAAGACAAATCTCCAATCACACATCTAAACGACTAATCATGCGTACGCATGCTCGCGAACATAAAACTCGTTCTCCTTGCACACACAAACAGACGGTGGCCGAAGAATAAGAGTCCGGCGAATGTGACAGGGGCGGACGAGCGAGACCAAGCAAGTACCAACCCTGAATCACCAGGTTCTCTCCCATCCCCACCGACTACCGCATCACCAGATGCATAAACAGGAGAAAGAATTTTGAATATAATTTAGAATGGCAAGGTTAAAGATTGAATTAACCAGAAAAAAGGTCTCAAAATATATTTCTTTTACAATTTTGAAAACAAAAGAAAATTGCGCAAAAGAGAAGAATAAGCCGGCTAACAACAAAAAACCAAAACAAACAAACACGAAACTGATGCTTACCAGCTACCCGTGGGTGACCCAGAAGAGGCGGGTCAAACGACTCTCTCTGCCCTCTGTCCAGTCGAGAGGACAGCAGCGCAGATGCGGAAAAAAGATGAAGTGATGTCTCTCTCCTACAGGCCGACTGTAGGAAATGAAGGTACCGACTGTACCTTCGACGATAAGGTGAAGAACCAAGACCGGAGCAGGCGCTCCCAGAGACATCTTCCGCTCGAGTGAAGAGAAAAACCTGCCTGAGCGATGGCGGCCAACATGCCACGCTACGTCACCGTGAGAATACCTCAAGCCTAAGAGGAATCTTGCACGTGCGGCAGGTGAAAAGACAGGTGAGAGGCCGATAGAGACAGCCAGTACAAGAAAAAGATGCCAGCCACCCGTGAACCTGCAGGATGAATTGCACGGGCAGTGGAATTAGAGAGAGAGAGAGAGAAAGTAAACCTAACCTGAGCTGAACTACACCAAAGGTGCAACCACACCACAAGCCACATTAAGGGACGGATATACGACAACAACGACGACAATAAACAAATGAATAATTCTACTACCCTAGATGGGCCAATCGTCATAGGCCTCGTCACAAACTCGTGACAGTGCGTGTGTGTTTCTTCTTCCATGTGCACTATTCCTTTGGAGGATAGCCTGCAAACGTTCCTCGGTCTTGTCAAATATCCATGTCACGTAATCTTTCTCTTTTGTAACCAGCAGCAAGGTTTACCGGGGAGTCTTCTAAAGCGTCTAACCTCCTTGTCTGGAATAGTCCACAGTTGATATGTTGCCATTGTCCGCAGTGCCCCCACCCACACGATGATGGAAAGCGCAGATGCATACACAACCTTCAATTCAGGTCAGAGAATAATATTCTTGCTTCTCAGGAGAGGTTTGAGGATTTGTTTCCAGTGTTGCTTCCCTTTGATGCCCATCAGAGCTACACAGCACACTCCTCTTACCCTTTGTTTTCTTTCTCCAGGGACAGTACTCCCATGTCTCCCCTTCCACCTCTCCTCTCTTCTCTTCACAAGCGCTCCACCCACCTGCACCACCCCTCTCCAGCCATGTTCAGCTGCATGTCTTGCAGACCAATCACCAACTGTCCGCGGGGAAACATCAATTTCACTTCACTGTGTTCGTTCCGTTCCAACCACTGTGTGCTCTGGTACCCCCTCAGACATTGTAGGTAAATACTCCATACCAGTGCGCAAATGACAGCTCGGGTGATCGGTTTGTTTGGGGAAAAAATCGAACAATGCATGTCTGAAAGCAGCAGCAACTGCAGCAGCAGCAGCACTAGTAGTCTAGTCGTAGATGCAGAAAATGTTTTTTAATAGTAGTTGTAGTTGTTGCTGTAACAATAGCGGCAGTAGTAAGTTGTACTGGTAGTCACAGAGTACTCTCTTTGTCTCTTCTGTCCCTCTCTCTGACTCTCTCTGTCTGTCTGTCTGTCTGTCTGTCTGTCTGTCTGTCTGTCTGTCTGTCTGTCTGTCTCTCTCTCTCTCTCTCTCTCTCTTTCTCTTTCTCTCTCTCTCCCCTACAAAACATTTCAGATGAAAGAAGTACTGACATCCTAGATGCAATTGAAAGTTTGAACTGTTCCACATATCTTTATTTGTGCTGTTATGTAGCCTCGCTTCAAACACACCAGTGACTTTTTTCCACTACAGAAATGCCCCAAGCCTTGAGTCAAGATTCTCTCTCTTTCTCTCGTGTACTGCTGGACGAAATCAAAGCATAGAGTGACTGGGTTTGAAGAGGGGAGTAATGGCTGAAAGGGGTTGGGAGGTGGAGAAGGGTACTGGGGAAGAGGTGGATGGGGGTAAGTGAAGGTACAGTCTGTATGTGAGTGCGACAGGATTTCTGCTAGTCTTCCATTATCCTGCAAATAAGTCTGGTTTCCGTCTCAGTGGATACAAAAGCAGACTTTACAAGCAGCTCAACGTCTGACTGGCTTTAGGAAGAATGGCAAAAGAAGTCACGTGGATGCTGTCTGAAGACGTACATTTGAAAATGGTCAGCACGAAAAGTCACTGTCGGTTAAGGAGACGAGGAAATGGGAACAAAGCGTCTATCGGAACTAGGTCATTGCCAGCATATGTCTGGTTTATCTCAGAACGGTAGAGTGCTCCAATGACAGCCCCACCCCACCCCCATCTCCACCTTTGTACTTCCACTTCCCCTCTCCTACTGCACTCTTTTCCCCATCTCTAGTTTCCACATATCTATTTTCCCCACCTCTATTTTCCACATCTAATAAAGGCTTTTTTGTGGCACTTTGTAGCACAGATGGAGAGTACAGAAACACAGTTTCAGCTCAGATCTGAGAATGATGCTGTAGCTTCTGTGGAGAGGTTTCAGGTTTTTTTTTCCAGTGTTGCTTCCGTTCGATGCCCATCAGAGTTAGACAGCACATTCTCCTCAACTTTCATTACCTTTCTCCGGGGACGGTACTCCTATGCCTCCTCTTCCACCCCCATTGGTCTTCACAGAAGCTCCATCCTCCTTCACCACACCATCTACTGCATGTCTTGCAGACCAGTCACCAACTGTCCGTGGGGAGACATCAATGTCACTTCACTGTGTTTGTTTTGTTCCCACCAATGTGTTCTCTGGTAGCAGCAGACATTGTAGGTAAATATTCTGAGCCAGTGCGTAAATGAAAGCTCATGTGATCGGTTTGTGTGAAGAAATAATTCGAACGATGCATGTCTGAAAGAAGCAGCATCTGCAGAAGCAGCAGCAGCAGCAGCAGCAGCAGCAGCAGTAGTAGTAGTAGTGGTAGTAGTAGTTGTTGTTGTGTTTTTTATTGTTGTTGTTGTTGTTGCTGTAACTATAATGGCAGTTGTAAGTAGAGCTTGTAATCACAGAGTATTCTCTCTCTCTCTCTCTCTCTCTCTCTCCCCTCTCTCTCTCTCCTCTCTCTCTCTCTCTCTCTCTCTCCCCTCTCCTCTGTCTCATTTTGTGTACTTGGTGTTGTAAACTTCCAAAGCAACAGAATAAGGGCCACACAACCCATTCAATATCGCTGCTTCAAAAATTTCAGTAAGGATGAATTTTTCCTCGACTTAAGCTTAGCTCCTTTCTACAGTGTACTCAATTACACAGATCCAAATGAAGCGTATAATACCTGGTATAATATCTTTCTCTCAATCGTTGATAAACATGCCCCACTTAGAAGAAAAAGGGTAAAACACAGAGTACTTCCAGCTGGCTGACGAAAGACATTATTATAGGAATGGCACTAAGGGATGCACTTAAACCGCAAAAAAAGTAGATGAATATAAAAAGCAGAGAAACAGAGTATCAGATCTAGTTAGAAAATCAAAATCTGAGCATTTTAGGAAACTGATAAACGCACACAGGGATACAGCATCATTATGGCGTGCTGTTAATGAAATAACTGACAAGTCGAGAAAGAAATCAGATAATACTGCGACTATGTGGTCTGCTAACACTTTCAGCAATCATTTCCTTCAGTAACTGAATCAGTACAAACAGCTGCCAGTGTCACATTCTTTAATCGATATGAGACTCCAGCTGTTCTCCAATCGTTTTGCCAAGAACGATTGAATACTAGAGATTCATTTAGCATCCCCTTGCTTGCTATTAATGAAGTTGGTTCCTTAATTTAAAAAACTTAAAATAAAAAAGCAATGGGTCCTGATAACTTAAATGCTTCTATACTCAAGCTTGCTCTACCTTACATTGTTGATACCCTTACGTATGTTTATAATTTGTGTATTGATCAGAATGTTTTCCATGTGGTCTAAAGGCAGCAAAAGTTATTCCCTTACCCAAATCAAGAGATCTCACTGATTTAAACAATTTTAGACCAATATCTCTTTTATCCGTTGTATCGAAACTCTTGAGATGCATGTTCACAAACACCTAACTAAACATATGGAACATCACAAACTGTTCCACCCATTTCAGTCAGGCTTTCGTCGAAATCACTCATGCCACACGGCCTTAACACGCCTCTGTGATACATGGCTATCAGCCATCACCGAAAGAAAACTCACTGGAACTGTTTTCCTCGATTTTAAGAAAGCGTTTGATCTTGTAGACCACAACATATTTTTAAAAAAAAATGACTGCATATGTTCAAAATTCGGCAGTAGTCACCTTCTTTCAGTCATATCTTGAAAACAGGACCCAGCGTGTTACTTAAACGGTACTTTTTTCCTCTGAAGGAATAGTGAGCTGTGGTGTTCCACAGGGCTCTGTCCTTGGACCTCTTCTCTTCTGTATTTTTATAAATGACCTACCGATGCACATATCTCACAATGATGTCATCTGTGATCTGTTCGCTGACGACAGTTCTCTTCACTGTAGTGATACAAACATCATGTCTGTACAAATATCGTTACAACAAAGTATAAATGATGTCTTAGAATGGTGCAACCAAAACCGAATGGTCCTTAATCCACACAAAACAAAATGTATGGTCCTAGCATCGAGACAGAAACATCAACGACAGCATCTTATGTTGAGCCTAAAAATGATGAAACCTTGATCGAGCAGGTTACCGAACACCGTGTCTTAGGCGTGATTATTGATGATAATTTTAAATGGCAATCACATATAAATCATGTTGCAAACAGTTGGCTCGCAATTTGTTTTTGCTCAATAAACTCAGTTATTATGTTGAACCACACATCCGGAATTATTTTTTGAAGCCCATTGCCTTTCTCACATCAACTATGCGTCCACTGTTGGAGTGGTGCCGGTGAAAATCACATAAAAAAGATCAACCTATGCATAGGCGGGGAATTAAGCTGATTCTTCCCGACAAGTTTCTATCAACCACGGGCAAATTCGCAAAACTAATGATGCTACCACTGCAGAGCCAACTGATCTATAATAAGGCAGTACTAATGTTTAAAGTCATGCAAACATGGCGCCAACATATCTTGCTGAGTTTATCCAAATGGCAACAACGCGATATGATTCAAATAATTACATTTTACCACGTGTCCGCATTGATTTGTTCAAATCTAGTTTTGCATTTTTTGGTCCATCTGTGTGGAACTCTCTTCCTCCGTCTGCCAAAACATGTCAATCACTGCCGTCCTTCAAATCAGCAATACATAAACATTTACTTGAACAATAAATCTAACCTTTTGATCATAGTCTGAACGCCCTACTTTTATGTTTGCCTCTATATTAGCTGATGAAAATGTGTATGTATGTATGTGTGGGTGGGTGGGGGGGTGTGTGGTGTGTGGTGTACGCGTGCGTGCGTGTATGTGTGGGCGTGTGCGCGCATGTGAGCGCGCACGTACGTCTCTGATTATGTTTGTGTAATTTTGTAATGGATTTTTTTTTTTTTAAATAATTATTATTCTATTACTATTGTTATTGTTATTAATTATAATGTTGCTATATTCTTCCTTGTTTCTACCATTATTAATATGTGCAGTGTGTTTAGTTGAATGTTGTAGAATAGCAAGGACAGATTGGAAGAATAGGCACTGCCTAAAATCTCTATCCTTGAGTAATAAAGTTTTTGAGTCTTGAGTCTTGAGTCTCTCTCTCTCTCTCTCTCTCTCTCTCTCTCTCTCTCTTCTCTCTCCTATCTCTCCCCTCTCTCCTCTCTCTCCTCTCCCCTCTCTCTCTCTCTCTCTCTCTCATTCTTTCCCCTACAAAACATTTAAGATGAAAGAAGTACTGACATCTTAGATGCAATTGAAAGTTTGAACTGTTCCACATATCTTTATTTGTGCTGTTATGTAGCCTCGCTTCAAAAAACACCAGTGACTTTTTCCACTACAGAAATGCCCCAAGCCTTGAGTCAAGATTCTCTCTCTTTCTCTCGTGTACTGCTGGACGAAATCAAAGCATAGTGTGATTGGATTTGAAGAGAGGAGCAATGGTTGAAAGGGGTTGGGAGGTGGAGAAGGGTACTGGGAAGAGGTGGATGGGGGTAAGTGAAGGCACAGTCTGTATTTCTGCTAGTCTCCATTCGCCTGTGAATAAGTCTGGTTTCCATCTCAGTTCATACTAAAGCAGACTTTACAAGCAGCTTAACGTCTGACTGGCTTTAGGAAGAATGGCAGATGAAGTCACGTGGACACTGTCTGAAGACGTACATTGAAAATGGTCAGCACTAAAAGTCACTGTCGGTTAAGGAGACGAGGAAATAGGAACAAGCGTCTATCGGAACTAGGTCATTGCCAGCATATGTCTGGTTTATCTCAGAAACGATAGAGTGCTCAATGATAGCCCCACCCCACTCCCATCTCCACCTTTGTACTTCCACTTCCCTGTCCTACTGCACTCTTTTCTCCATCTCTATTTTCCCCATCTCTATTTCCCCATCTCTATTTTCCCCATCTCTATTTTCCCCATCTCTATTTTCCCCATCTCTATTTTCCCTATCTCTATTTCCCCATCTAAGAAAGGCATTTTTGTGGCAACTTGTAGCACAGATGGAGAGCACAGAATCATGCCAAAGCTTCAGCTCAGAAACTGAGAATGATGCTGTAGCTTCTTTGGATAGGTTTCTGGGTTTGGATTTCCAGGTTGATTACGTTTGATGCCCATCAGAATTATGCAGCACATTCTCCGCAACCGTCATTACCTTTCCCAGGGACGGTACTCCTATGCCTCCTCTTCCACCTCCTTGGTCTTCACAGAAGCTCCATCCTCCTTCACCACACCATCTACTGCATGTCTTGCGACCAGTCACCAACTGTCCGTGGGGAGACATCAATGTGACTTCACGGTGGTTGTTTAGTTCCCACTAGTGTGTTCTCTGGTAGCAGCAGACATTGTAGGTAAATATTCTGAGCCAGTGCGTAAATGAAAGCTCCTGTGATCGGTTTGTGTGAAGAAAAAAATTCGAACGATGCATGTCTGAAAGCAGCAGCGACTGCAGCAGCAGCAGCAGCAGCAGCAGCAGTAGTAGTAGTAGTAGTAGTAGTAGTAGTAGTAGTAGTAGTTAGTGGTAGTAGTAGTAGTAGTAGTAGTAGTAGTAGTAGTAGTAGTAGTAGTAGCATATTTGTTTTTGTAGTTGTTGTTGCTGCTGTAATTATACTGGCAGTGCTGCTGTAATTATACTGGCAGTAGTAAGTAGTGCATGTAGTCACAGAGTACTCTATCTCTGTCTCTGTCTCTATCTTTGTCCCTGTCTCTGTCTCTGTCTGTCTGTCTGTCTCTCTCATTCTCTCGCCTACAAAACATTTTTATGTGTGTGTGTGTGTGTGTGTGTGTGTGTGTGTGTGTGTGTGTGTGTGTGTGTGTGTGTGTGTGTGTGTGTGTGTGTGTGTGTTGTGTTGTTGTGTGTGTGTGTGTGTGTGTGTGTGTGTGTGTGTGTGTGTGTGTGTGTGTGTGTGTGTGTGTGTTTCTTCTTCCATGTGTACTATTCCTTTGCAGGATAGCCTGCAAACGTTCCTCGGTCTTGTCAAATATCCATGTCACGTAATCTTTCTCTTTTGTAACCAGCAGCAAGGTTTACCGGGGAGTCTTCTAAAGCGTCTAACCTCCTTGTCTGGAATAGTCCACAGTTGATATGTTGCCATTGTCCGCAGTGCCCCCACCCACACGATGATGGAAAGCGCAGATGCATACACAACCTTCAATTCAGGTCAGAGAATAATATTCTTGCTTCTCAGGAGAGGTTTGAGGATTTGTTTCCAGTGTTGCTTCCCTTTGATGCCCATCAGAGCTACACAGCACACTCCTCTTACCCTTTGTTTTCTTTCTCCAGGGACAGTACTCCCATGTCTCCCCTTCCACCTCTCCTCTCTTCTCTTCACAAGCGCTCCACCCACCTGCACCACCCCTCTCCAGCCATGTTCAGCTGCATGTCTTGCAGACCAATCACCAACTGTCCGCGGGGAGACACCAATGTCACTTCACTGTGTTCGTTCCGTTCCAACCACTGTGTGCTCTGGTACCCCCTCAGACATTGTAGGTAAATACTCTATAGCAGTGCGCAAATGACAGCTCGGGTGATCGGTTTGTTTGGGAAAAAAACTTCGAACAATGCATGTCTGAAAGCAGCAGCAGCTGCAGCAGCAGCAGCACTAGTAGTCTAGTCGTAGATGCAGAAAATGTTTTTTAATAGTAGTTGTAGTTGTTGCTGTAACAATAGCGGCAGTAGTAGGTTGTACTGGTAGTCACAGTGTACTCTATCTGTCTCTTCTGTCCCTCTCTCTGACTCTGTCTGTCTGTCTGTCTGTCTGTCTGTCTGTCTCTCTGTCTCTCTCTCTCTCTCTCTCTCTCTCTCTCTCTCTCTCTCTCTCTCTCTCTTTCTCGTTCTCTTTCTCTCTCTCTCCCTTACAAAACATTTCAGATGAAAGAAGTACTGACATCCTAGATGCAATTGAAAGTTTGAACTGTTCCACACATCTTTATGTGAGGTGTTATGTAGCCTCGCTTCAAACACACCAGTGACTTTTTTCCACTACAGAAATGCCCCAAGCCTTGAGTCAAGATTCTCTCTCTTCTCTCGGGAGGAAATCAAAGCATAGATTGACTGGGTTTGAAGAGGGGAGTAATGGCTGAAAGGGGTTGGGAGGTGGAGAAGGGTACTGGGGAAGAGGTGGATGGGGGTAAGTGAAGGCAAAGTCTGTATGTGAGTGCGACAGGATTTCTGCTAGTCTTCCATTATCCTGCAAATAAGTCTGGTTTCCGTCTCAGTGGATACAAAAGCAGACTTTACAAGCAGCTCAACGTCTGGCTGGCTTTAGGAAGAATGGCAAATGAAGTCACGTGGGTACTGTCTGAAGACGTACATTTGAAATGGTCAGCACTAAAAGTCACTGTCGGTTAAGGAGACGAGGAAATGGGAACAAAGCGTCTATCGGAACTAGGTCATTGCCAGCATATGTCTGGTTTATCTCAGAACGATGGAGTGCTCCAATGACAGCCCCACCCCACCCCCACCCCCAGCCTCCTACTCCCTCCTTCCCCCTCTCTTTCTGCTTCCCTTTCCCCATCTTTCACCACTCCTTTTTCCCCCTCTCACCATAACTCTCTCTCTCTCTCTCTCTCTCTCTCTCTCTCTCTCTCTCTCTCTCTCTCTCTCTCTCTCTCTCACTCTCTCTCTCTCTCTCTGCCTGCCTGTTTTTCTCTTTGTCTGGCTCTGTGAGTCTGTCTGTCTGTCTGTCTGTCTGTCTGTCTGTCTGTCTGTCTGTCTGTATGTATGTATGTCTGTCTCTCTCTCTCTCTCTCTCTCTCTCTCTCTCTCTCTCTCTCTCTCTCTCTCTCTCTCCATCCCTCTTTGTTCACCTGTTTTCTTCCTCCCACTTTCACAATTCAGTGTATGGTCTTTGGTTAACAAGAGCTGCACTCTATCGCTACAGAGTAATACTTTAGAATTTCTCTCTCTCTCTCTCTCTCTCTCTCTCTCTCCTCACTCTCTCTCTCTCTCTCTCCTCTCTCTCTCTCTCTCTCTCTTTATTCGCCTGTTTTCTTCCCCCCATTTTCAATATTCAATGTATGGTCTTTGATCCACAAAAATCAGCGCTCTGTAGCTACAGAGAGTTACTTCAGAATTTTGTCATGCAGACAAGATCTGCACGCCTCTACTCCTGTTCTTTAATGTGTTCAACCCACCGTTTGCCTCTTATCCTACAGTGATGTGTATTTGTCACATGTCAATCAAACATAGGAGCATCTCCTGTCTGTGTGTTCTGTTATTCTCATTACGCGCCCCAACATCGTTTCCCCACTTCCTCCTCCCTTCTTCCTTAATACCATCGTTCCTTCACACACCCCTTCCCTAAACCTTTCTACTTATTTTTCTTCCCCCCACCCTTCAAAAAAGTGGTTGTCAACTCATTAAGTTGTAAACGCTTATCCAAGAAAACCTCTGCCTTATTTCGAGGAATCCATGGTGTGTCTGATACTTCACAGGAAATACACAACGTCGCTTGGTGGACTAGGAGGTTCTTTGTTGCAGACATGCCCTTGCCTTCAACCTGTCAGATATGCAAACCTCTCTGGTCAGCTCCCAGACCAGTGCTGTGAGGTGATATTTGAGACTAAAAAAAAAGCAGGTCCGGGGTGAGAAAAACAGGATGCTGCTGGTTGTGCTAAGAACTGCGCTGGTACTAGTGCTGGTGCAATTGCCTCTGCTGCTGTACTGTGAAAATATCAACAAAGGCAGCATTGTACGTGTCCCCATTGTGTGCGTGGTGTTTGTGTGTGCGGGCTCATATGTGTACGTGAAGTTAAGTGAACAGTAATAGCAAGAACGCTTTTATTTTCCCCAAGACAGTATGTTAAGGACTATAGCCTATGATCATTAAAACATTGCATATTATTTCCCTGAAAAAATACTCTCTCTCTCTCACTGTCTCGCTCTGTCCATCAATGGAGAGACTAACAAACTAAGTAGGGCTTAAAACCCGAATGAAATATTTTAATTCGTGCCTGTCGTAAACGTCAATCTCAGTACTGTAGAATGAATCATGTGGAACTGAAAACCTGAAATATAGATAACATCTCGGCTTAGGTGGAAGCATGCTTAAGGTCCTCTGAAAAGTTCTGCAAGTGGTTTTCTGCTGAGGCCAAAGTCTGACAGTTCTGTAGTCTTAGTGGCCAAGCCACTACCGGCACCTTCCGCTGAAGAACACACGGCAGGTTGATTTGTAGTTGACATGTTTCTTTAAAACAGATATTGAACAAAGCAATAAACAACAACAAAAACCGACAAGAACAAGAACAACACCACGAAGAACGCAACAACACAACATCATCAACATCATCATCAACATCATCATCATCATCATCATCATCACCATCATCAACAACGACAAAAATGACAACAACAACGACGGCGACGACAACAACGACGACGACGACGACAACAACAGAAGAAGAAAAGCAAACTCTCGTATGCAATTACATGCAAAGCCCAGCTTCGAGATTTTCGCCTGTTTGTTTGTTTTCCTGCCTTACCCTTAGTATAAAAAAGTATCCTCGTTAATGTAATGCTAGACAATACTTCAGATTTGCCGAAATATGAATATATGAATAAGATTTGTTACCTTTGACGTTTTCACTTACTCTCTTAATTTGTTGTTTTTTTCTTAATGCTGAAAATATTATTTAAAACATTGAATGAAACAAAACACTCAAACAACTGTGATTCTCTCGCAACGTCCCTCACCCCCCCCCCCCCCCCTTCCAGAGAATGGTTGTAACCATGGATCCAATATTGCAAGCCTTGTGGTCAAGCACTAAAATCTATGACACATATGCTAAGCTATTGGACACTTTAGAGAATGCTTTGTGTATATACTAGAGAGTTGCGTCCCTTCGCCTTGTGTGCTCGAGGGAACGCTCTGTTACCAATTCTGTGTTTGTGAGAGACTGAGAGTGCTGCTGTGTGACTGTATAACATCATTGTTTTCGTCATGACACGCCCGTCATTTTGGTGTCTTTTTTGGCACTTTTTTTTGGCCCGGTTCTTACACCTGACATTTTTTGTTTTCTTCTACCAATTGACCCTGTTGAGCGAGCGGCCATTCAGCTTGCAGTCGGCACGTGCAGACCATGCTATGCAGCCAGGTGATTCAGTGTCATCGCTGCCCGCCGGGTTACATACAGCAGAGACCAGCTCCTGTCATTGAGGAAAGTGCACACTGAACTTGCCCAACTGTGGTGTGACACACTTAGGTGTTTTAGTCCACACAGTCTGTTTTCCGTGTTCTTCGAGAAAGAAGAAACGTCGACCGTTTCGTGGAGGGCGTCGGAGATTCCAGAGAGGTAGGCCAATTCCAGTAATCATCTCCAGTCGTGATCAAACCTGCCCTTGTCTCTTTCCTGATCACCCCCAACCCTCAACATGTAAACAACACGCCAAGCCTACTGTGAGCTCGAACAATCTGATCTCCATTCCGCTCACACCCTCTTCTGATCGCACGCCGTATTGACTCAAAATCGCATCTTTTTATGCACAGTATGTCGGTCCCACATGCAAAGAAAAGAGAACTGAGATGAACACTTTCATTGTTGACAATGACCTCGATATGTTGTTTGTTGTGGAGACGTAGCTTAGACCACGGGGTGACGAGGCACTCGGTGCCGATCTCACACCCAGTGGTTACTCCATCAAGTCCCTCCCCCGTACCTACGGCAAGCGTGGTGGGCGGTATCGCTGTCATCTATAGAGACAAACTTGCTCCCCATCTTACCTTCATAGACAAATTGACTTTCGATCATGCCGCTTTTGAACTGCTACAAGTGTCACTGACATCACCTGGGCCCACGTCTGCCAACAAGTATACGCTGACAGATGCGATGTTTCTTTGACCAGCTTCCAGAGCTTCTTGATCACTGTAACACCCTCCGTGGTCACTTGTGTTTATTGGGTGACTTCAACTTTCATGTGAATGACCTTCGTGACAGAAGTGCATGCGGGTTTTAGAGCTCCTGTCGATGTATGATTTAAGTCAGACTGTGTCTGGCCCTACTCACAAAGGGGGTCACACTCTAGATCTGGTGATTGTGCGGCCTTCTGATGGAGTTCACCGATCATCCGAGGCCACGTGCGCCTTGGAGTCTGACCACTTTACTGGGGTGTCTGCCTTCGACAATGATCTCCCTTCCCCTGCCCCGGTGTTCCGCAACGTCCGCAACATCTGTGCCATTGACAAAGCAGTGCTGAAAGACGATCTGCAGGTGGAGCTGGGCAGCATTGAGAACTGCACCGCTGACCAGTACAACACTGCCCTCCGGGACGTTCTGGACAAGTATGCCCCTGTGTCTCGACGCAGGGTGATGGAGAGGAAGGTGCCGTCCCCGTGGTTTGGTGTTCTCGGCGATGAACTGCTTCAGGCGAAACACGAGCGGAGATGTGCAGAGCAGCAGTGGAGACTGACAGGACTCATCGTTCACAAACAGATCTATCAGAAAGCCAAGAATTTTGTGACTTTCCTTGTTCACAAAGCCAAGACGTTATTCTACAACACCAGTATTTCGGAGGCAAAGTCTAGCAAAGAACTGTATCACATCACCAACACTCTGTGTGCTAGGACTAAAAGTAATCAGCTTCCCACCATCTATCCATTGTCTGCATTTCCAAATATGTTTTCAGACTTCTTTTGTTCCAAGGTTGAGAAAATTCGGAAAGATCTGGACGCTCAAGCGACTGTGGCGCACCCCCTTGGTAAACCGTTCAGTGGTGATCCACTTTGTGCATTCAGTCCTGTCACTAACGAAGAGGTTTTGGTAATTTTGAAAAAAAATCAGCTCCCAAAACTTGTGATCTTGACCCACTCCCCACGCCCCTGCTCTATGAATGCTTGGAAACCTGTTTTGCCTTTTTTGACAAAGATGATCAATGATTCTCTACTTTCTGGTGTTTTTCCTGATGTTCACAAGAATGCGATTGTAACCCCTCTATTGAAGAAGCCAACACTGGACTCTAATGATCTGAAAATGTCCGTCCAGTTTCCAATCTGTCGTTTTTTGTCAAAGCTTATTGAGAAAATGGTATTGTCTCAGCTTTTCACTCATTTATTGTCCAACCAACTGTTCAGTATCCATCAGTCGGCCTATAGACCCGGTCATAGCACGGAAACTGCCCTGATGGAAGTTGTAAATGATCTGCTTTCTCTTGATGAAGAAAAACTCTCTGTTTTGACATTGTTAGATCTCTCGGCCGCATTCGACACCATTGATCACAGCATTCTTCTCTCTCGTTTAGAACATGTGTTTGGTGTTTCTGGCACAGACCTTCACTGGTTTGAATCATACCTGTCCAACCGCACTCAAACTGTATCTATTCAAAACTGGAAATCTAACCCAGCGTTAATCGCCTATGGAGTGCCACAGGGTTCTGTCCTTGGCCCAGTTTTGTTTGTTTTGAATACAACACCCTTGTCTGATATCATCTCATCTCACTCTGTTCTGTCTCACTCT
>CM031611.1:9304309-9306809 GCA_018398815.1 Conus ventricosus | reverse complement strand
ACTCTCACCAAAGACGGTCGCTCTACAACAGAAATCAAGACAGATTAGCGATCGCAACAGCAGCAATGGCAAAGCTAAACAAGATCTGGAAGAGCAGGGAGATCAGCTTTCCTACAAAGATGAAGCTGTACAAGTCCCTGGTGCTGTGCATCCTGCTGTATGGGTGCGAAAGCTGGACCATGACAGCAGAGACCATCAAGAGAATCCAGACGTTTGAAACTAAATGCTTCAGGCGCTTGCTCGGATCTCTTGGTAATACCGGAAAACAAACGACCTTGTGAGGAGCCAAATAACATCACTTGCAGGCCCCCAAGAACCCCCTCTTGGCAACAGTCAAGAAGAGGAAACTGTCGTGGTTCGGCATGTCATACGCCACAATTCACTACCCCAAACAGTCATCCAGGGCACGCTGGAAGGCGGCAGACGAAGGGGACGACAAGCCAAATGCTGGATGGACAACATCAAAGAATTGACCAGGATGGATGGCCCTACGCTGATGCGACAGGCAGAGGACAGGGCCGGATGGCGGTGCCTGGCTTCGAGAGTGTCCTCATCTCTCCTCTACGCCCATCATGGGCAAGAGAATGATGATGATGATGATGATGATGATGATGATGATGATGATGAGATGATGATGATGATGATATATATATATATATATATATTTAAAATCAAGTATTAAAAGGAAAAGTGTGTGTGTGTGTGTGTGTGTGGATTTTAGTATTCCTTTTAATACTTGATTTTAAACAAATGTTGCTCCCCAAGGGGTCGAGCGCTTTTGAAATCATTTTAGGCATTCTGATAATATTTCATCTCTCTCTCTCTCTCTCTCTCTCTCCTCTCTCTCTCTCTCTCCTCTCTCTCTCCTCTCTCTCTCTCTCTCTCTCTCTTATATATATATAAATATATATATATATATATATATATATATATATGTGTGTGTGTGTGTGTGTGTGTGTGTGTGTGTGTGTGTGTGTGTTGTGTGTGTGTGTGTGTGTGTCTGTGTGTGTGTCTGTGTGTGTCTGTGTGTCTGTGTGTCTCTGTGTGTCTGTGTGTGTCTGTGTGTCTGACAGGTGCGTTCCAAAAAGATATTAAGTTTGAAAAACACAAATTCTACCCGTTGTGCTGGTCAAACACTTTAAAGAGTTTAAAAAAAATAATAAACATGTCATCTTAAAATACATCGAAGCTTGACTCAGACCCTTCTGAAAGCATTCTCTTGTTGTTGCTGTTGTTTATATTGTTGTTGATGTTTTGATCTTCTTGTGTTGCTCTTGTTGTTTTGTTGTTGTTTTGTTTGCTCTTGAGGTCGATTGGCTGGTTCATGGGTTATCTTAAGAGTTCCTTTACTTACAATACTGTCACGATGCTTCGTCTACCCCTTCATGACCAGCTCCAACCTAAAGCTGCAGCCCCAGCATTGGAAAAACAGTTGGAGTAGTCACCATCGTGTCTCCAGGAGGCACCCAGCCGGTGGAGTCGCCACACTGTCATCGTGATCGTTAGTGGTGTCTGTTCTCAAACAGCATACAAAAAAATACTTCCTGCTACTACTAGTTGCAATTATGTTCCTAACCCTATTTCCTAAAAAACAAGGTAGGTAGCACTCAATGACTGGCCAGCGCGTTGGGCTAATGCGTAGGTCAGACATCCCCTGAGTCGTAGCCACGAGACCCCTTCTCGATTGTCTCATCTTGCTGTTAATTCATTTATCCATCAGCTCAATCATGCGCAGTGTGGTCTAAAACTTAGCGGATGTGGTGTAGCGTATATGGACTGGTCCGCACGCAGTGATGCCTCCTTGATGAAACTGAAACTAGTTGCAGATCCATTGAGAGTGATTCTATCTTCCTCCCATTCCCGTCCTCTGTCCGTCTTCTGCCGCACGACTTCCGCTCCAGAGGGCGCCCAGCGTCCATCCCAAAAAACATTTTCAATGACCTTGAAATACCGAAGATACACGACAAACGCGGGCAAAGAAATTGACAATTAACAGATATCGAAGTTGCAACGAAGCGAAGCACGATTCTCAACATGATTCTAGGGTGAAAAGATTGCGAGGATGAGAATGATGCCATGACACACACACACACACACACACACACACACACACACACACACACACACCCGTGCCCACAGCGGCTTCTATTAGCTCCTATCCGCGAGTGTGTATAAGCTATTTTCCCATAGATGTATGCACCTTATTTCGTACGCAAAATATCACAACTAACTTTTCCGTTACGTGGCTATCATGGAATATTAGAGGTTACAAGGGGACCGATGACGCTTAAAAATTAACAAACTCCTTGAACAAAGTTTCGTAGCAATCTGTCTAAAATATGACTTGTGTTTTTACAAAAAACCCATCTTTATTTTGAAAAAGCAAAAGAATTTTTCTTTTCCGTTTTGCAGCAGGGGGTTTATTTTTTTTTCGACCCAAAAAGGGGGGAAAACCCCAAAAGGGTTCGGGGGGTTTTTCCGCTTTTTTTTTAAAAAAAAA
>CM031611.1:9295837-9304209 GCA_018398815.1 Conus ventricosus | reverse complement strand
GCAAAATGCGCCAACATATCTTGCTGAGTTTATCAAATGGCAACAACGCGATATGATTCAAATAATTACATTTTACACGTGTCCGCATTGATTTGTTCAAATCTAGTTTGCATTTTTTGGTCCATCTGTGTGGAACTCTCTTCCTCCGTCTGCCAAAACATGTCAATCACTGCCGTCCTTCAAATCAGCAATACATAAACATTTACTTGAACAATAAATCTAACCTTTTGATCATAGTCTGAACGCCCTACTTTTATGTTTGCCTCTATATTAGCTGATGAAAATGTGTATGTATGTATGTGTGGGTGGGTGGGTGGGTGTGTGTGTGGGGTGTACGCGTGCGTGCGTGTATGTGTGGGCGTGTGCGCGCATGTGAGCGCGCACGTACGTCTCTGATTATGTTTGTGTAATTTTGTAATGGATTTTTTTTTTTTTTAAATAATTATTATTCTTATTACTATTGTTATTGTTATTATTATAATGTTGCTATATTCTTCCTTGTTTCTACCATTATTAATATGTGCAGTGTGTTTAGTTGAATGTTGTAGAATAGCAAGGACAGATTGGAAGAATAGGCACTGCCTAAAATCTCTATCCTTGAGTAATAAAGTTTTTGAGTCTTGAGTCTTGAGTCTCTCTTCTCTCTCTCTCTCTCTCTCTCTCTCCTCTCTCTCTCTCTCTCTCTCTCTCTCTCTCTCTCTCTCTCTCTCTCTCTCTCTCTCTCTCTCTCTCTCTCTCTCTCTCTCTCATTCTTCCCCTACAAAACATTTAAGATGAAAGAAGTACTGACATCTTAGATGCAATTGAAAGTTTGAACTGTTCCACATATCTTTATTTGTGCTGTTATGTAGCCTCGCTTCAAACACACCAGTGACTTTTTCCACTACAGAAATGCCCCAAGCCTTGAGTCAAGATTCTCTCTCTTTCTCTCGTGTACTGCTGGACGAAATCAAAGCATAGTGTGATTGGATTTGAAGAGAGGAGCAATGGTTGAAAGGGGTTGGGAGGTGGAGAAGGGTACTGGGGAAGAGGTGGATGGGGGTAAGTGAAGGCACAGTCTGTATTTCTGCTAGTCTTCCATTCGCCTGTGAATAAGTCTGGTTTCCATCTCAGTTCATACTAAAGCAGACTTTACAAGCAGCTTAACGTCTGACTGGCTTTAGGAAGAATGGCAGATGAAGTCACGTGGACACTGTCTGAAGACGTACATTTGAAAATGGTCAGCACTAAAAGTCACTGTCGGTTAAGGAGACGAGGAAATAGGAACAAAGCGTCTATCGGAACTAGGTCATTGCCAGCATATGTCTGGTTTATCTCAGAACGATAGAGTGCTCCAATGATAGCCCACCCCACTCCCATCTCCACCTTTGTACTTCCACTTCCCCTGTCCTACTGCACTCTTTTCTCCATCTCTATTTTCCCCATCTCTATTTTCCCCATCTCTATTTTCCCCATCTCTATTTTCCCCATCTCTATTTTCCCCATCTCTATTTTCCCTATCTCTATTTTCCCCATCTAAGAAAGCATTTTTGTGGCAACTTGTAGCACAGATGGAGAGCACAGAATCATGCCAAAGCTTCAGCTCAGAACTGAGAATGATGCTGTAGCTTCTTTGGATAGGTTTCTGGATTTGGATTTCCAGGGTTGATTACGTTTGATGCCCATCAGAATTATGCAGCACATTCTCCGCAACCGTCATTACCTTTCCCCAGGGACGGTACTCCTATGCCTCCTCTTCCACCTCCCTTGGTCTTCACAGAAGCTCCATCCTCCTTCACCACACCATCTACTGCATGTCTTGCGACCAGTCACCAACTGTCCGTGGGGAGACATCAATGTGACTTCACGGTGGTTGTTTAGTTCCCACTAGTGTGTTCTCTGGTAGCAGCAGACATTGTAGGTAAATATTCTGAGCCAGTGCGTAAATGAAAGCTCCTGTGATCGGTTTGTGTGAAGAAAAAAATTCGAACGATGCATGTCTGAAAGCAGCAGCGACTGCAGCAGCAGCAGCAGCAGCAGCAGCAGTAGTAGTAGTAGTAGTAGTAGTAGTAGTAGTAGTAGTATAGTAGTAGTGGTAGTAGTAGTAGTATAGTAGTAGTAGTAGTAGTAGTAGTAGTAGTAGCATATTTGTTTTTGTAGTTGTTGTTGCTGCTGTAATTATACTGGCAGTGCTGCTGTAATTATACTGGCAGTAGTAAGTAGTGCATGTAGTCACAGAGTACTCTATCTCTGTCTCTGTCTCTATCTTTGTCCCTGTCTCTGTCTCTGTCTGTCTGTCTGTCTCTCTCATTCTCTCGCCTACAAAACATTTTTATGTGTGTGTGTGTGTGTGTGTGTGTGTGTGTGTGTGTGTGTGTGTGTGTGTGTGTGTGTGTGGTGTGTGTGTGTGTGGTGTTTGTGTGTGTGTGTGTGTGTGTGTGTGTGTGTGTGTGTGTGTGTGTGTGTGTGTGTGTGTGTGTGTGTGTGTGTTTCTTCTTCCATGTGTACTATTCCTTTGCAGGATAGCCTGCAAACGTTCCTCGGTCTTGTCAAATATCCATGTCACGTAATCTTTCTCTTTTGTAACCAGCAGCAAGGTTTACCGGGGAGTCTTCTAAAGCGTCTAACCTCCTTGTCTGGAATAGTCCACAGTTGATATGTTGCCATTGTCCGCAGTGCCCCCACCCACACGATGATGGAAAGCGCAGATGCATACACAACTTCAATTCAGGTCAGAGAATAATATTCTTGCTTCTCAGGAGAGGTTTGAGGATTTGTTTCCAGTGTTGCTTCCCTTTGATGCCCATCAGAGCTACACAGCACACTCCTCTTACCCTTTGTTTTCTTTCTCCAGGGACAGTACTTCCCATGTCCCCCTTCCACCTCTCCTCTCTTCTCTTCACAAGCGCTCCACCCACCTGCACCACCCCTCCCAGCCATGTTCAGCTGCATGTCTTGCAGACCAATCACCAACTGTCCGCGGGGAGACACCAATGTCACTTCACTGTGTTCGTTCCGTTCCAACCACTGTGTGCTCTGGTAACCCCCTCAGACATTGTAGGTAAATACTCTATAGCAGTGCGCAAATGACAGCTCGGGTGATCGGTTTGTTTGGGAAAAAAACTTCGAACAATGCATGTCTGAAAGCAGCAGCAGCTGCAGCAGCAGCAGCACTAGTAGTCTAGTCGTAGATGCAGAAAATGTTTTTTAATAGTAGTTGTAGTTGTTGCTGTAACAATAGCGGCAGTAGTAGGTTGTACTGGTAGTCACAGTGTACTCTATCTGTCTCTTCTGTCCCTCTCTCTGACTCTGTCTGTCTGTCTGTCTGTCTGTCTGTCTGTCTCTCTGTCTCTCTCTCTCTCTCTCTCTCTCTCTCTCTCTCTCTCTCTCTCTCTCTTTCTCGTTCTCTTTCTCTCTCTCTCCCTTACAAAACATTTCGATGAAAGAAGTACTGACATCCTAGATGCAATTGAAAGTTTGAACTGTTCCACACATCTTTATGTGAGGTGTTATGTAGCCTCGCTTCAAACACACCAGTGACTTTTTTCCACTACAGAAATGCCCCAAGCCTTGAGTCAAGATTCTCTCTCTTTCTCTGGGGAGGAAATCAAAGCATAGATTGACTGGGTTTGAAGAGGGGAGTAATGGCTGAAAGGGGTTGGGAGGTGGAGAAGGGTACTGGGAAGGGGTGGATGGGGTAAGTGAAGGCAAAGTCTGTATGTGAGTGCGACAGGATTCTGCTAGTCTTCCATTATCCTGCAAATAAGTCTGGTTTCCGTCTCAGTGGATACAAAAGCAGACTTTACAAGCAGCTCAACGTCTGGCTGGCTTTAGGAAGAATGGCAAATGAAGTCACGTGGGTACTGTCTGAAGACGTACATTTGAAAATGGTCAGCACTAAAAGTCACTGTCGGTTAAGGAGACGAGGAAATGGGAACAAAGCGTCTATCGGAACTAGGTCATTGCCAGCATATGTCTGGTTTATCTCAGAACGATGGAGTGCTCCAATGACAGCCCCACCCCACCCCACCCCCAGCCTCCTACTCCCTCCTTCCCCCTCTCTTTCTGCTTCCCTTTCCCCATCTTTCACCACTCCTTTTTCCCCCTCTCACCATAACTCTCTCTCTCTCTCTCTCTCTCTCTCTCTCTCTCTCTCTCTCTCTCTCTCTCTCTCTCTCTCTCTCTCTCTCCTCTGCCTGCCTGTTTTTCTCTTTGTCTGGCTCTGTGAGTCTGTCTGTCTGTCTGTCTGTCTGTCTGTCTGTCTGTCTGTCTGTCTGTATGTATGTATGTCTGTCTCTCTCTCTCTCTCTCTCTCTCTCTCTCTCTCTCTCTCTCTCTCTCTCTCTCCATCCCTCTTTGTTCACCTGTTTTCTTCCTCCCACTTTCACAATTCAGTGTATGGTCTTTGGTTAACAAGAGCTGCACTCTATCGCTACAGAGTAATACTTTAGAATTTCCTCTCTCTCTCTCTCTCTCTCTCTCTCTCTCTCTCTCTCTCTCTCTCTCTCTCTCTCTCTCTCTCTCTCTCTCTTTATTCGCCTGTTTTCTTCCCCCATTTTCAATATTCAATGTATGGTCTTTGATCCACAAAAATCAGCGCTCTGTAGCTACAGAGAGTTACTTCAGAATTTGTCATGCAGACAAGATCTGCACGCCTCTACTCCTGTTCTTTAATGTGTTCAACCCACCGTTTGCCTCTTATCCTACAGTGATGTGTATTTGTCACATGTCAATCAAACATAGGAGCATCTCCTGTCTTGTGTTCTGTTATTCTCATTACGCCCCAACATCGTTTCCCACTTCCTCCTCCCTTCTTCCTTAATACCATCGTTCCTTCACACACCCCTTCCCTAAACCTTTCTACTTATTTTTCTTCCCCTCCACCCTTCAAAAAAGTGGTTGTCAACTCATTAAGTTGTAAACGCTTATCCAAGAGAAAACCTCTGCCTTATTTCGAGGAATCCATGGTGTGTCTGATACTTTCACAGGAAATACACAACGTCGCTTGGTGGACTAGGAGGTTCTTTGTTGCAGACATGGCCCTTGCCTTCAACCTGTCAGATATGCAAACCTCTCTGGTCAGCTCCCAGACCAGTGCTGTGAGGGTGAGTATTTGAGACTAAACAAAAAGCAGGTCCGGGGTGAGAAAAACAGGATGCTGCTGGTTGTGCTAAGAACTGCGCTGGTACTAGTGCTGGTGCAATTGCCTCTGCTGCTGTACTGTGAAAATATCAACAAAGGCAGCATTGTACGTGTCCCCATTGTGTGCGTGGTGTTTGTGTGTGCGGGCTCATATGTGTACGTGAAGTTAAGTGAACAGTATAGCAAGAACGCTTTTATTTTCCCCAAGACAGTATGTTAAGGACTATAGCCTATGATCATTAAACAGTTGCATATTATTTCCCTGAAAAAATACTCTCTCTCTCTCACTGTCTCGCTCTGTCTCATCAATGGAGAGACTAACAAACTAAGTAGGGGCTTAAAACCCGAATGATAATAGTTTTAATTCGTGCCTGTCGTAAACGTCAATCTCAGTACTGTAGAATGAATCATTGTGGAACTGAAAACCTGAAATAATAGATAACATCTCGGCTTAGGTGGAAGCATGCTTAAGGTCTCTCTGAAAAGTTCTGCAAGTGGTTTTCTGCTGAGGCCATAAGTCTGACAGTTCTGTAGTCTTAGTGGCCAAGCCACTACCGGCACCTTCCGCTGAAGAACACACGGCAGGTTGATTTGTAGTTTGACATGTTTCTTTAAAACAGATATTGAACAAAGCAATAAACAACAACAAAAACCGACAAGAACAAGAACAACACCACGAAGAACGACAACAACACAACATCATCATCATCATCATCAACATCATCATCATCATCATCATCATCACCATCATCAACAACGACAAAAATGACAACAACAACGACGGCGACGACAACAACGACGACGACGACGACAACAACAGAAGAAGAAAAAGCAAACTCTCGTATGCAATTACATGCAAAGCCCAGCTTCGAGATTTTCGCCTGTTTGTTTGTTTTCCTGCCTTACCCTTAGTATAAAAAAGTATCCTCGGTTATATGTATGCTAGACAATACTTCAGATTGCCGAAATATGAATATATGAATAAGATTTGTTACCTTTGACGTTTTCACTTACCTTCTCTTAATGTTGTTGTTTGTTTTCTTAATGCTGAAAATATTTATTTAAAACATTGAATGAAACAAAACACTCAAACAACTGTGATTCTCTCGCAACGTCCCTCACCCCCCCCCCCCCTTCCAGAGAATGGTTGTAACCATGGGATCCAATATTGCAAGCCTTGTTGGTCAAGCACTAAAATCTATGACACATATGCTAAGCTATTGGACACTTTAGAGAATGCTTTGTGTATATACTAGAGAGTTGCGTCCCTTCGCCTTGTGTGCTCGAGGGAACTGCTCTGTTACCAATTCTGTGTTTGTGAGAGACTGAGAGTGCTGCTGTGTGACTGTATAACATCATTGTTTTCGTCATGACACGCCCGTCATTTTGGTGTCTTTTGCACTTTTTTTTGGCCCGGTTCTTACACACCTGACATTTTTGTTTTTCTTCTACCAATTGACCCTGTTGAGCGAGCGCCATCAGCTTGCAGTCGGCACGTGCTGACCATGCTAATGCAGCCAGGTGATTCATTCATCGCTGCCCGCTCGGTTTACATACAGCAGAGACCAGCTCCTGTCATTGAGGAAAGTGCACACTGAACTTGCCCCAACTGTGTGTGACACACTTAGGTGTTTAGTCCACACAGTCTGTTCCGTGTCTTCGAGAAGAAGTAAACGTCGACCGTTTCGTGGAGGGCGTCGGAGATTCCAGAGGTAGGCCAATTCCAGTAATCATCTCCAGTCGTGATCAAACCTGCCCTTGTCTCTTTCCTGATCACCCCCAACCCTCAACATGGTAAACAACACGCCAAGCCTATGTGAGCTCGAACATCTGATCTCCATTCCGCTCACACCCTCTTCTGATCGCACGCCGTATGACTCAAAATCGCATCTTTTTATGCACATATGTCGGTCCCACATGCAAAGAAAAGAGAACTGAGATGAACACTTTCATTGTTGACAATGACCTCGATATGTTGTTTGTTGTGGAGACGTACTTAGACCACGGGGTGACGAGGCACTCGGTGCCGATCTCACACCATGGTTACTCCATCAAGTCCCTCCCCCGTACCTTACGGCAAGCGTGGTGGGCGGTATCCTGTCATCTATAGAGACAAACTTGCTCCCCATCTTACCTTCATAGACAAATTGACTTTCGATCATGCCGCTTTGAACTGCTAACAAGTGTCACTGACATCACCTGGGCCCAGTCTGCAACAATATCGCAGACAGATGCGATGTTTCTTGACCAGCTTCCAGAGCTTCTTGATCACTGTAACACCCTCCGTGGTCACTTGTGTTTATTGGGTGACTTCAACTTTCATGTGAATGCCTTCGTGACAGAAGTGCATGCGGGTTTTAGAGCTCCTGTCGATGTAGATTTAAGTCAGACTGTGTCTGGCCTACTCACAAAGGGGGTCACACTCTAGAATCTGGTGATTGTGCGGCCTTCTGATGGAGTTCACCGATCATCCGAGGCCACGTGCGCCTTGGAGTCTGACCACTTTACTGGTGTCTGCCTTCGACAATGATCTCCCTTCCCCTGCCCCGGTGTTCCGCACGTCGCAACATCTGTCCATTGACAAAGCAGTGCTGAAGACGATCTGCAGGTGGAGCTGGGCAGCATTGAGAACTGCACCGCTGGACCAGTCAACACTGCCCTCCGGACGTTCTGGACCAAGTATGCCCTGTGTCCGACGCAGGGTGATGGAGAGGAAGGTGCCGTCCCCGTGGTTTGGTGTTCTCGGCGATGAACTGCTTCAGGCGAAACACGAGCGGAGATGTGCAGAGCAGCAGTGGAGACTGACAGGACTCATCGTTCACAAACAGATCTATCAGAAAGCCAAGAATTTTGTGACTTTCCTTGTTCACAAAGCCAAGACGTTATTCTACAACACCAGTATTTCGGAGGCAAAGTCTAGCAAAGAACTGTATCACATCACCAACACTCTGTGTGCTAGGACTATAAGTAATCAGCTTCCCACCATCTATCCATTGTCTGCATTTCCAAATATGTTTTCAGACTTCTTTGTTCCAAGGTTGAGAATAATTCCGGAAAGATCTGGACGCTCAAGCGACTGTGGCGCACCCCCTTGGTAAACCGTTCAGTGGTGATCCACTTTGTGCATTCAGTCCTGTCACTAACGAAGAGGTTTTGGTAATTTTGAAAAAAAATCAGCTCCCAAACTTGTGATCTTGACCCACTCCCACGCCCCTGCTCTATGAATGCTTGGAAACTGTTTTGCCTTTTTT
>CM031611.1:9283337-9288337 GCA_018398815.1 Conus ventricosus | reverse complement strand
CCATCATAATCTCTCCTGAAGGCACATTTATTTGTATAGCCTGCTCCTAGGCCTTTCGTCCGCTGGATCGGACTCATCAGGGAGACACGGCTGATATATATATATATACCAGTTTAAAATAGGATTTTAAAATGAAGAGATTAAAACCTACAAGCGAGGAGAGCGTTTTTAGCTTGAAACAAGCTTGTAGGTTTTAATCTCTTCGTTTTAAAATCCTATTTTAAACTGGTATGTCGCTCCCTACATGGTTGAGCACTTTTAACGTTCTGAGTGGCTTTTTAACTCTGATTATATATATATATTATATATATATATATATATATATATATATATATATATATATATATATATATATATATATATATATATATAGACGACATCGACCTGATGGGAGGCAGCAACGAAGAACTGCAAGACCTGACAAAGAGACTGAAAGAAAGGGCAGGTACATATGGAATGGAAGTGAGCACAGAAAAAAGCAAAGTCCTGGTCAACAGCACAACCAACACCCATGCTGAAATCTACATGAACGGACAACAGCTTGAAGAAGCAGACGCTTTCAAATACCTTGGCGCCACTCTCACCAAAGACGGTCGCTCTACAACAGAAATCAAGACCAGATTAGCGATCGCAACAGCAGCAATGGCAAAGCTAAACAAGATCTGGAAGAGCAGGGAGATCAGCTTTCCTACAAAGATGAAGCTGTACAAGTCCTGGTGCTGTGCATCCTGCTGTATGGGTGCGAAAGCTGGACCATGACAGCAGAGACCATCAAGAGAATCCAGACGTTTGAAACTAAATGCTTCAGGCGCTTGCTCGGGATCTCTTGGTAATACCGGAAAACAAACGACCTTGTGAGGAGCCAAATAACATCACTTGCAGGCCCCCAAGAACCCCTCTTGGCAACAGTCAAGAAGAGGAAACTGTCGTGGTTCGGGCATGTCATACGCCACAATTCACTACCCCAAACAGTCATCCAGGGCACGCTGGAAGGCGGCAGACGAAGGGGACGACAAGCCAAATGCTGGATGGACAACATCAAAGAATTGACCAGGATGGATGGCCCTACGCTGATGCGACAGGCAGAGGACAGGGCCGGATGGCGGTGCCTGGCTTCGAGAGTGTCTCTCATCTCTCCTCTACGCCCATCATGGGCAAGAGAATGATGATGATGATGATGATGATGATGATGATGATGATGATGATGATGATGATGATGATGATATATATATATATATATATATTTAAAATCAAGTATTAAAAGGAAAAGTGTGTGTGTGTGTGTGTGTGTGGATTTTAGTATTCCTTTTAATACTTGATTTTAAACAAATGTTGCTCCCAAGGGGTCGAGCGCTTTTGAAATCATTTTAGGCATTCTGATAATATTCATCTCTCTCTCTCTTCTCTCTCTCTCTCTCTCTCTCTCTCTCTCTCTCTCTCTCTCTCTCTCTCTCTCTCTCTTATATATATATATATATATATATATATATATATATATATATATATTGTGTGTGTGTGTGTGTGTGTGTGTGTGGTGTGTGTGTGTGTGTGTGTGTGTGTGTGTGTGTGTGTCTGTGTGTGTGTCTGTGTGTGTCTGTGTGTCTGTGTGTCTCTGTGTGTCTGTGTGTGTCTGTGTGTCTGACAGGTGCGTTCCAAAAAGATATTAAGTTTGAAAAACACAAATTCTACCCGTTGTGCTGGTCAAACACTTTAAAGAGTTTTAAAAAAATAATAAACATGTCATCTTAAAATACATCGAAGCTTGACTCAGACCCTTCTGAAAGCATTCTCTTGTTGTTGCTGTTGTTTATATTGTTGTTGATGTTTTGATCTTCTTGTGTTGCTCTTGTTGTTTTGTTGTTGTTTGTTTGCTCTTGAGGTCGATTGGCTGGTTCATGGGTTATCTTAAGAGTTCCTTTACTTACAATACTGTCACGATGCTTCGTCTACCCCTTCATGACCAGCTCCAACCTAAAGCTGCAGCCCCAGCATTGGAAAAAACAGTTGGAGTAGTCACCATCGTGTCTCCAGGAGGCACCCAGCCGGTGGAGTCGCCACACTGTCATCGGTGATCGTTAGTGGTGTCTGTTCTCAAACAGCATACAAAAAATACTTCCTGCTACTACTAGTTGCAATTATGTTCCTAACCCTATGTTCCTAAAAAACAAAGGTAGGTAGGCACTCAATGACTGGCCAGCGCGTTGGGCTAATGCGTAGGTCAGACATCCCCTGAGTCGTAGCCACGAGACCCTCTTCTTCGATTGTCTCATCTTTGCTGTTAATTCATTTATCCATCAGCTTCAAATCATGCGCAGTGTGGTCTAAAAACTTAGCGGATGTGGTGTAGCGTATATGGACTGGTCCGCACGCAGTGATGCCTCCTTGATGAAACTGAAACTAGTTGCAGATCCATTGAGAGTGATTCTATCTTCCTCCCATTCCCGTCCCTCTGTCCGTCTTCTGCCGCACGACTTCCGCTCCAGAGGGCGCCACAGCGTCCATCCCAAAAAACATTTTCAATGACCTTGACAATACCGAAGGATGACACGACAAACGCGGGCAAAGAAATTGACAATTAACAGATATCCGAAGTTGCAACGAGAGCGAAGCACGATTCTCAACATGATTCTAGGGTGAAAAGATTCCCGAGGTTTGAGAATGATGCCATGGACACACACACACACACACACACACACACCACACACACACACACACACACCGTGCCCACAGCGGCTTCTATTAGCTCCTAGTCGCGAGTGTGTTAAGCTATTTTCCCATAGATGTATTGCACCTTATTTCGTACGCAAAATATCACAACTAACTTTTCCGTTACGTGTGCTATCATGGAATATTAGAGGTTACAAGGGGACCGATGACGGCTTAAAAATTAACAAACTCCTTGATAAAAGTTTCGTAGCAATCCTGTCTAAATATGACATTGTGTTTTTACAAGAAACCATCTTGATTTTGAAAAAGCAAATGAATTATCTTTACCTGGTTTTGCAGCAGGGGTTCATTATTATCGACCAAAAAGGGGGGAAAGCCCCAAGGGCTTCGGGGGGTATCTCTGTCTACATAAAAGAGCAGTACAGAAAGTATATAAATTCTTACCAAAAAATAACAGCGATGTTGCATGGTTACATATTAAAACAGCATGTACAGTGAAAACCGCAGAAAAGAGAGATGTATATTTAGGTTGTGTATATATTCCACCGGAACATTCTTCCTTTGGCAAGGACTACACTAGACGCATATGGGACTCATTAGAAAGTGACATTGAAGAACTAACAACAAAAGGCAATATCCTCCTGTGTGGTGACTTTAATGCAAGGACAGGCAATCAAGCCGACTTCATTAGCCTGGACAATGAAAAGAATTATTATGATTTACCTGCTGACTACCATTTTGATAACGTCATAAAAAGACAGTCGATGGACCTCTTAACTAATAAGAACGGACGTCGTTTATGTAACATGTGTATTGAAAATCAAATGTGTGTTTTGAATGGAAGAGTGCTTGGAGATCTTGCAGGATTGTATACTTGTCATAATCCACAGGGAAGCAGCGTAGTAGATTATTTCCTTTGTTCACAATATTTGCTTAGACATGTGTTAAACATGAAAGTAACTGACTTGACACGACATTCTGACCACTGCCCACTAGAGTTATTGATCCAACTGCCCATGAAAATAAATTTATACATTTCGCAAAAGACAAGCCTCTCTCACAACCCACGACGAACAGCAGTTACGTAAAGACCTACGTCATAGGAATTTTACAAAAAACACGGAAGACTATCTAGTATTTCAGTGGAATGAAAAGTCTGCCGAAAAAGTAGTAGCAACCTCCAAAATGCCCACCATACACACCATGATCCAAAAAATCAAGACGACATTGTGACACAACTTGCAACAAATGAACATGACATCAACATAAATACGACTATTGAACAGATAACGAATATATTTTCAACCACGGCAAAGATGGCGCTTAGACAAAGACGGATAGAAAAAAAAACTAGACAGAGAAAGAAGAAGTGGTTTGACAGAGACTGTCATTCCCAAAGAAGAGAGATAAGATCACTACTGAACGCGGTCAACAGAAACCCCAAATAAACAACTAAGGCAAAAATACTTTTCACAATGTAAAATATATAAACGACTTTTAAGAAAACCAAGAAATATATCGGAACAAACTCCTTAATTCCCTAAACGAAGCCCTAGAAACTGATCCCAATTCAATATGGAAAACCGTTCGGGAACTGCAAACATACGATCATGAAATTTATGGTCAGAAAATTGTCTCAGCGCGAACAAATGGTTTGAACATCTAAAAACATAATAGGTGAGAAACAGAAGATCGCAGATAAACGAAAACAAACAGTTGATGACATGTTAGTAGCATTTAAGAGGTCAAATAATCGTCCTTCTGGGAATTCAGAGTTAGATTATGAAATATTAGAAACGGAGGTAAGGAACGCGGTCAGAAAGCTGAAAAATAAAAAATCCCCAGGCAAAGAGGGGAATCAGAAACGAAATGCTTAAAGCAATGTTACCTGAAATCGCTCCTCTTCTGAAAGACGCGTTTAACTTAATCTTAAATCAGAAAAATACCCTGACTCTGGAAAACAGGAATCACAGTCCCAGTCTATAAGTCAGGCGGCCAGTCCAACCCAACAATTACAGAGGCATAACTTTGAATAGTTCGCTGGGAAAAGTGTTTTGCAACATAATAAATGAAAGGATAATGAATTATCTTGAGGCAAACCCACCTTTTGGCAAAGGAGCAAGCAGGGTTCAGAAAGGGATCACGGACGACTGATCAAATATTTCATATTGTCAAAACTAGTTGATAAGGTACTAAAAGACAGAAGTAAAAGGCTTTACTGCTGTTTTGTTGACTTCAGCAAAGCATTTGATCATATATGGCACGAAGCCCTACTGATGAAAATGATGCAAGCGGGAATAACAGGTAAATGCTACCAAATCATACAGGACATG
>CM031611.1:9273337-9278337 GCA_018398815.1 Conus ventricosus | reverse complement strand
TCTTCTTCTCTTCGCACTCATGCTTTGGAGGATGGTCTGGAAGAGGTCTCCATCTTGTCTCGTGCCCATGCCACTTCAGCTTGTTTCTTTAACTGTAATCTTTAGCGGAGTTTTCTAGTATTCTTCTGAAGTGTCTTGTATCTCTTTCTGGGATATTCTGTTGATTCTTTAACTTTAATCTTTACCCGGCAGCGGAGTTTTCAAGCAGTCTTCTGAAGTGTCTTATATCTCTTTCTTTGATATTCTGCTGTTGGTATGATGCCACGGTCTGCAACACACAACGATGGAAAACACCGATGCATGCAAAAAAAGCTGCAGCTCAGATCTGAGAATCCTGCAGTCCTTAACCTTCATCTTCTTTCTCTAGTAGAGACTGTAATCCTGTGCCTCCTCTCCCACTGCCATTATCCCCTTGTCTCCTTAGGACCACCCCCCGTCCCTCGCTGTCTCATGCCCCTTCTCCAGCATTCAGTTTACCAAGGTACTCAGCTGAATTTCTTGCAGACCAGGCACCAACTGTCCATGGGGAGACATCAGTTTCACTTCACCGTGTTCATTCAGTTCCCACCAGTGTGTGCTCTGGTACCAGCAGACATTGTAGGTAAATACCATGTGCCGGTGCGTAAGTGACAGTTCTGGTGATCGATTTGTTCGAAAATAAATCTCCAACGATGCATACGTGAAAGCAGCCGTAGCAGTGCCTGAACCAGCAGCAGTAGCAGCAGCATTGATGGTTGTAGCAATATAAGTAGCGTTAGTGTAACGGTACAACTCTCTCTCTCTCTCTCTCTCTCTCTCTCTCTCTCTCTCTCTCTCTCTCTCTCTCTCCTACAAAACGTTTCAGATGAAGGAAGTGCTGACATCCTAGATGCTGTTGAAAGTTTGAACTGTCCCATACATCTTCATGTCTAGCATTTTCTTTTCATTACAAAAAAAAGATCCTCAAACCTCGGGGCAAGGCTATCTCTTTCTCTTTCTTTCGTGTACTGCTGGATGAAATCCAAGTACAGTGTGAGTGAGGTTTGCAGAGATTGAAAAGGATAGGGAAGGTGGGAAAGGGTACTGGAGAAGTGATGAATGCAGGCACAGTCGACACGTGAGTGCGACATAAATTCTGCTATTCTTCCGTTCGCCTATAACTTAAGTCCTGGTGTCTGTCTCTGTTGATACAAAAGTAGTCTTTCAAAGCAGCTGAAAGTCTGACAGGTTTTAACAAGGACAGTAGCGAGTCACGTTGATGCTATCTGATAACGGGTATTCGAAAAATGATCAGCACTAAAATATCATTGTCAGTCGGGGAGATGAGGAAATGGGAACACCGTGTCTGTCAGAACTAGGTCATTGCCATCCCACTTGTCCGATTCACCTCAGATCCACACAGTGCTCCACTGACAACCCCCCTCCGTCTTCCTCTCCCCTCCCCCTTTCCCACCGCCCTCTTTTTCCTAATCTTCCACCATTCCTTCTTCCCCTCTCTCATCCAACTTTCCCCCTCCCTCCTATTTCTATCTCACCCCCCTCTGTCTCTCTCCTTCCCTCCCTCTCCGCTCACCAGTTCTCTCCCTTCCCTCTAACCACACTTGGAAAGATATATTGGCCTGTACGCTGATTCAGTGAGTGGTCTTTATGCCACAAATGCAGCGCTCTTCAGCTACAGAAGAATGCTACAGATTTTGTCATGCAATCAAGATCTGCATCTCTCTCTCTCTCTCTCTCTCTCTCTCTCTCTCTCTCTCTCTCTCTCTCTCTCTCTCTCTCTCTCTCTCTCTCTCCTTCTCCATTTTTCTCTTACCCTACCGTGCTGTGTATTCACAACTTGTCAGTTAAACATGGAGGCATTGCTTCTCTTGTATTTTGTTATTCTCATTATGCTCCCCCACACCTTTTTCCACTTCTTCTTCACTTCTTTTTGTGCCATTCTTTACCCCCCCCCCCCCTCCCCCCCTCCCCCTCCCCCGTTCCTCCCCTCCTTTTCTTTTTTTTTATTTTATAGTTTACACCTTTCTTTTTTCACTTCGACAAAGTGGTTGTCAACTCATTTAGTCCCAAACACTTATCCCAGAGAAATCCTCAAGACATCTGTCTTATTTCGAGGAGTCCACGGAGTGTCTGACACTTTCACAGGGAATGGACAACGACGTCGCTGGATGCAGCAGGAGGGCTTTGTTGCAACGAAGGCACTTGCCATCAACCTGTCAGAGCTAGAAATCTCCCTGGTCAGCTTCAGGTCCTTCTCCCTGGTCAGCTCCAGGTCCAGTGAAGGTGACTGAAGATTTGGGTGCTGAGTTAAAAAAACAACAACAACAGTTTATTGGGTGGGAAAGATTAGGATGCCGCTAATTGTGCTAGGAACTGTACTGGTGCTAGCCATGGTGCTACTGCTTCTGCTGCTGTACTGTGAAAACTATCAGCAAAGGCAGTGTTGCGCATGTCATCTTTGTTTGTGAGGTGTTGTTTGTTCTCTTAATTAACGGAGTTGTTGTTGTTGTTGTTGCTGTTGTTGTTTTGTTGTTGTTCTTTCCATTCACAATTCATAGTTCGGATGCCTCCTCTCTCTCTCTCTCTCTCTCTCTCTCTTCTCTCTCTCTCTCTCTCTCTCTCTCTCTCTCTCGTAAATAAAGTAGACAGCTGGCAAACCAAACGGTTTTAAAACCCAAGTGGCAATGTTTTCACTTCGTGCCTGTCATGAACGTCAACCTCAGCATTGATGAATGAACCATTGTGAAGCAGAAAACCTAAATAATAGCAAACAGTTTGTGTCAGCAGTAAGCGTGTTCAAGTCTCTCTTAACAATGCTATTAGTGGTGTTGTGCAAGGGCCGTAATTCAGACTGATCTGTTATCTGAGTGGCCAAGCTTCTGACGGCAGTTATCACAAAGGAATACACGGCAGGTTGACTTGTACCTTGAAATGTTCCATTGAAACAAATACCAAACAAAGCAACATCAACAACAAAGGGGAAAAAATTCCCAATGCAATTATGTCTAAGGACAAGCTTAGAGAATGTCACCTGTGTTATTTTTCCTGTCTGGTCCTTAATGTAAAAAGGACTCCCTTGTTGTAAGTATGATAGACAATGCATAAGATCGATACAGTAGGTGGCAGTCAGTGTAATTATCATTGTTCTCGTGCATGGACTGATCAGAGAATGGGGTGCAAGACTTCAAACTAGTTTTGTTTGAAGCCTTTTCCCTCTATTTTTTTCTTCTTCTATTCTCTGTATTCTTTTCTTATTATTCGTCTTCTCATTTTCTGTTTCCTTCCATCATTATAGTAGTGAATTGGCAAAGATTTGAAATTGAAAAAAAAAAGTTGAAGATAAAGAAAATGGGAAAATATATATTATAAATTTATATGAAAACCCTTCACTAGCTGCATGAGGGAACCATCGTAATCCCTCTCGAAGGCAGATCTATATGTAGTACCTGCTCCTAGGCCTTTCGTCTGCTGGATCGGACTCATCAGGAAGACACGGCTGATTGCGTCTGTGCTCTTGGCGTCAACTAGAGACACACTACAGTCCATAATTTTGTGGTGTTCTCACCATCAAGGATTTAAAAAAGAATCCAACAGCACCCCCAAAGCAGCCAGCGAAAGGTAGTAAATAAAAGAAAACGAAAGTGTGGAGAGGAAAACATTTGCTGAAAAACTAACAGTATAAAATGTAGGGGACAAACTTTGCGCCTATGCTTGAGGATCCATTTAAGGATGCAAGGGAGATCAAAAGATATGGAACAGTCTGAGTGGTCAGCTCTGCTGTTCAATAACCCAAGCATTGTCAGCGGCTAAGAATTGTGCAGAACAACCTTTACTTGGATCTCCTAAGAGATGCAATCGCCCACTGATTGACCAAACAATATAATGCTGAACAATTAAGTAGTGGGGGAAAACAAGTGCATGTTAACAATTCTTCCGTTATTATAGTAATGACTTGGCAAAGATCTGAAACTGAAAAAAAAGTTGAAGATAAAGAAAATGGGAAAATATATATTATAAATTTACATGAAAACCCTTCACTAGCTGCATGAGAGAATCATCGTAATCCCTCTCGAAATATATATATGTTACCATGTTCCAGAGGCGGCCGTAAAGAAGAAACAGTCCTGTGCCACTTGCACACAGGCCACTCGTTTTATACCCAATCTTATCTTTTAAAAGGTGAAGAAGCTCCGTGGTGTAGATTGTTGGGACTTCTACGATGTGAGACATAAACACTTTACAGCAGAGTCCATGAAAACCCTGTTCAGAGATGTCCCGCCTGACATGATCTTTGAGTTTCTGAGGGAGATTAACATTTTTCATCTGAGATAAGATTTTACGGAAGAAAGATTTTTAACGAAGCTTCTGGTGCGTTTTTAGAAGATGTATTTTTAAAGAGATGTGTGAAAGGGGCTTTTTTTTTGATGACTTGTGAGTTGATTTTAACGTGGTGACAGCCCTGATATGGCCCTTTGCGGTCGGCTGGGCTATAAGCAACATTACTTGACCTTACCTTACACAAAGGCCGGGAATTAATTATGTCCCTTGACGTCTTAATGTTGTGCTGCTCTGTGCGTGCCTACACCCTGTGTGAGCACAACGCAAGCCTCCGTGGGTGGTGCAGGATTGGTCTTCACTGGTTGGTTCAGCAATTGAAGTCAGTACTTCTCTGGGTCTCACTCACACGTACAATTGATTGTATCGCACCATATACACATTCATGCTTGGCAGAAACAAAAAAGCATTATATAAATATTTAACGGTGTCTACACGGCTTGTAAATGGCCATCTCAGCCCGACATTACGTTCGCGTTCCATCCCCATCTCCGCTGACAAAAGGGGTAGCATTTCCATTCCGACTCTTGAATTTCCTTTATCCGGATACGTTCAGCTGCTGTTATGCAGGTCAGACGCCAGCGGTCAGCAGGAAGACGTGAACCTCAGGTCACTGTGTCCACTGTGTCTGTTCACTTTGCACCAAAGTGCACTGCTGTGTCAGCGCTCGATGTAAGTTAGTGTGC
>CM031611.1:9263337-9268337 GCA_018398815.1 Conus ventricosus | reverse complement strand
CACGCACGCACGCACGCACGCACGCACGCACGCACGCACGCACGCACGCACGCACGCACACACACACACACACACACAACCACACAAAACATACAGATACACACACAGCCACACACACACACACACACACACCCTACACACACACACACACACACACACACACACACACACACACACACACACACACACACACACACACACACACACACACCACGCACGCACGCACGCACGCACGCACGCACGCACGCACGCACGCACGCACACACACACACACACACACACACACACGTGCGCGCGCGCGAGCGCTCCCGCGCGTGGACATTCCTTTATTTTCTTGATTTCCAGAATATAAGTCTTGATAGATTTTTTCTTTCATTGTCTGAGCAGGAAATGAATCACTGACGACAGCTATCACCTGCCATTCAGACATTCTTAGTAAAATCGAACCCACAGAAGAAGTCTTTGGGGTGGTTCCACATTTCCTACAGAGGCTGCCTTCAGGGCGTCTGCCCGCCAGCAGAGCTATTCCAGCATAACGATTAGTTCAGCAAATCTTTAAAAGACCTAAGGTGAACTATAGCTACCTCAGTATAACGATTATGTCAGCAAATCTAAAAAAAAGACCTCAGGGGAACTACAACTAACCTCAGACGGTCGTAAGTGTGAGTGTGGATAACAGTTCCTGTGTACCATTCCAAGAAATTCATGAACAAAAGCAAAATCTTTGGTGTTACCGTGGCGATGGGGTGGATATTTCCTGTCGCTTTCCCCCACCATTGAAAGGAGGTCCCATGACAAATGATGTTGCCAAAACGACTGCCGGTGGAATGTAATTGGCCCTGATGAAACACATTAACATGCAAACTCAGGAATCCGATATCACTGTTTGGAATTTTCGGTTTAAAAATAAATTGCAATAAATGATAGGAAGCATTGATCTTCTCATAATAACAATCATAATTATGTGCAGCATTCTATCTTGACCTGTCCTGTCATTCATTCATTCACTCATTCATTCATTTATTCATTTACTCATTTATTCATTCTTTGTTCCTTCGTTCTCTTGTTCGGTCTTTCATTCAATAATTCATTCTTTTGTTCGTTCGTTCATTCGTTCATTCTCTTGTTCATTCATTCATTCATGCATTCTTTATTTCCTTGCAATGACCTTTTTTTCTGTATTCGATTTGATTTAAATTTTTCCACGGCATTGATTTGTTCTGTGTTTGGTCTGATTTCACTTTTTCTCAGCAATGCCTTTGTTCTGTGTTTGGTCTGATTTCACTTTTTCCCAGCAATGCCTTTGTTCTGTGTTTGGTCTGATTTCACTTTTTCTCAGCAATGGCTTTGTTCTGTGTTTGGTCTGATTTCACTTTTTATCAGCAATGGCTTTGTTCTGTGTTTGGTCTTATTTCGCCTTCTCCCAGCAATGGCTTTGTTCTGTGTTTGGTCTGATTTCACTTTTTCTCAGCAATGGCTTTGTTCTGTGTTTGGTCTGATTTCACTTTTTCTCAGCAATGGCTTTGTTCTGTGTTTGGTCTGATTTCACTTTTTCTCAGCAATGGCTTTGTTCTGTGTTTAGTCTGATTTCACTTTTTCCCAGCAATAGCTTTGTTCTGTGTTTGGTCTGATTTCACTTTTTCTCAGCAATGACTTTGTTCTGTGCTTGATGGGATTTCATTGGTCCCAAGCAATGGCTTTGTTCTGTGTTTGATGGGATTTCATTGGTCCCCATTGTCGTCTGGGATACAGGTCAAAATGAAGCTCGTTTTAGAACAAATCTGATCGAGCAGCATGGAAAGGAATGGCAGCCTTCCTCGTTGTCGTTACTGTCGTCGTCGTCGTCGTGTCTCTCGCTCTCTCTCTCCATATATATATATATATATATATATATATATATATATATATATATATTGAATTATAAACAAAGCTTGCTCTTATGTCTTAGATTGAAATAGGGGGAGATACGCATTCATATCAGCAGTGGTAGATGATTCTGCTTAACTGACAGTATGTGCTTGAGTGGGTGAATGGGAAAAATAAAATAAATGCTTCTCAAAATGAGCCTTCAGCAAGCTTACATTCTCCAAGGGGGAGACATCCTCCAACAGGAAGGGAAACTCACTAACATATAACTCCTGGTCATATACCGATATTTCGAAACTTGTTTGTTTTCTCCTCAGTGACCGCGGAAAGTGGTAATTTGACTCCTCTGCCTTTTCAGTTTTAAGAAGAATGCAATCCCAGAAAAGGCTGGTGTACAATACCGTAGTATGTTTGTGAGTTTTCAAAAAAACAACCAAAGGTGCCATCTAAGAAGCAAAAGAAAATCATGAAAGAGCAAAACAAGCTACATTTTCTTGCGAAAAGTCGAAAATATAAAAAAGATATCCTCTAAGACACAAGTGCTGAGGGCCAGTTCTTGGAATGAATCCGCAAGGGACTAAAATACAACAAACTAATAAATTCCAAGGATAAGTACCGAGCACCGTTCCAGCAACTTACAGAGCAGCTTGGTATTGCAATGACTGCAAGAAATATTGAATTATAAACAAAGCTTGCTCTTATGTCTTTGATTGAAATAGGGGGAGATACGCATTCATATCTGCAGTGGTAGATGATTCTGCTTAACTAACAGTATGTGCTTGAGTGGGTGAATGGGGAAAAATAAAATAAATGCTTCTCAAAATGAGCCTTCAGCAAGCTTACATTCTCCAAGGGGGAGACATCCTCCAACAGGAAGGGAAACTCACTAACATATAACTCCTGGTCATATACCGATATTTCGAAACTTGGTTGTTTCTCCTCAGTGACCGCAGAAAGTGGTAATTTGACTCCTCTGCCTTTTCAGTTTTAAGAAGAATATAAGAAGAATTTCCCCATTCACCCACTCAAGCACATACTGTTAGTTAAGCAGAATCATCAACCACTGCAGATATGAATGCGTATCTCCCCCTATTTCAATCTAAGACATAAGAGCAAGCTTTGTTTATAATTCAATATTTCTTGCAGTCATTGCAATACCAAGCTGCTCTGTAAGTTGCTGGAACGGTGCTCGGTACTTATCCTTGGAATTTATTAGTTTGTTGTATTTTAATCCCTTGCGGATTCATTCCAAGAACTGGCCCTCAGCACTTGTGTCTTAGAGGATATATTTTTATATTTTCGACTTTTCGCAAGAAAATGTAGCTTGTTTTGCTCTTTCATGATTTTCTTTTGCTTCTTAGATGGCACCTTTGGTTGGTTTTTTGAAAACTCAACAAACATACTACGGTATTGTACACCAGCCTTTTCTGGGATTGCATTCTTCTTAAAACTGAAAAGGCAGAGGAGTCAAATTACCACTTTTCGCGGTCACTGAGGAGAAACAACCAAGTTTCGAAATATCGGTATATGACCAGGAGTTATATGTTAGTGAGTTTCCCTTCCTGTTGGAGGATGTAAGCTTGCTGAAGGCTCATTTTGAGAAGCATTTATTTTATTTTTCCCCACTCAAGCACATACTGTTAGTTAAGCAGAATCATCTACCACTGCAGATATGAATGCGTATCTCCCCCTATTTCAATCTAAGACATAAAAGCAAGCTTTGTTTATAATTCAATATTTCTTGCAGTCATTGCAATACCAAGCTGCTCTGTAAGTTGCTGGAACGGTGCTCGGTACTTATCCTTGTAATTTATTAGTTTGTTGTATATATATATATATATATATATATATATATATATATATATATATATAATTAGAGTTAAAAAGCCACTCAGAATGATACAAATGCTCAACCAAGTAGGGAGCGACATACCAGTTTAAAATACGATTTTAGAATGGAAAATTAAAACCAACAAATTTGTTTCGAGCCGGCGCTCTCGTCACCCTGACGAGAGCGCCGGCTCGAAACAAATTTGTTGGTTTTAATTTTTCCATTTTAAAAGACTTATATATATATATATATATATATATATATATATATATATATTATATATATATATATGCAAGTGAGTCGGATCCCTGTGAGTTCAAGTGCCATCAAGTGTACTTGTGGGACCTTTTCAGTGCCGTTTGGGTCACGTCTAGACTTAGTGAGAGCGCTGTGACTTCAGCTGGGAGGACTGGAACAACAATGGGTCTTCTCGACTTAACGTTCGCAGCTCTGAGAACACTGTAGCTGTTCATTTCAGGGTGGCCAACACAGCAGACAAAAACAGTGGTCCACCCTGGGTTAGGCCAGGATACATTGTGAAAGTAGAAGGAGGTGACAGCCCTTTCATGGGATTCCAGACAAGAATGAAACGACAGAATATTGTCTTCATCCGGATTGACCATCATTTAAAAAGTTTCTTTTTTCAAGCCTTCATTTTTATTTTTCAGTTATGACCTCTGTCAGATTTTCCCCTCAAGATCTTTATATGGTGAATTTGTGTGAAAGACATTAGAGTGTGCAAATCGTTGTCGTCGGATGGACGTACAAGAACGATCACTCACCCTGCTTCAGCAATAAAGAAAGTAGAGTTGTCTTTCGTTTGGGCCTCAAGATGGTGGGTTTCCGCGTGTGCTGGGTCGATATAGGCACCATCCAACATCACCGCGATGATGGGTTGCACTAGGGCGACCTAGAACTGATGTCACCTTGTAGAGTGATGGTGCCCGTTATGGGACAGGACGTCGCAGACTATGGTGGTAGATAGGAGAGCCAGAATTAATGACGTGAGAGAAATACCACTGCGAGAGCACTGGCAGTGAGTCGGAATAAAAAAGAGAATAAACCTAACTAGTTGTGTTTCTTTCATACTAGAGAGAGAGAGAGAGAGAGAGAGAGAGAGAGAGAGAGAGAGAGAGAGAGAGAGAGAGCGAGAGAGAGAGAGAGAGAGAAGAGAGAGAGAGAGAGAGAGAGAGAGAGAGAGAGAGAGAGAGAGAGAAGCGACCTGGTGTTTCGTTCAGTTTCTTTCCATGTAAACATTCACTTTCACCGTAAATAAGTTCGTTTTCAATGCTTGGAGTTTTCT
>CM031611.1:9250837-9255837 GCA_018398815.1 Conus ventricosus | reverse complement strand
CTCCAATTTCTAGTAATGACTCCTCTCTACAAGGAATGTCAAAAGATCAAAGGTAAAGACCAAGGATGTTCAAAGATCAAAGATAAAGACTGTTTAAGATTCGTCTACAGGAAACATGTTTCTTTCTCATTCTCGTCAATGATTTAAGACATTTTCGTGACTAGGGATTCTGTCTGAACGACTGCTGATAGAATTTGGTGCCCTCAGTAGAACACACTGACACGCTGGATTCCAGTATCACTGCTTGGTGTTTTTCCCTGACACTATGTAACTCAATGAAAGGTGGGCGTGCTGGTTTTCCATGGTCACAATCAGATGCAGAGGGCATCACACACACACACAACACACACACACACACACACACACACACCACACACACACACACACACACACACAACACACACACACACACACACACACACACACACACACACACACACACACACACACACACACACAGAGTTTCAGTTTCAGTTTCATCAAGGAGGTGTCACTGTGTGCGGACTAGTCCATATTCGCTACACCACATCCGCTAAGTTTTGAGACCACACTACGCATGATTTGAAGCTGATGGATATATGCATTATCAACTAAGATGAGACAATAGAAGAAGATGGTCTCGTGGCTACGACTCAACGGATGTCTGACCTATGCATTAGCCCAACGTGCTGGTCAGACCTTGAGTGCCTACCTACCATGTTTAAAAAAAAAATTAAATGTGTGTGTAGTGAATCCACACGTGTGTGTATGACGTGTGGGTATGACACGCACGCACACACACACACACACACACACACACACACACACACACACACACACACACACACACACACACACACACACACACACACACACAAGCATGCACACACACGCACACACACACGCACACACATGCCCACACACACGCCTACACGCACACACGCACACATGCACGCACGCATGCACGCACGTACACATGCCTGCACACACACATGCGCGCGCGCGCGCTCATTTTCCTTCTCTCCAGCATTGAAGCCTTGGCAGATGTTCTTTTTCGCCGTCTGTGCAGGAAGAGCATCATTACTCAGAGCTGCCACCTTCCTTTGGGCATCCCTGATGACCGCCTTCTTTGGGCATACCTGATGACCGCCTTCCTTTGGGCATCCCTGATGACAGCCTTCCTTTGGGCATCCCTGATGACCGCCTTCCTTTGGGCATCCCTGATGACCGCCTTCCTTTGGGCATCCCTGATGACCGCCTTCCTTTGGGCATCCCTGATGACAGCCTTCCTTTGGGCATCCCCGATGACCGCCTTCCTTTGGGCATCCCTGATGACAGCCTTCCTTTGGGCATCCCTGATGACAGCCTTCCTTTGGGCATCCCCGATGACCGCCTTCCTTTGGGCATCCCTGATGACCGCCTTCCTTTGGGCATCCCCGATGACCGCCTTCCTTTGGGCATCCCTGATGACCGCCTTCCTTTGGGCATCCCTGATGACCGCCTTCCTTTGGGCATCCCCGATGACCGCCTTCCTTTGGGCATCCCTGATGACCGCCTTCCTTTGGGCATCCCCGATGACCGCCTTCCTTTGGGCATCCCTGATGACCGCATCCTTTGGGCATCCCCGATGACCGCCTTCCTTTGGGCATCCCCGATGACCGCCTTCCTTTTCGGCATCCCTGATGAAACCGAAACGCAGGAAAAGGATACCCTGCGGTTGCTTCCAAATTTGCCCACAAGGGCTGTCTTGGGGACGTCTGATGGCTAACAGAGCTAATTTCAGATGACTATTCTTTCAGCCAGGTTCGTTACATTCAAGACGGCTCAGCAGAGGAGGCTACCAGAAATGGAGGTGGAGGAATATTCCTAACCTTGAAGGATGGAACTCACGTCCGACAAGCCATCCCCACTGGCAAATTCTCCACGAACTACAAAGCTGAGGCAGACGCATTGCAGACAGCAGCGGAGACACTGTGTGCGAATAGCGAGGCCACACATCCCAAAATCGTCATCTTCTCTGATGCACCGTCAGTACTGCATGCTGTACAGAACCAAAGAACAAGGACCTCAACCCCCTTGTCTCTGCACTTGCCAGACTGCAGCAGGGCACTGAACTAACTGTCATTCAGTGGATACCCTCACACTGCAACATAACAGGCAATAAGGAGGCAGACCGACTGGCGAAGGAAGGAGGACAGCAGCCACAAGAGGAACAGGAAATCTCCTATGAAGAGGCCAAGACGATCATCAAGGAGAAGCAGAGGAAAAGATGGCTTCAGCTACATCCAGAATATAACCAGACAGATCCCTACTACCTCCTACCCAGACCAGACCAAGTGAACATTGTGAGGCTGAGGACGGGCCACTCCAGGCTACACCATCAAATGTTCACAAGGTTCCGCATTGGCGAGTCTGCAGTGTGCCCCTGCGGTACAGCCCCAATGACACTGGAACACTTCCTACAAGACTGTCCAACTCACCATGACCTGAGAGCAGAGACCTGGCCTGCTGACCAACCGATGAGGGAGAAACTCTACGGATCTCTGGAGGACCTCCGCCGGACGGCAGCCTTCATCAGTGCATCTGGGGTTCCTGTCTGAGTGAACGAAGAAGAAGAAGAAGAAGAAGAAGAAGAAGAAGAAGAAGAAGAAGAAGAAGAAGAAGAAGAAGAAGAAGAAGAAGAAGAAGATCAGCCATAGCTGTGGACAGACGAAGCTGTAAGTGTCCATTATATTCTCTCGAAACCGAAGAACGCACAAACATAGCGGAAGTGATATGGTATACTGGTTTCAGGGTGGATAGTATGCATTTCCATCGCAGATAGAATCCTCTCTGGTTAGGGATTATGTTGGAGCAACTGCTGATAGAAATAATGGCCTCAATGCACTATAAAATACAAGCGTAGGAGTCTGACGTCACAAATACATACCCTGTGCTTTTTGTACTCCCAGTTCTTATAGAACAGGGAGTACTTTAGAATAGGAACGAAGAAATGCTGTCTCCAGACAAAACTGCTGGGCCGATCTTTCTGAAAATTTGTAGGTATGTTCATTATGGGCCACGGATGATGCCCGATGTTTTAGTTTACCGCTATAGCTGATATTAATAGCTGTAACGGCGTATAACGGTTTTTCTTCTTTATGGAATATCTCAGAAGTACTTGGCCAATTTATAAGCGGTTTGAATGATCTTGTGACAAATCGGAGCCTCTGTCCATATGCAAGTGATGTAATGCTAAAAATGGATTAAACAACCGTTAAAAACCGTTATTCTGTCGTTATTTCTCATATATAGGTGGATTTTAATGAAAGTTGCTATATAGAAAGGTTATCACACACAAATGGCACTTCTGTATTGTGTTTCAAAATTTGACCTTTAAAAACCGTTATTCTTGACATTGTCCGATTTGGATGATATTTGCTATGTACACATTTTCAATAGTGTACATCGGTTAAACAACCGTTAAAACCGTTATTTTGCCTTTATTTCTTATCTCACAAAGTACTTGGCCGATTTATAAGCGGTTTGGAAAACTGGGAGTACGTTTATATGCTTCGCATCTTGCTTGTTGTTTCAGTAATATGCATTATATTGTTGCCTTAATCCTTCATTTCATTCACGCATTCGTTCCTTTCTTTACTTCCCATTCACTCATGACATTTTGATTGTAGTGTTTTTGTTTTGCTTTTGATATTCTTCACTGTTTCCAAGCCAGGAATGCAGTTGATAAAAGTTCGTAAATTCAGGACAAATCTGATCGGCTGTTGTAGACAGGAATGTGACTTGCTTTATTGGGGAACATTACCCAGTGAGTGACTGGAGGTGATACTGACAGTATAGACTTAAAACGAACGTTTTGTCTTAAAAAAAAAAGCAAGCAAACAAACAAACGAAGCAAAAAATAACCCGAAGCACTGCGCAGAACCAAGCGAAACAGCTAGGTCAAGATGATGTAATTTGGGCCAGTTAGTTTTGACGGTGAAACGTTTGTCTGACCGTGTAATTGGACTGCTTTTGTATTGCATAAAACGGATTGCTTACCGTGAAACGGAGCACGTACCAATATTAAGGCGATAGGTGTGAACTAGGTCTCATCACGGTAGTGATCATATCTGCACAAAGCCGCCAGACCTTGATACAAGTCTGACTTTTTCCTGTTTTTTTGTGTGTGGATAAATGGGAAATAAAATTGCATTTACGCTTACAGATTTGATATCCAAACCGACAACCATATTATTACTATCTTTTGAAGAAAATGACCTGTTACATGATCAAAATGGAGTTGACTCAGTATAAGTTGTAATTTTCCTTCTTTTTCCTCCTCGTCGTCCTCGTCTTCCTCCTCCTCCTCCTCCTCCTCCTCCTCCTCCTCCTCCTCCTCTTCTTCTTCTTCTTCTTCTTCTTCTTCTTCTTCTATTTTTTTTCCAAATAGTTGTATTTATTCTAAATGAACGTCTTCTTCTTCTTCTTCTTCTTCTTTCTTCTTCTTCTTCTTCTTCTTCTTCTTCTTTTCTTCTTTCTTCTTCTTCTTCTTCTTCTTCTTCCTCCTCCTCATCTTCCTCCGTTTACTCCTTCTCCGCCTCCTCCTTTTTCCATTTTTTTTCTCAAATTGTTTTATTTGTTCTAAATGACAGTTCAAACAATATGCATGAAAACATGAAAACGTACATACGTGCAACCGTGCATATATTCTTCTTCTTCTTTTCTTCTTCTTCTTCTTCTTCTTCTTCTTCTTCTTCTTCTTCTTCTTCTTCTTCTTCTTCTCTCTTCCAGAGGTCAGAGGACATCTTCCTCCACTGAGTTCAGCAACAATGCATTGTTCGGGAGTGCTATTTCAAAGGCATTATGTTAACAAACATATGTCATAATAAACACTGACCAGTTGTTGATTGTGGGTTGGTGGGGAAAAATGTTGTTCCATATTTCACGATACAGTAATTTCAGTTAACATCTGATATGATAGAGCGTTTCAAGTTGTGCGCTTTGGACTACAGTGTTGGAGTTCAATTTCGTTAAATGCA
>CM031611.1:9243337-9245837 GCA_018398815.1 Conus ventricosus | reverse complement strand
TCAATAAGGAGCTTATGGCATCAATAAGGAGCTTATGGCATCAATAAGGAGCTTATGCATCAATAAGGAGCTTATGGCATCAATAAGGAGCTTATAGCATCAATAAGGCGATGGGTGTGGAATAGCTTACATCAAGGTATTGATCTTATCTGCACACAGCAATCAGGCTCTAATACATGTCTCTGATGTATATTTTTTCTTTTTTTTTATGGAAAATCATATCGTCTTTATTTGTACAGTTTTAATATGCAAACCGACATTGATGTCATTGATGTAAAATGGTTTGTTACATGAAGAAATGGGGCTCAGTAAGTTTGAATGGTAATTCTTCTTTTCTTCCTCTTCTTCATCTCCCCCTCCTTTCATCTTCCTCCTCCTCCTCTTGTTCTTTCCTTCTTCTTCTTCTTCTTCTTCTTCTTCTTCTTCTTCTTCTTCTTCTTCTTCTTCTTCTTCTTCCTTATCTACTCCTCCCCCTCATCAACCTCTTTCTCCTCCTCGTCCTCATCCTCCCCCACCCTTCCTTTTCTTCTTCTTGTTCTCTTCTCCCTCTTCTTCTTCTGCTTCTTCTTCTTCTTCTCTTCTTCCCCTTCTTCTTCTGCTTCTTCTTCTTCTTCTCTTCTTCCCCTTCTTCTTCTTCTTCTGCTTCTTCTTCTTCTTCTCTTCTTCCCCTTCTCCCTCTTCTTCTTCTGCTTCTTCTTCTTCTTCTTCTTCTTCTTCTTCTTCTTCTTCTTCTTCTTCTTCTCTTCTCCCTCTTCTTCTTCTGCTGATAAACGATGCAGTTGATTGAGATGTGTGTGTGTTTGTGTGTGTGTGTGTGTGTGTGTGTGTGTGTGTGTGTGTGTGTGTGTGTGTGTGTGTGTGTGTGTGTGTGTGTGTGTGTGTGTGTGTGTGTGTGAGAGAGAGATAGAGAGAGGGGGAGGACAGGGAGTGAGAGAGAGAGAGAGAGAGAGAGAGAGAGAGAGAGAGAGAGAGAGAGAAGAGGAGAGAGAGAGAGAGAGATGAGAGAGAGAGAGAGAGAGAGGAGGAGAGAGAGAGAGAGAGAGAGAGATTTTAAGCATGAAATCGTTATATTGATGTTATTTTGTAATTCGATGTTACCTTACTTTTAAATTGTAGTTATTGTTGGGCAGAATTGTAAAAAGGCCTTCAATGAGCCTAATTCTCAACCATTAAGATCATTATCATTCATTCTCTTTCTTCTCCTCATTTCTTCTTCTTCTTTCTTCTTTTCTTCTCCCTCTTCTTCTGCTTCTTCTTCTTTCACTTCTTCTTCTTCTCTTCTCTTCACTCTTTCTGCTTCTTTCTTCTTCTTCTTCTTCTTCTTCTTCTTCTTCTTCTCTTCTTCTTCTTCTTCTTCTCTTCTTCTTCTTCTTCTTCTTCTCTTCTTCTTCTTCTTCTTCTTCTTCTTCTTCTTCCTTCTTCTTCTTCTTCTTCTTCTTCTTCTCTTCTTCTTCTGCTTCTTCTTCTTCTCTTCTTCTTCTTCTTCTTCTGCTTCTTCTTCTTCTCTTCTTCTTCTTCTTCTTCTTCTTCTTCTTCTTTCTTCTTCTTCTTCTTTCTTCTTCTTCTTCTTCTTCTTCTTTTTTCTTCTTCTTCTTCTTCTTCTTCTTCTTCTTCTTCTTCTTTTCTTCTTTCTTCTTCTTCTTTCTTCTTCTTCTCCTTTTTCTTCTTCTCTTCTCCCTCTTCTTCTTCTGCTTCTTCTTCTTCTCTTCTCACTCTTCTTCTTCTTCTTCTTCTTCTTCTTCTTCTTCTTCTTCTTCTTCTTCTTCTTCTTCTTCTTCTTCTTTTCTTCGTCTTCTTCTTCTTCCTCCTCCTCTTCTTCTTCTTCTCTTCTCCCTCTTCTTCTTCTGCTTCTTCTTCTTCTTCTTCTTCTTCTTCTTTTCTTCTTCTTCTTCTTCTTCTTCTTCTTCTTCTTCTTCTTCACCTCCTCCTCCTCCTCCTCCTTGCAACACCCACTTTGAGCCAAGTGGTTGCTCGTTTTTCGTTTTCATTATCCTAAATGTTACTCGTTCTGGCCTGAAGAAGATCCAAGACGTTGAAATGCATTGTGTTTTGTTCTATAATCTGTTTGTCTATTACGTCTGGCGGAACCCAATACCGTTCTTTTTCAAATTTGCTTCATTTCCCACTCTCAGTCATCTCGTTTTAAAACCATTTTAATTCTTGAACAGTTTCTGCAGATGCAAGACATCGGTTAGGTCTCTATGAGACCAGGATATATCACAGTAACAATAATGAATATTTATATAGCACCTATTCTCGGCTAGAGACCAGGTTCTAAGCGCTTTACAATCCACACTCGTTTACACAACGGGCTGCCTACCTGGGTAGTGCCGACTGAAGAGCTGCCAGCTTGCGCTTCATTTAGTCGTTTCCCGTGTCATCCAGTCAATATCGTTCAATATCGTTCACTCAATATCCATAATTCCTTCATTCTTTCCATTTCTCACGCAGGGTGCATGCTATGTGTAACGTGTTATCCAAACCAACGGCCAAACTGACC
>CM031611.1:9220837-9238337 GCA_018398815.1 Conus ventricosus | reverse complement strand
CACACACACACACACACACACACACACACACACACACACACACACACACACACACACACACACACTGTCCAGGACGGGGGAAATCGTGATAGTATTGCTTAAGTGCACTAAGTTCATGTATTATTAGTCAGGCTTAACACACCAAGGTTATCTCTGCACTCATACACGCATATGCACACTCATGCACCCAACAAACATTCACCTGTCTCTGGGAATGGGATGTCACGCATTCGTTCCTCTCCTGGCATGACTGAGAACAAGAAATACAATTTCTGTGCTACTTATAATTACACATGAAAATCCAGTTCTACGAAATTGAATGATCAAAACTTAAAAGATCAATGCTTCCTAATCCCGGGTTATAATGAAATGGCTTCTTACCTGGCCAGGTTTCCACACACCGACAGCTACTTTCACACCACACCACAGTTCTTGAACACGTCACTTCAAGTTTTCTTCAGCACTGGGTGATGGTGACGCCCTTGGTTGACTGGCTCCAGGTTTCAGGACTGGGTCTTCCTGGTCGTCTCTGGGAACTCGATGTAGACACTTTCTTCTTTGTCTCCTTCACCCACCTCTGGGCTTCAAACTCAGTCTTTTCTTTTCAGCTTGTCTTTTTACCTTAAGACCTTATTGTCTCTTCTGTCTCCCAGACCACGTTTCTCTTGACTCAACTCTGTCCTGCTCACTCTCCTCTCCTCTCTCTCTCCTCCGCTCTCTCTCTCTCTCTCTCTCTCTCTCTCTCTCTCTCTCTCTCTCTCTCTCTCTCTCTCTCTCTCTCTCTCTCTCTCTCGTGGTGTTCTTCTCCTCCTGTCACGTTGTTCTCCCCTCAGTTTATATAGGGATGGACACAAAGAATTTCCCCTTGGGCCATGCCTTTGTCTATGTTCCTTCTCCACCACCTTGTTCACAAGTACTCTGGATTCCCCTTTCGCTGCAATCTTCCACACATCAGCATATATCCCTACCTAACTGCTTAGGAAACAGCCACTTGGCACCAAATGGACAACGAAAATTCCCGCCGACTCCGGGAGCCACATTAACACAGTAATTATCCTAGAGAAAGCTACGACAACAACGTCCACACGCATTCAACTAGCCTGACAAAGCATCAACACAGTGCCCCACGGCAATACCATCTGAACAAGCTCAAGACTTCAGCTCTTCAAGGTCTGTTTACAAAGCAACCTCAGCTGACTAAGTATTTAGCACCTACCCGATGCTCCGAGGTCCTAGTGGTTACATCCCCCCCCCTCCCTTTCGCAATCGGGAAGGTTCGAACTCGGAAGGGTCCTCACTACCTTAGGTGCCATCTATCACTTGACCACTTCAACCTCCTTGACACAGATCGATTGCGTGCGCTAGGTGAAGTCGTACCGCTAATCGGCCCATTACCTATTTCTCTACCACGAGAGAGAGAGAGCGATGGAGGGAGGGAGGGACTGGGACTGCTTTTAAGATAGGCGTGTTCGTGTTTTCTCCGGGAGTATGATGGTGAAAGACAACATAGCATTAAAAGTTACGAATCACGGGGAAGAGAATCGCACACGAAATTAACTCGCAATTTCTATTGTGCAACGGATATTTGTTGTTGTTTTCAAGGGCACTATAAGTGTTCTGCGTAAAACAGGTGTGTGTGTGTGTGTGTGTGTGTGTGTGTGTGTGTGTGTGTGTGTGTGTGTGTGTGTGTGTGTGTGTGTGTGTGTGTGTGTGTGTGTGTGTGTGTGGTGTATGAGTGAGATAGAGAGAGAGTGAGAGTGTGTGTGTGTGTGTGTGTGTGTGTGTGTGTGTGTGTGTGTGGAGAGAGAGAGAGAGAGAGAGAGAGAGAGAGAGAGAGAGAGAGAGAGAGAGGAGAGAGAGTGTGTGTGTGTGTTGTTGTTGTTGTCTTCAATTTAACGTCTATACACATAGTGATATTAGACGGGGGGGGGGGGGGGGGGGGGGGGGGGGGGGGGGGGGGGGGCAGGGGGGATCGGGAGGAAGAGGAGGGGAGGGGGCCGTATTGTGTGTATATGTCTCTTTGATAAGGGGGAGAAAAAAAAATCAGAAAAATGAGCATTATCAAAAATTACAAGCATTAACAAAAATCACAATCAACTAGTCTATAACAAATGTCCTACAGGACTATGAAGTAAACATTTCGCAATATTAAACAAACTAGTAGCATTTTTGAAATCGCCTTCAATACAATTTTCAGAAATCACTGGTAAGATAAGTCTTAACCTCTGACATTCAAAAATGATGTGCTTGCTAGAAATTGGTTCACCACATAAACATCTAACATTTTTGCTGTATTTTGTGATGAACGCATTAAGTTTTATCCTGTAAGATAGCGAACTAATCTGTCTGAATGTGATTACGCCAGTATGATTCAAGTATGATTTGTTATCCAAACCACGAGAATCAATATACTTATTCTTGGAGAGAGAGAGAGAGAGAGAGAGAGAGAGAGAGAGAGAGAGAGAGAGAGGAGAGAGAGAGAGAGAGGTGTGTGTGTGTGTGTGTGTGTGTGTGTGTGTGTGTGTGTGTGTGTGTGTGTGTGTGTGTGTGTGTGTGTGTGTGTGTGTGTGTGTGTGTGTGTGTGTGCGTGTGTTTAGCGCTCCAGTAATGTCACTTTGCCCTGGACGGGTAATCTGGCACTGGGGATCCAACCTCAAACCATCTCAGACTTTATGAGCTCTACTGGGAGATTGTTTATCGAACATGAGTTTCATCAGCAACGTCTCCAGCGTACATAACAGGCAATCTGATTCCCACGTCAGGTCTTTGTCTTGTTTTCATTTCCATAGGGTCGCCCAGCTGTAGGAGGTAAATACGGCGAGTAGTTCATTTCTGACTCAGACATCGTGAATTCAATGACTCTTTCATTCTGGAAAGATTAATAAAATGTGCTCTCTCCCCCCACCCCCACCTCTCCCCACTCGCCGCCCCAACTCCCTCTCTCTCCTTATCGCACTTCTTCAATCATGAGTCTCTCTCTCTGTTTGTCTGTCTGTCTGTCTGTCTCTATATATATCTCCCTCACACACACACACATACACACACACACACACTCTCTCTCTTTTCTTTCTGTTTGTGCGTGTGTGTGTGTGTGTGTGTGTGTAGGAAAAGAAAAGAGGGTCTGTGGACGTGCTGCATGCCTTTTTTAAATAAATTTAAAAATTTTACGAACCCCCCAAAAAAAACGTGGACAAAGAGTCCAAGACAAACACAACGCGTTTCGACCTCCTAGGTTTTCCTCAGGGAAAAAAAACGAAAAAAACAACAAAAATTATTTAGCTTGACGCTTCAGATCGCTTCAGAGTTCAGTGCAAGGGAGAAGCTTTTGTTCAACGCCTTTTTCCTTGCGCTGAATTAAAGCGTAAAACAAAGTGAATTTTCGTTGTTTTATTCTTTTGGGTTTTTCCCCTGAGGAACCCCTGGAGGTCGAAACGCGTTGTGTTTTGTCTTGTATCGTTTGTCCATTTTTTTCTGGGAGGTTCGAACATTTTTTAAGTTTTGTTTGATTTCCCCTGCAGTGTCTCACTTTGCAACTGGATCTTCTTTAAATAGAATTGTCTGTGTAACAAACGGCAAAAAGGGGGAACTTTTGGGTTGGAACTTGCACAACATACAACACATCCTTCCCCACCCCAAACAATTTTTCATAAATCAAAAAAGCCAAATTTTGGATGAGAAGTTTAACGAATTTGAGAAAACGTAGAAAAAACGATTTGGCTCCCCGCTCTCAACCATTTTCGGGTTGACCCCCAGAATCGGTTTTTTTCTACTTCTCTGAAAAGAAAGACTTCAATAACCAAAAAAAAAACGATTTTTTAAAAAAAATATACTGTGTGGTTTTTATCCGTTTTCAATACAATTTTACAAAAACTTTTCAGATTTGTTTTTGCTTTCCGGGTTTTTTTCTTAAATTTTTCAATAACATCTTTTTTTACGCAAAAGTCTTTAAAATGAGTTTTTTTTGACATAAAATCCCCCCCTTATTCTAGCAGTTTTACTGACATTATATTTTTAAAAAAACTTTGGCTAACAGCGACGAAGACACGGGGAGCGGTGGAGTAAGGGGCCCGCCACTAGGCTGAACCCGTCACTTAATTTAGTCTTCTACGGGGCTTTGCTTGGCAGGGGCAAGGGGGGGTTCTTTTACGCAGCACAAGTAATTGTTGCAGATTGGGCCGAGGTTGCGTGCCGCGCACCCAACAACTGCTGGGCTTAAATCAATGACTTTGGCTTGTTGCTTCAACAAGCAGAGCTGACGCCCATTTTTTTTTGGGCTGCGCTGTGGGGAGTATTGGGTGCTAGCTTTTTCATAGAATCAAAGAGAAACTTGTTTTGGTTTAAAACAGGGCTTAGGGAAAGTGATGTTTCAAGCCTTCTGCCAGTGCGGAATGACACTTTTAATACTCAAGAAATGGATAACTTTTGTTATCTTCGCAGGAAAAAACTTTTGATCAACAGCCCAATCTTGGGAAAATACTTTTTTGTTTTCATGGGCCATGGAAAGTTTTTGACAAAAAATTGAGGGCAGCCTTGTTCTCCCCCCTAAAAGCCAAAAAAAGCATTTCGTTTTTGTTCTTAAAAAAAACGGAACACTTGAAGATCTTGACAAATTTTTGAAAACCAGCTTTGTGAGCTGCCTCAAAGCCCTTTGATAAAACCAAAACCCCTTTGAAAGTATTCAAAAAATGACCCCCTTCTTGCACGGCTTGTTACTCAGTAAAAGTGATAAAGGGAAAAATCTCTTTTCCCAAGTCTTTTTTTGGGCACTGGCTTCGAAACAAGACAATTTGAACGGTCAAAAAAAAAAAAAAGGGGAGTCTTTTCTGAAAAAAGTTTTGCTGGTTGTTCTAACTCGGAAAGAAACTAATTGGTGCATTGGTTTTTTTTTCCAAATTTCAAAAAACTCGCGATTTTTTTCAAGAGTTTCAACAAACGAAAAACTCTTTCAAATTTACAGAAATCCAACCCCAATTTTAAAAGCATTCGGGTATGTAACTGACGTCTTGAACCTGTTGGAGGGGGGTTAATGAGTCCTTCCCAGCGGTAGGTTTACTAGCCTGACTCCCAAAAAGGGCCCCCCAAAAAAAACGGGGTTAAATTCGGGCAGTTCGCCTAATGCCTACAAACCCCACCTTCCCCCACCTACTGGAGGGGCCCCGTCACACCCCCTTCCCCTCAAATCCCCTGGGGCCCCCTTTTACGGGGGGCTTAGCACACAGTCAATTGTCGTCAATCCCAACCCAAACAATGCTACCCCCAGGACCGTCGTTCTCCGGGCCCTCATTTACAAGGCTCTTCAAGTTTCACCTTTTCCTCGCTTCAATTCCCCTGCTTAAATGCTGTCTCAGGGGCCGCTGAGAGAACTTTAAAGAATCTTGTGATTATTGTTCAGGACCTAATAAGTGATTTTGGGCGGCTGTCTCAAATTTTACGTCGTTAAAAGTGCAAAACCCAAAAAAAGCCCTTTCAATTCCCCTGAAGCCCCTTTCCCCTATCATTGTGTGTGTTGGTGTGTGTGTGTGTGGGTTGTGGTTGGTGGTGTGTGTGGTGTGGTGGTGTGTGTGGGTTGTGTGTTTGGGCGAATGAGGGGGGGAGGGGGTGGAGACGCAGACAAAGAAGTAAAAAGACGACAGACAGAGTGTGGGAGTGAATGAGGGAGAGGAAACTGTTTAAAATTTTTTTATTTATTGGCTTTTTAAAACCCCTTTTTACTTTACCCCCCCCAAGTACCCTTAAGTCTTCCCAAGTTACTTCTAAGTTCTTAATCAAGTCATCCTAAGTTACCCCATTTCAAAATCAAGTTTTTAAAAGTAACTTCTAAGTTTTTAATAAAGTCACCTCTAGTTCTTTTAAAAAGTTCTTACTCAGTCACATAAGTTTTAATAAGTTTTTGACAAGTCGCCCAAGTTCTTAACTAAGTCACCTCAAGATTGAAATTAAGTATCCTCTAAGTAAAAACCCAAGTTTTATTCAAGAAAATTTATAATTATTTTTTAAGTTTTTAAAAGTATTTTGCTCTGAAATGGATAAAAAAGATTTTTTGTTTTTGGGGTTCGGGCATGCGTTGTTTTGGATTCTGTATTTGTGGCGAGTTGTTTGGATGTTTTGGTTTTTTTTGTCTTTGTTTATATATTTTATAACCGTAATAACCCCCCCCCCAACAGCAATGCGCCAAAAATGACAATTGTTTTTAAAAAAAATATGAGTTTTGGGGTTAGGCACCCCTGTTGTTGAGGGCCCGAATCCTTGTTCGGCGTTTTTTTATCTGGGATTGAAAAACTGGGACTTTTCTTTCGTGATTGTAAAGTAATTTTTTTGTTTTTCCCTTGTAATTTTTTCCCCGCTGAACGGTCCAGGATGAGGGGGTTTTCGACCACGTCACCTGATTCAATGTTTTTTGATTTGTTCTGCGATTTTTGGGTCGGTCATTTTGAAGGGAAAAAAAAATCTATAGATTTAAAAAAAATTAATCCCATGATTGCGGCGATAAAAATGTCCAAATCTTTAAAAAGATCAATCCTAGAGACTCAAAGACTTTGTTAAAACTGGATCCCGCGTTAAATCTACATAAAAATCTTGTTCAGAATCAATGGGGCAAATTATAAAATGTTTAGTGTACAAATAAGAAGGGGTTTGTCCTACATTTTTAATTTTTGATCCCAGTTGCGCTTAACCGTTAGGTACTTTACAATGTCTTGCGGCGACATCTTTAATTGTTTTTATCTGAATTCATTGCCGAGGAATGTTTGTTTTCCCCTGCTGCCAAAGAATACAACCCCTTTCCCTTTTGGGCTAACGTTGGTCTCAATTTTTCATTGTAAGTCCAAGACAAATTAGGTCGCTCTGTGCGTAGTAAACATCGCTGTTTATTTTTTTATCAATTAAATTTTTTTTTTTTTAAAAAAAGGGCCCGAAAAAACTGTCGCCAACCTTGTTCCATTTTGCGTTTTGGGGGCCCAAATATAGGGTACACAAAGCTTGGTAAAAGCCTGTTAAAAAAAAACCCGGTGTTTGGCAAACTAGACTTTTAAGACCGCAAAGTGATTGCTGTTTTAGCAGCTTGTTCGCTACAAAAGATTTTCTAGTTAAGCAAGGAATAAAACCTGCAGTATCAATAGTAAAAATTAAAAAAAAACATTTTAAAAATGGCTTCACTCGTAAGTGTGGGGGTGCAGTAGTGAATGCGTTGCTTTTTGCGGGAAATAATTCCGTTTAGTAAAATACGGAGAGGCGAGAAAAAAAGACATAAAAAATGTGGAGCAAATAGCGCCCCAAAGACATTGAAAAACAGGAAATTTAGCGTTAGATTTTATTAAAGACAAACTGAAAAAACAGGGACAGAGCTTTCAATTTAAAGTGTTGAAAGCAAAAAAAATATTATTTTTTTAAAAGGCAAACCCAAACGAGACCCCTTTCCCCCCCCAAAAATTTAGCGATTTTTCAACCACCGGAAAAACAAAAAATGAAGAAAACGTGTTTTTCGTCTTTGGGGTTTACCGTGTGTATTTTGTTTCGCAAATATTGGCTGAAAAAAAATGAAAAAAATCTATTATTTGCCCAAAAGGATATTGGAAAGGGGAAACACAGCAATAAAAAAAACTAAGCCCAAAAGGGGGGGTCAGTGAAAAACAGAAAGGAATGGTTTTCTAAAAAAAGCGATTTGGCAAATTTTTTACCCCCCTAGACGAATACAAGACCCACTTTTTGAAACAATACCGAACGACACCCCTCAAATGGATTTCTTATTTACCCCCGTCGATTAACGAAAAAGATTTAATACCATCACAGCTTGCAAAGCTTCAAGTACAAAGGCGGGAAACCCTTAACACAAAAGGTGCTTTGTGTTGGTTGCCTACAAATAATATACCAACGAGGCCCCTTTTCTTATCTCGCAGATTCAAGTTGATGTGGGAAAAAATTTAAAGGCCCGTGAACATTTTTGTTAAAAAAATAGAGTTTTCCATTAAAAGAGGGGCTCCCGGGGGTTTACGTCCAGGTTGGTTGAAAACTTAAAAACCGTTGTCTGAAAGACTTTTTTTTTACAGTACACAGAGAGCGATTGACTTTTTCGAACACAGAATGGGTTAGAAGTGCCCCATTTTTCGCGAACATAATGAGAATTTTTAAAAGGGTAAAAAAGTACAAGCAATCAAAAGAAAAACAATAATGTTGTGCTGAAGATCCATCAACAGAAAAAATTACCGTTTTTTTTAAAAAAAAGGTACCTTTTTTTTACCGGGGGGAAACAGAAGGGGGCACTCGCACAGGGCAAACAGTCCGTTTGGGTGTTTATCCATAGAAATAGAAAAATTGTAAAATGAACCGCCCCTGTATTATTTGGGACTGACACAAAAAAACAACCCGCCCTCAAAGATCTTTTTTTAAGGAAGAACTGCGATAATCCCGCAAGTAAGTTTCCCGTTGCTTAATTAAATTTTTTAAATTTTTTTCTAAAATTTTTGAGTCTAAAAAAGGAAGCCAGAAAGGGAACCAGAACGAAACAAGAAAGATAAGGAAGAGACCCTGGAAATTTATAGGGAAAACTATGATCAGTTCATTTTAAGGAAACTTTACGTGGATTCATCGGCACTGCAAAACATCCAGACACCCACGCCCCAAATCCCCAAATTTTGATTATCAAATATGAAGAAAAAAATAAATTTTGCTGTCTCCAGTGCCCCATTGCATATGAAAACTTGGATTTAAAAAAATACTCGTTTAGTGTTTGTTTATCTAAAGATTCTTTTTAAACGTTGTGTTGATTCCTTTGGGTTAAACGTGTTTTACTTTCTGAGAAAGTATGTTTATTGAAAAATGCTTCTTTGTAGTTGTCATCATATGTTTGACTGCACAACACTGCGAGATTTCCCTTTTTCTTTCTAATGGTTTTTTTTGGCTCGAAAGCTGTACTTTTCGACCTTAAACCAAAAAAACCCTTAATCCCCCTCCCGTAATCACCTTCATCTTTCCAAAAAAATTCTTGTTAACGGTTTATGCAAAGGTGAATCTTTAGGGTAATCAGAGTGTCAACCTCCTGCAGCCCCTTTGCCTTCTATTTCCGTTTTTAAAATGTCTTCAGTAGGGATTCTATAAAAAAACTTCTGTATCGTGAAAAATCTCTGGACCTGGATAGAGGGTTTAAAGTAGTCAACAGAAAAATTTTAACATCAAAAGCTTTGAAATTAAAAAAGTAAAACCCCCAATAAATCAGGTTTGTCTAATTTGACTTCTTTTTTTTCATCATTAGCCAAAAACTGATATGAAATTTTTCTAAAGTCTGATTTTGGTTTTTAAGTCACTTTAAATTTCCGTTCTCCTGGGGCCAATCTAAATCTTTACTTTTGTGGTTATCCATTTGCTTCCGAAAAGCTGTTTTCACAGCTTGAAAAAAACTTTTTTTTGAAGCATTGGTTTTTTCTAAGTCGTGTTCTTCATGAGTATGTTTCATGAATGTTTTTGATGGCAATTATACGATGAACAGCTGTCAACTTCAACCCATGTCTTAAATAAAATTGTAGAAGTCTGTAATGACAGACATAATTTTTTTTGCCGCGAAGATTAGGCACAAGTTTAGGCGGCTCTCTTGGATTCATCTTTAGACTTTCTGCTGCTAATGGATAGTCATTATGTAGGTCATGGAGTTCATGAGGATATTCTAAGTCAACTTCTAGAATGAAACCGCGCTGTTGATCAGGCGTTAAACTGCTCAACCACTTTAATGCCTTTTGAATATTATTCGTACCGCCGCCAGTGTACATTATAAAGTTGCGTAATGGAAGCGATTGCGCCATTGCCCAACCATACAGATTGTTTGCATCTAAATACATGAGATAGTTAGACCTTTTACTTGGATCATAATCATCTAGGTATTTGTTGTTTGCTTTACAGTAATGATGCGACGCCATACTAATTCCTCCGCGCAATCCGTTTTCAATCATCTGAATCATTGGTAAATCAGACAATAAATCAATCTGTACTCCAGTAAACTTTAAGAAAGCGTCCCCGCTCATCCTGGGCGCAGAAATGTAATGCGCGGGATCCAGGCTATAATGTTTCATGCAGGTCTTTCTGTAATTTTCAAAGACGTCCGCCAACAAACATACATCAGCCATTAAATATGCATCATGATAGTCTCCCATCGTTTTACACTCTAACTTCTGCCACGCATCTTGAGCATGCTGGTAATCAGAATCACTAATGCCCTTTCCTCTAAGACTAGAAAAGAACGCGCCTTTAGGAGGAAGTGTCTCTTCGTCAAACCTTTCCCAACTGTTCATGTACTCATAAGGCTAAACACCCTTTCTAACAAGAGTTGGGTCAAAATATTCTTCCGTTATTGGGCAGGACTTTAAGGACATAGCCAGTGACTCTAATGATCCCATCATGTGCTGCATAGAGTCGTAGAAAGACATGTTATTTAAAGTGAAACACATGTACTTCTTTTCTGATGACTGTGCAATGCATGTTACCCTGAAGGCGTCGTCTACTGCTTTCATTATAAGATGAGAGTCGTAACCTCGCAAGTTATGAAAGAATATAGGCAGCTTCCATGTCTTAGGATCAAACTTTAGTTGAAGATTGCATTTACTGTGCGCTGCTCCTCTAAACTTTCCGCTAATGTGATCATGGTCTCTTACTGTTGGATTGGCTTCCTCGCTGTTAGACATTAGTTCTAAACCGCAAATCCAACAGTGAGTGGCTGAGTCATACTGTTGTTGGTCTTCAGGCGTCATTATGATTTCAGATAAGTTTAGATTATTAGAACAGGCGTTACGCAATTGCTGCATGCGTTCTAAGAAGTATTTTGCAGCATCAGGCCCTCTATATAATTCTGGCGTTGAATGAGCGCCATCCGACCTAACAATGATGAAAGCAAATGAACAAATCTGATGATTACTCACTAAGCTGTTTTTTGAAGTTTCTGTGGGGTTGGCCCTTCATAAGGAACAATAAGCGACTCGAAGTCTGCGTAAACTACGTATGGACTTGTTGCAGTCGTTTCCAGTTCTTAAAACTAACTTTTGATCCAGGTGGGGGCGTAATTAGTTCTGTATTACAGTCTACAGAACTTTTACAATGTTTTTATATGTTCAAGGGCGGCTGGAGCAGATGGAATTCTTGTTAAACATTTTCTACAGAATTCTTGTTTGTGCCCAATTTTTGAAGTATACGCCAATAATCTACTCATTGTTCGTATCAATGTGTAATGCGGTAGCCCAGCTGGTGAAAGCATCATAGTAAGTCAACATGATTTTTGTCTGGCTCGCCAATCGTTGGACTGTTCTTGGACACTTTAATCGGTTGTAGATTTGTTTCCTCATCCCATGTGTAGACATTAACAGTTATTGGTTTGTTTTGTTCTTCAAACTGATCAATGTGATCCACGCTAACAGGAAAGGATATTCCACAAAAGTTAAGATCATTGATGTAAGGCCGATAGTTACCCCCTCTCTCTGCGTTTTTGTGGCGTAATGCAGCCTTGCAAGAACACACCACATAAAACATTTGTTGTCTGTATTCTTTATGTTTAGAACTGCTCTTTTTCGCGACTAATGCAGGAGGTAGTGGAATGTAAGCCTTACCAACAATCGGCGCATACTTAGCCTGTTTTAATCTGATCTCTAAGACTTCGCCCTCTGACCAACCAGAGCCTCTCATTTTGGCTTCTTCAGCGGCCACATCAAACTGTGCAAGCAGTTGGTCTGCCCAACCAGGCGTTAATTCATTATGGGAAAGAATAAACCTGTTGTTTAGTCGAGACCCAGACTTCTAGATTTTCTTCATTTATTGTTATATAGTCGATTAAACAGCTAACATTACTTTAACTGGCGGGTCTATTGTTAGTTTACCTGGAAAATTGAGAAATAGCATGAACAACACTTGCCTCTACGTTTGTTGGATCAATGACTTCTAGATTAAATTCGTTTAAAGCTTTTGATAAACGCTCATCCTTAAGCATTCCTTCAAACAATTCGTCTGGTCCTTCATATATCTCAGCCATGTTGAGTTTCTTTTCTAACTGAAAATATTTATTAAATTAAAAAAAATAATTAATCAGAATCAATATCAACGGTCTTTTTGTGCTTGGACTCATAAACTAAAGTATAAACACCCTTTGGCGTTGTTAATGTGAGCTGTTTAGAACAAGTTTAATGTTCTCGTTTACTTTTTTTAAACATTCCTTTTTATCTGCTCGGTGTCTGGCTGTTGAGAAAAACTTGCCCTTGCCTTTTTTTGAAGATCAAACTTTTGTCTTTTATAGTCATCAAAATCGCCTGTAAACGACTAAATTCTTCATCCGTGATGTTTTAGTCAACTAATCGCTTTATTTATTGTCAGTTTGAACGAACTAAGTTTAGCTGTTATTAGTTGAACCATAGCTGTGTGCTTTTGGAGTTTAGTTTTTAATTTTTTGCCAGCAGCACTTACAGCTAATGAACACACACCGAGAGCTAAAGACAAACCGCCTAGAGGTAAAGCTGCGGGTGCGCCTACGCCCGTTGCTAAGAGACCTACACTCGTTCCAGCCGATAGAGCACTAACAGTCGATGCTCCAGTATTAACATATGTAACAGCATAAAAGGCAGCAGAATACCTTCGTTTGGTTTTGCTGTATTTTGAAAGGTCTTGCTCTAGTTTTTGTTGCATTTGCGTAATGTTTGTTAATCTGAAGGTTTTTATGTTGGGGGTTTCTACTATCCCTTCGTTTGGCGGCTCTGGCACTGTAGGCACATTTGGATAAACCTGAACAGACATGCTTTTTAAAAATGAAAAAATAATTTAGTAATGTATCTCTTTAAATCTGTTTTCTTGAATATTCAGCTGCGCATCATATATAAAAAACAAATGCGCATTAAGTGGTTTATCAGCATCTTTTTCTTTATCGATTTGAATGTTTATTACGTCTTTAACAGCTCTCCCACTTCCATGTAACTGATTATCCTCCGTTGACCTTAGGTCAATCCATAAACCGTATTTTGTTGTTAAATAATCGTCAAGCCTAACACTGTGAAGGTGTAGATCTTTAGACACAAGGTCTGCTGTTGGACTTCTACACCTCCCACCCCCAAACAATTTTCTTATTTCATCAAAATGCTGATAAGGTCTAAGCCCGCTAGCGTAGATTTGGTTAGGACTACCCTCAATTGTACATTGCACTTTCGTTATTTTAGGATTAATAAACTTTTCAGTTTGTCTTTTGAATGCTTCTTCATCTTCACACAGCAATAAAATACCTTTAACTGATCTTACTGACGCACTAAAACTAAAATTCCATATAGTGTCTGCCCTGCTTTTGGGATATGTTGTATGATGAATCACTCTTTCGTAACATATTGCTAATTTTGACTGATATTGTTGCTCAATCAGCCTTGCTAAATTAGAGTTGCTAACAACGTCAAACTCTAACGAGATGTCAGAAATGCTGTACTTTGCTCCGGTGTCTGAGGATCTGATAACACGTTTGTATTCATTAAAAGTTAGTTCGTATGACAATCTGTCTTTTAATGCTCCTTGAAAGTATGGGGCATGCGCTTTTAACAACTCAAAATCTAAGGGAATGGAAAAGCGATTTCCATACGCATAACTTACGGCTACATACTTTTTGTCGTCTTCAGCATCTCCAGCGCCTATTCTATGTTTTAGTGCTTCATTATTTTCTATTCCTTGAAACGCAAGATCGGCCCTTTCATTCTCGGTTAGCCATAGATCAGAATAGGTTAAAAATATGTCTGCATTATGTAAAGAAAATATTTCTTGTCCCTCAAGTTTTATAGAAATTTTCTTAACGATTGCCCGCCCCAGATTCTGGACAACTGTCCTGTTTGGGTCTGTTGTTGAAGCGAGTTCTATTTTGAAAGTAAGTTGCGCAGAGCCTGGCACAATCACATCATCCGCTCCTAGGTCTGGAAATCTGACAGTAAGAATTTGATCCGCATCAATAGTAGACGGATTATTTGGAACAGTAATATTCCGCTTATTTCCCTTCACGCCAAAGGGCTCTTTCAATCTTCTATGCGGGTCAAGAATCGAGCCATATGTTTGTGACATTTTTTATAAAACAAAATAAAAGTTAATTATTAAAGAAACATGGAAGGCAGAGAAGATGAAGATTATGATGTTCCTGATCCTGGAGACGACATGAGTGAAATGACACAGCATCGCTCAGAGCTCTCAATGCGGCGTGAATTAACAGAAAGCCATGTTAGATCATTGTACCAAAATTTAGGCCTTGAGCCTCCCGAAGTTTTAGACCCTAATGATTTTGACCGAGATGCTGATGGCCATTTGTATGTGAAAAACGATCCAGGAAAACCTGTTAAGCTTACGCATGAACGAGACCCATCAAAGTTTAAAGCCCTGAGTACACTTAGACAAAGACTCCCTGTGAGCGTACAAAATCGCCTTGGCATTGCTAAACCAAAATTAGATAGGGATGCAGTTGCTAAACTTCAAAACACGCTACAAGAACTTCCAACAGATAACCAAATGCAAAACATGGAACTTAAAGATTTAAGTCCAACAGCGGGTGAAATAATAGAAGCAGAAACCAGTTTTTCCGAAGAAACAGCATTAAAAACAATTAATGATTCCCCATTGCCTATGCGAGAAATAGCGGCTCTTGATCATGCTTTGAGAAGCATCAGAGGCGAATTAACAAACAATTTAGCAAAACTAGGTGAACTAGATGAGCATATAAAAAGAGAAAAAGAAAAACTCGTTGAGGCTGATGACGCCAACTTAGGGCATGATATTAAAGAAAGAATAGCCCAAAGACTAAAAGATCTTGAGCAAGAAAGATCAGCAAGACTAGAAGTGTTGTCTACTAACCGAGAACAATTGCGAACTCAAGTAAATAGAATAAGAGAAACTATCCAAAGAATTTTATATGAAGACATGACACTAGCAGAAAGAATAAAAACACTGTTTAGAGAGCAAGGTGTCACATTAGCAAGCGTTATAACTGCCTTAGGATTTGCAATAAGTACACTGGTGATGGCTATTACAGGCGGCGGCGGTCAAAGCCCAGTGCCTCCACCACCATCGCCTCCATCGCGCCTGATAAATCATGGGTAAAAAAACAGCTTGATCATCTTGCGGTTTATTAAAAAAAATTAGCCGTAAAGCCGTGGATGCTTTACCAGGTATATTAGGGGGTGTTGTTAGCTGGCTTTTGTCTACTGCAGGCAAAGTAGTTGGCTTTATGGCCGAGCACTTATGGACATTAGTTCTCTTAATAGTCGGGTTAATATTTAGTAAAATAAAGACCAAGTAATCCTAAGCAAGTTAATCCAATAACAAGCGCTGTCTTTTCATATCATGGTCATTATTTTTTTTGACTTCTTCAACGGTCTTTGGGCTTTGGACCGCGGGGATTGGATGACTTATTCTTGGGTGTTTGTTTACTGCTTGCAATATTACTGGCTCAGAATTTATTTCGTTTTTCCCGACTTTCTGTTCATTGCCTGCCACAAGGATTTCATTATTGTAGTTTATTATTGTGCCTATCTGGAGCCTGAGGTCAGAAGGCAGCATGTATAAACCAGTACCAACAGCAAAGTCTACTTTCGATCTTGCGTATTGTAAAACATTTTGGTACCTTTTAATACTTGAAGGTAAATCAACTGTAGAATTAATGGCGTCCTCTAAATTTGCTAAGTATTGTTTTTGTGCGTCAAAGCCAGTAGAAGGATCAGTTATGCTCGATCTCGTTTGTGCTTGCGAGCCTAGCAAACACCAAACGTAAGTACGAACAGAGTCGTTTATTCGTTCTATTCCTGCTTTAGTTAGGCCCTTAGAAGTGTCTAAGATAAATGTTGTCCATGTTGTTTTATGCTCTTGCTCTATGGACCCGAGGTGAACAGTTGTGCCTGTAGAGAAAGATGTGTAAGGAGGATTCCAGTCATAGTTATACTTTCTGTGCACGCCCCAAAAATAAGGGTGCCTAGACCATGATTAAGATCCAACTTTGTCTAAAGTCTTCCTTAACATTAATATTAAATTCGTTACAGATCCTTTCAAAAGCCTTCATGTCTATTCTGTTGCTGAATGGATTAAACGGTTTGTCATTTGGCAATGGAGCTTGCAGTTCAGTCAAAATATGCCTGAAGGTGTAATAAAAATGAAATCTGTACACTGACCTCACCAAAGGATCAGGATGATTTAAATGATCAGCATACGACACTCCACACCCAGTTGATGCACAAAACACAGCAAAGTTTAACTGGTTCTGATAAAACTGCATCGGATGACTAAACCACACTTTCGCGATGTAGTCTTTTTTAATAGGAGGGTTAAGATAGCTCTTCAATGGAGTACTAACCTTTACTTGAAAGGCGTCAGACTGAGTCACAGAAATGTCAAGAATATCAGTTGTTATGTTTTTAAGATTGTAGTGCGGCCCGACAGAATATTTTGCATCATATATTTAAATGCAGTCATTTTTATTTCGTTTAAAAAATGTTTGTAACAATAACAACTCAAGACCGTCCTTCGTTTTTAGAACATGCTATTGATAACGGGTGCGGAACCAGAATGGTTGCACTTCATGAAATATTCTACAAAGTCGTATGGTTTAATATAACCGAATCCAAGGAGAATAATAAGATACTAAAAGTTGACAAAACAGGGGCCAAAGTTAGCCAGTTAACAATACCTGATGGTTATTACGGGTTTTGCTCACTAAAAGAAGCAATGAGTAACTTCGACATTACTCTCAAACTTAACAATGCAAATCTAAAAACAATGTTAACATTCAAGCCTGAAAAAGAAGGAGGTTACTATTTTGATAAAGAGCTAGCTAAAATGTTAGGCTTTGCAGCTGACAATCATAGATTTAGAGTTACACCAAACAAAACTACTTATGAGGGGGAAAATCCGCTCGATCTTGCATTACATTCATTGCTCTATGTTCATTTGGACGAGCTGAGCACTGATGAAAACTTATATGATGGAAGGCCCTCAACTGTTTTAAGAGCTCTTCCGTCAGGGAAAGCTGCATATTGCGATTATGAAATTATACAATTCCCTAATTTACAGTTTAAAAGATTAGTTTGTGGGAGGGTCGGATCATTTAATATAAAAATCACAGACAAAACGGGGAAAGTTGTGAAATGTGATAACCTACACATTGTTTTAGAAATAAAATAATTAGTTGTTCTAAAAAATGTCGCGTGGGCCAGAAGAATCCGGAGTTACATTAGCGCCTGTGAGGTGTATAACTTTAGAATTAAAAGACCTTGCAGACGTTGCGGACTTTGAACAAAACGGTGAGATGGGCGCTTTGTATGGGTTTGAGTACACTAAAGATGGCGATTATAAACGCAAAGAGGTTGCCGACAACAAAAAGTTTCCTAAACTAGAGCAACTGCGCAATGTAGAAGCAAATAATGCTGGCCAGTATGAATATAAAGCAGTTCGAAAACCTGACAGCAAATGGCACTTAGAACCATATTTAGAATGGGACATAAAATTTGAATTCATAAGCCCATTTACATTTTTT
>CM031611.1:9210837-9215837 GCA_018398815.1 Conus ventricosus | reverse complement strand
CTGCTTTCCATTTCGGTCTCAGACTACATGACAGGGTTGTACTCTACGCTTCCTTTCATAATATATCCCGGCGTCAACCAGGCCCGAGAGACACAGACACCTGCAGTGTTGGTCAGGAAATTTGAGCAACACTCTCAGAAACGCATCCCTTAAGTGGATGAAACTCGACTGTGTGGTCCCAATCTTCCCAACGGAGTCCTCAGCAAACTCAACTCTGGGTAGGAGCCGGTCAGTGCAGAAAACCCACATGACTCTGATGGGATTCGAACCCACGACCTCCCAGCCGGGAGTCCGCGACGCTAACCACTTCGCCACGGCGGCTGGTTGTATTCCAAAACTTAGTCCTCTCTCTCTCTCTCTCTCTCCTCTCTCTCATCTTCTCCTCTCTCTCCTCTCTCTCTCTCTCTCTCTCTGTGTGTGTGTGTGTGTGTGTGTGTGTGTGTGTGTGTGTGCGTGCGTGCGCGCGTGCGTACATGCTCACGTGCATGCATGAATCTGCCTGCCTGTTAAAAAGATATCTGTCACTTGCTCATGGAATGGGTCTCCCTGCAACACAGATCCTTGGAGGAAAACGTCATTCACTTCACGCATTTTTCACCGTAAGTGATATTAGACCAAAGTGTGCGTGAGTGAGTGCATTCTGTCTGTGAGTGTGTGAGAGTGTAAATGTGTGAGGTAATGTAAAACTGTGAACACTGCATTAACAGTAAAAAGGTAATGTTAAAGATACATATAACAAACAAAATGCAAAATACAGAAACGTGGGTGGATGGATGTGTCCCTCACCACTAATCTACATTGGAAGGAAAAAACATCTACAGGAATGACCTGATGGGGGTGTGAATTCGGGATTCAGCAATTTGTAGTAAAACCTGTGTATCATGTAATAAATCTATGTTTTCTTCCGAAACATTCTTTGCTGTGACTGAATCAGGTTGAAAACCTCGGAGACTTTTACAATGGAATAAAATGTGATTAAGTGTGATTTGTGCACCACACAGGCAATATACATTTTTGGAGAATTTTGTTTTTAAAGCGTTAAATTTTAGGCGGAAAAAGGGAAGTTACAAGTCTAGAAACGGCCCATTTCACAACTTTCTTGATACAATTTCCAACGGAACTGCAGAGCTGTATTTTGTGTTAGAGTCTTTCATCAGAACGTCTGCTAATTTTTTTCCCCATGCTGTTGTTTCTAGCAGCCTGTAATTTTCATGGAGTGACAAAGGAAGCGTCATGTCTACAGTCTTCTCTAAACCTTTTGCGCCTCTTTTAGCAGCTCTGTCGCCATTTCGATTCCGCTTATGTTACAGTGCGAAGGCACCCAACAAAACTCAATGACTGTGCCTTTAGCCGACAAGCAATGTAATAAATAATGAATTTCGTACATAAGGTCAGGCCGTGTATCGGTACTGAAGGAGTTCAGTGAACATAAAACCGATTTAAAATCCACCAGTATCACAGTTCTAAATACTGTCATTGGAAGGTTCACCAAGAATTCTAAAGCAAGCATGATGGCTGTCAATTCGGCTGTAAAATTGACAGTTTTTTGCCGAGGTAATTTACTTCAATTTTCAGTGCCGGTATGACAAAGGCCGCACCAGCCTTATCCTTGTCAAGTACGGATCGAGCCGTCTGTAAAAACCTGAAGATGATTTTGATATTTTTCATAGATACGTGTTTTTACAATTGAATTCATAACATTTATATTTTCTTCTTTTCTCAATTTAGAATAGTTGATATCATGTGACGGTTTTAATGTTTCCCATGGTGGTATAGGCGCGAATGATGGTCTTATGACATGTCTTTGATGCTTATTCCTGAACTTTCAATTAAATTAGAAGTATATGTTGCTATTGTCATTAGCGACGATATATTGTTTGCCCTTTTAGGAAAATCATACTCAGTCCTTAGTTTCAATTCTTCCCCAATGAAATTGTCACTTGTACTTGCTCTAAAGTGTGTGTGTGTGTGTGTGTGTGTGTGTGTGTGTGTGTGTGTGTGTGTGTGTGTGTGTGTGTGTGTGTGTGTGTGTATGTGTGTGTGTGTGTGTGTGAGAGAGAGAGAGAGAGAGAGAGAGAGAGAGAGAGAGAGAGAGAGAGAGAGAGAGAGAGAGAGAGAGAGGAGTAAATGGTGTATTTGGCCAAAGAAATAGCTTCTAGCATGTGCTGTGTAAGTTATCATTGTGCAAATGCCATTGTTAAAGTGAATATTCTCAACAGAGCATATTGCCAGAACAATTAACAGTACTCATATTTGACTGTCATGCTACTAAACTACTTAGACCGTCCTTCCTAACAAAGAAATAAAGTTATGCACGATCAGCCTATGGATCATAGGTATGTTCATATTTCTATTATAATGAAAGTCATTCTACCATATTTATATTTGCATATCAATATCATCACAAAATGCTATCAGGTGTGAAATTCAGAGCAAAGGCTATGATGAAATTAGTATGACTATACAAAATGTTTTAACATGTAGCTCACAATGTGTTTGCATATCACTCCAAAAGCAACAAGAACAGTCTTTTTTCTTTCGCCCAACATTATTATTTCTTCAATCAATACGTTTCTCTTTCTTCAGTATTTACAATGTAATAATGATAATCCAAATGAAACTTTGCTTCAAACCGTCATTCATATCTGAACTTGCTTCATTCTATCAATCGTTCGACTAAGTAAACGCCTTCTACAACGTTCGATCATTCAAGACTTCCTCCCCCCTCCCCTTCCCCCCAAGTGCTTGTGAAGAAGCAGAAGGGGAGTCAGATACCTCTCACCCCTTTAAGGTTCTACAAGAGTTTCATCATTATTCTGTGGTTTGTCGACGTTTGACCTACAGCGAAGGGTCCTTATTGGAAGACACTCCTGCGATCTCTAGCCTTCAAACAGGAACATAAACAAGCTTGTTGTGCAGCTTACGGAGACAAAACCCGATCCCTGAAATCAAATCTGAACTTCTTGGTTGGGGTACCCATTTTCGACTGTCCTGTGAAATGTGAAGGGTCACCGAGTCTCCCGAGAGAGGCCGTCCTGTGCGTTTGATAAGGTACGTTTATCTACAAGGGTCTGTTTGACCCATGGCGATTACTTGAAAAGGATTCATCAGAACTTCATCGAACTTAACAAAACAGTCTACAGTGTCTATATCTGCAAATGGTTAAATGCTAAGAACGTTGGGTGCACAACTGATAACTTGAGAACAAGCTTTATTTTCCGAAGGAAAAGGTAGTAACTCCCAGGTCAGACTCAGGTGCGCAAGGGATGGTATTAGTGCACACTATTCTCCACTCTTCTTGCACGACTGTATCTTCTTCCAGTTGTGGCAGTCATCTAATATCACATAACTTTATGTATGAAAAGACGTAAAATGAAAGCACTACTACTACTAGCTGTGGCAGGCAGGATCAATCAGCGCGCGCGCGCACGCACACACACACACACACACACACACACACACACACACACACACACACACACACACACACACACACACACACACACACACACACACACACGTACGTACGCACGCACGCACGCACACACAGATGCACGCACACACGCACGCACTCGCATATATATCAGCAAACGCTTAGGGTCCAACAGGAAGTGGAAAGTTTACGGACCAACCGATGCTGAACGTGTGAGCTAGCCTAGTCCATCAATTGAGACAGCAAATAGGAAGGAAAGAGTATTAAACTGTCACGATTTGCACATGAACTAGCATCGAGCTGTCGGTGAATGGATTGAACATGTGGGGTAGATAAGCCGTCTGGGACTGCAAAATGGCGCCAAATGCCGTCCCAAAGTGTGCACGCTGCCTCTATGGAATTGTCTCTATCATCACTCAGAAAGCTGTAGAGGCGTGAATTCTCTCTACTCTCTCTCTCTCTCTCCTCTCTCTCTCTCTCACTCTCTCTCTCTCTCTCTCTCAGATATAATAATATATATATATATATCTCCTGAAAATGGGACTGAATGTGTTGTTCTACACTGTGCAAAAGGGGGATATGATGTGGATCTTAATAACTATACAGACACAATCAGCCGTGTCTCCCTGATGAGTTCCGATCCAGGGGACGAAAAGCCTAGGAGCAGGCAATACAAATAGATCTGCCTTCAAAGGGATAACGAGGGTCCCTCATGCAGCTAGTGAAGAGGTTTCATATAGATCTACAATATATTTTCTTAATTTCATGTTCCCATTTTCTTCATCTTCAACCTCTCTCCCCCCCCCCCCCCCCCCCCCCCCTTCTTAAGTCCAAATCTTTGCCAGGTCATTACTATGATGACAGAGGATTTGTTGGCCTGCACTTGTTTTCCCCCCACTATTATAATTGTTCGTCTTTGTATTTGTTTGACTTTATTCAATTCAAAGGCTATGCCAGTCTTGAATAAAAGTTACTCTGTGTTAGGTTTTCTTATGGGAGCAATAGTTACCCTACTTATTACTGTTTATTGTTTACTGTTCCCTGCCTCATTTCATTTTCAATTTCGTTTCAATTAAATCGAGTTATTTGTATTTGTTTCTGTCCGTCTTTGTGTTTATCTTTTGATCTCCCTTGTATCCTTGGGGATCCTCAAGCGTAGGTTCAAAGATTGTCCCCTACATTTTATACGGTTTGCATAATATCTTTAGTTTTTAAGCAATTTTTTTTTCCTCCCTACACTTTCGTTTATTTCATTTACTAGTTAAACCCTTCGCTGGCTGCTGTTGATTCTTTTTTGAACCCTTGGTGGTGAGAACACCACGGTATTATAACTGTGATGTGTCTCTATTTGACGCCAGGAGCACAGCCATAACTAGCCGTGTCCCCCCTGATGAGTTCCGACGAAAGGCTTGGGAGCAGGCAATACAAATAGATCTGCCTTCAAAGGGGATAACGATGGTTCCCTCATGCAGCTAGTGAAGAGTTTTCATATAGCTATATATATTTTTCTTAATTTCATGTTCCTATTTCCTTCATCATCAACCTTCTTCCCCCCCCCCCCCCCCCC
>CM031611.1:9195837-9200837 GCA_018398815.1 Conus ventricosus | reverse complement strand
ATGATGTGTGTAGGGATGTTGGTGGGTATGGCGGTTGTTGGGGGTGGAGGTGGGGGCAACCAATGAATAAGGCTGATATTACACATGGAACACACACACACACACACACACACACACACACACACACACACACACACACACAACACACACACTCACACACATACACACACACATAATGAATAGAATGCTATCTCCTTTATCGTTGGTCGTGAAGGGAGAGGGGTGGGGGGGGGGGGAATAGAGAGAGAGAGATTTGTGTATAGGTGTGAATATGTTGCCCCTCCCCTCCCCCCCCCCAGTTAGTACGTAAACCCATCCCCTTCTTCCCTCCACCCTCATAGCATCAACACCTTAAAGTAACATGTACCAACCCACCACTTCAATCTCAGCCCACAATATCCTCCCACAACACACACACATACTACCTTATCTCCCACTATTCACCTCACACATAATTTATAGCTATCTGATTTATGCATTTATTATCATTATTTTTTTTTTTATTTTTTTTATTTTTTTTATTTTTTTTAATTTTTTTTAATTTTTTATTTTTTTTATTTTTATTTTTTTTTATTTTTTTTTTTAATTATTATTATTTTTTTTAAATTATTTTTTATTTTTTATTTCATTTTATTTTATTTTTTTAAATATATTTCATTTTTATTTATTTATTTATTATTAAATTTTTAAAATGTTTCCTTTATTAATTTATTTGATTATTATAAAAATGTATTTTCTAAATATGTTTCTGTATCATGCTTTCGTTACCTTAACCTTCACTATCGTTGTTAGCAGTATCATTCATAATGCTATGCTTGTATTGATACTACCACTAACATTGACATCACAATCGCCTTCGCCTCTGGGACTGTTGCCATGGCAACCCCTGCTGCTTAAGAATCCTCTAACCCACTCTCCATTCTCCCATACCCATACTTATTGACACCAAGATTGATCCTGTCTTTCTCCCCCCCCCCCCCCACCCCACCCCCACCAATATTTTGACCATTATTAGTATTCCTATCAGTAATATTATTATCATCATTACGACTGACTCACTCACTATTTCCCTTCCAACAGCCTCGTTCTCATTCAACGCCTTCTTCCTTGCGCTGAACCCGAGCGATCTGATGCGATCAAAGCTAAGTGAATTCTCGTTGTTTTATTCGTTTATACTTCACCTGACGAAGACCTAAGAGGTCGAAACGCGTTGTGTTTTGTCTTGTGACTCGTTTGTCCACGTTCTCTGGGCGGTTCGCTAACATTTATTTAAGATTTGTTTTATTTTACAACAAATAATTATAAACATTTTCTATCAATTATCAAAGCAAAGTATCTGTTCTATAGTGTATTAACGACATCATTATTACAAAATATACAGTTAAACAGTGTAAACCCTTTCATAACTTAAATTCAAGATTTTCAGTCTTGAAATTGTGAAAGAACATTATAACACAACCAAAATAGTTTTCAAACCTATATGGCACATTTCTTTGGAGTGCATGTACGTTCTTTGCGTGCCCTGAAAATCAATGTACATGAGAATGCACTTGAAATTATGTTGACTACGCCGGTGAACGGGGAGAATGTCCACTCTGCCGTTGCGTGAGACATCGCGGCGTTAGGCTATAATTATTCTCCCATTATAAAGGGATGTAACAATACAATATGGTTAAATACATGGTAACTGGTCTAAAGCAATATGCAGAAACAAGTGTTTCGATTCCTGCTCTGAGAGGTCACTTTTAAGATCTGTAAGCTGTTTTGTCTTACGTACGTTTTACTATATGATTATTGCAACTCTCTTGGTTGTATTGTTTACGTTTAGTATTCTTTTAAAACATACAGTGCCGACGTCATGATGTTGTCAAAGACGTTGGGATATATTTACATGCATGCAAGTTAAATGATGTGAGCGGAGTGCGAGGGCAGTTTGTTGTAGAGAACTGCTCAATGATTACTTCAGGTACCTACCCCTGATCCGTGTGTTTTTTTTAACTGTTGCAGTAGTGTGCCAGTACACTACACATTAGAACATTAACAAACCAGACACTGTTCAAACGCCAAACATCAATCAGCAAAAACATGTCCATTATTTTTAAAAGGGAAAATACAGGTAGCATGGTGTGTAAGAGACTGGTTGAAGGAAAAAAAAAAAAAACCCAAAAAACCCTAGTCCAGTAGCGGAAATTGGATTTTTTTCTCAGCTTTTTGTTTTTTGGCAGATGAAGAGGACAGTGTGAAGCACCAAAAATGAAGAGGTGGATTTTGGCCGGGGGGGGGGGGGGGGGGGGGGGGAGGGGGAGGAGAGAACAAAAAACAACCCCCCCCCCAAAAAAAAAAGGAAAAAAATAAAATCTCCGCCTTAGGTGCTCCATTGATCCGATAACTGATGCCACAAAAAAAAAAAAAAAAAAAAAAACCTGTTGCAACTGGCATTGATTTCTCGTTTTTGAGATGATAAAGTGCTTTTAACGTTGACGTGACTTGTGTGATCACAACGGAGTGACAGAGGGCGAAAAATGAAGCAAAATTTCGCGTGGCGACCATGAGGAGTTCAGAGATTTCACGTTCTTCGTTCATTGTCATAAATGTCATTTGTTTTTGCCCGAAGAAGACCCAAGAGGTCGAAATGCATTGTGTCTTGTACTGTGCTGTTTGTCTGTGTCCTTGGCGGTAACTAGCCCCCTCTCTTTCGAAATTTTGTGTGATCAGTTTTGACAATGGCTCCATTTGAAGGTGTGTTTGAAACTATTGAGAGAAAAGAGAAATGGAGGTCATTTATAAAATGAGCGCTAATAATCCATGATTTGGATGTTGCTCTAGTGGTCCCCAAGTATGGTGTTGTCAAAATGTGATTCAGCAAGATTATTATTGTCAATTTGTCAATGTAGCATGTTGTGCTTTTCTGTTGCAAGTTATTGAAAGTGGTCAATAACGCAGATACTGTCTCTTTCCTCTCTCTTCTTACTATGTGCGTTTTCTCGAGCCGCGAATTTGCTGACCAGCAGAAAGGTGGTGAGCACATTGCACCTCCGCCCCCCCCCCCCCCCCCCTCCCCCCACGCCCCCTTCCCCGCTTCCCCCTCGCGGCGCGAAAGGGCTGCCTTCAATAGCGTTAGTAGGAAAATATAGAAGGGCTTTGCCGAGTGAACGTTCTCCCCTTTCGCTTTCTCTAGCTATACGAAGGGGACGTTGGTAAAGAAAACATATGTCACGTCCATCGAGTTGTTTGGATTTTACTCGCTAAAAACCGTGGCTTTTTTGCTTGTTTGTTTCTTTGCTTGTTTGATTGTGAGAACGTTCTCCCCTTTCACCTTCTCTAGCTATTCGAAGAGGATTTTGGTAAAGAAAACATTATTATGTCATGTCCACCGAGTTGTTTGGGTTTTACTCGCTAAAAAACCGTGGCTTGTTTTTGTTTGTTTGTTTGTTTCTTTGTTTGAGTGACCATACTATAGCTCAGAATTTTGACTCATGGACAGTTTGTATAACTATAAAATATGTCACAGTCTCTGCTTTCACCACGAACTTAATGAAGCAAATATCTCCTGGGACTGCTTATTAGTAAGACGGCGCGCGTTAACAGCAGCGACGAGCCCTTCCATGTCTATAATGACTGATTTCACTGTGACGTGCTCAAGTCTAAAACTTTCTTCTCTGGGAACAATTCTATTGTGTTTAGAATCTACTTAGTAACCGAAACTCTGTATATCAGTATGCTAACAGTTAATACAAAAGCAATAAGCAAACTGTCTGGAAAAAAACGCTTGTTTGAAACCAACAATATTCTCTTCGAAGAAGCCACTTCTGCGCATAAAGGCTTACGTTTCTTCTCCAACAGCGGCGCAAATGTGTCAAAGACAGAAAGGCCATTCTCTGTTTCTGTAACAGAGAGGAGAGAGAGAGAGAGAGAGGAGAGAGAGAGAGAGAGAGAGAGAGAGAGAGAGAGAGAAATGCTTATTTGTTGTAAATATTTATTTACTGGCCATCAATCCTATCATGGGGAAAACCCTCTTTAGTCCTCTTCTTTGGTAGCTCTTGTTCTTTGTTTGATTCTGTTTCTTTCTGAGCTTTAACCTCCTGTTAACAAACCCAGACACTGGTTCTGTTGTTTCGCGTCTAGTAGCTATCACACAATGACATCTGCTAGGAAACAGTTTTGTCTGTTAATGGAATCCTACCCACAAATCACAACTCAGCACATGCAAATGATAGGCGAACAGACGCAGGACTGTGCTGTTCTCAGACAAAGTTCATAGTTGTATTGCTATGTACTGAATTCCTACAATACTGCCAGCATTATACTTAGGAATGTATAGCATGCATACGTCCTAAGTGCTTTATATGAAATCTGACGAGCAAATGTCTCTTTATAGCTAATGCAGACAGTCGCACACACACACACACACACACACACACACACACACACACACACACACACACACAACACACACACACACGCACACGCACACACACACATACACACACATGGCGTGTGCACACACGAACGCACTTGTGCACATGCGTAGAAACACACGCACGCACGCATAAGAGTACATGCACGAACACACACACACACACACACACACACACACACACACACACACACACACACACACACACACACACACACACCCTGATATGTCAATCTACCGATCTATCTGCTTGTTTTCATAGATGTATGCCTGGATGGATAGGTAGAGAAATAGATAGATAGAGAAATATACATTTTGATCTCCCTTGCATCCTTGAATGGATCCTCAAGTATTGGCTCAAAGATTTTCTCCTACATTTTACACTGTTTGCATAATGTTTTTAGTTTTTTAGCAACTTTTTTTTCCTCTCCACACTTTCGTTTTGTTTCATTCTACTACCCCTCGGTGGCTGCTTTGGGGGTGCTGTTGGATTCTTTTTTGAACCCTTAGTGGTGAGAACACCATAGAACTATGGACTGTGGTGTGTCTCTATTCGACGCCAGGAGCACAAATACATTCAACC
>CM031611.1:9185837-9193337 GCA_018398815.1 Conus ventricosus | reverse complement strand
GGACAAACAAACTGCTCAGTCTGATTGTTTATTGCTGTATAAGGCAATATGTAGAATGTGTTTTCCGACTGTGTTGCAGGCTTTTTGTCAACTTACCAGACTCAGTGCCTTTACTGAGAACCTGTTTGATTGGTACCAGAGATGAAAGTGACGTCACGGAACCAGAGATGGGCCGGTGGTCTACACGCTACTTCTTGACAGACACTGTCACTTTCTTCTTGCCAGACACTGTCACACTGTCACTTTCACGTAAATCCAGATTCTGTGGTAAGGCTTGGACAGACGTACCGTGAGACATGGCAATCCCTTAGTTGTTTATTAAGTCCGTGCTGTGTTTAAAAGTAGTTCATTTGTCCTCGTGTCACAATTAATTCCCAATATCGTCAATTAGGACAGAAGTGAATGGTGGAGAAGAAAAAAATCGCCTATATATATTCATGAACTTTTCAAAGTTTTGCAAACGCGATTGCTGAAAGAGGACTGATGTGTACCAGTTGAATATCACATTTTTTTTTCCAGTCATGTTATTGACGTCATGATGCACAATGGAGTGAAGTTGTAATTAACACTCTTCCCCTTCATGTTATTGACGTCATGATGCACAATGGAGTGAAGTTGTAATTAACACTCTTCCCCTTCATGTTATTGACGTCATGATGCACAATGGAGTGAAGTTGTAATTAACACTCTTCCCCTTCATGTTATTGACGTCATGATGCACAATGGAGTGAAGTTGTAATTAACACTCTTCCCCTTCATGTTATTGACGTCATGATGCACAATGGAGTGAAGTTGTAATTAACACTCTTCCCCTTCATGTTATTGACGTTGTCACGAACAGGTTTTTGTCCAGGGGTAATATTCAGGTGGGGAGATCTTTCCTGTTCGTTTTTATTTCCCATCCGACGACAGAAACCCTAGCAATATGTTTTGGATCCTGTTTTCGTTATTTCGTGTTCCAGTGTAGCCTTTCCTCCATCCTTCCCCCTCTATATAATCTGTTTTCATCATCCTCCCTCCTACCTGTAACTGTCCACGGGTTTCCGCGAGGCCTCGCTGTGTCAGGTCTGACACGCATGCCTCAGTTTTTCTCGAGATTCTCGTGTCTACTCACCCTAGAATCGAGGCTGACGTTTTTGTCGCGGTGTCGTCTCTTGGCACTTTGCGAAAGTCCAGCCTCGAGTCGAAGTCATACCTTCTCCCTGGTAGCGTTTTCGGGTTCAGCTTCATTGCTGTTTGATTTCTTCGTTGAAATCTTCACCTCACCCTGGAGTGCTATCCTTCATTGGATTGGGCATAGGGGTTTGGTGGTTGGCGACTTGGGAGCTCTCTTCCTGCTAACCAGGGCTGGGGCTGTGGTCTCACGACCATTCTTTTCCTCGTCGGGAGAGTTGGGAGGCCGGTGTTGGAGACGCTGGTTCTTCAGTGAGCAGAGCGTAGCACACGGCTAGCTTTTCACAAGCCTGTTGGTAAGTGACGTTTTGTTCCTTGAGATAGGCTTCTTTGCGTACTTTTCCCACGGTTAATGTAAAGTTAATCACTTATTCAAATTCTAAGGTGGAGGTCATAATTCTTTCTATCGTTAGTTTCTCTCTAAAAGTTTTGCGTGTTTTGCTGGTTTTCGTCTGCTTCTTGTGCAGGGTTGTTTTAGTTGTCCTGCTAAAAATCTCGTGAGTGCGAGGTATTGCCGGTCGAGTATGGCTCACGCATAGAGCAAAAGAATAAGTTTTCAATGAAATTTAATGGCCGTCGTACTTTCGTAATTTTCCAATACTATTTGCTTTTTGGTGGAGGCTAAGAGCCTAAGTCTTATTTTGTTGGAGAGTAAATTTTGACTCGTGAGGTGAACCGCTGTGTGTTTGGTTGAGGGCAAAATTTACCGGGGTGGGTGTGGGACGCTCGTCCACCCTCTCTTCCAGTCGTTTTCTCCTCCCCATGTTTTCGTTCCTCGTTTAATGCATAAATATTTGTGTGCATGTTTGCGGGTGAGTGTTCATTATAGTATAATCCATTTTATGTATAAAGAGCAAAAATGCCTACGGATGATGATTCGAAATATTTAGTGTTTTTTTTTATTTAAAGGGAAGTCTGCCAGTGGTTTCTCAATCACCTGTCGATTCAATTCATAATTCTTTCTAAAATGTTCCTACTACCTATGTTAGTTTTGGATTGAAATCGATGGATAAATGTTAAGGAAGGTTGACTCGTGGCAAATTTAACAGGTTTGCATTAACATTTAATTAATTGAGATTAGGGCCGGTATCATGTGTGACATGACTTGACCAATACAAGCCCTCTTTTCCTTCAGTATTTTATTTTTGATGGACGCCTACTCTTTCTTATTGGACGGACCTCATTTTTCTGCTTTTCATTCTTCTATCTGCTGCTTTCCTCCCTCTTATCTCCCTCGTACACTCTTCTTTTCTTTGGTCTCGACCAACTGACCACTACCCTCTGACACTGACCAAACTGGAATCGTATTCCCAGCATGGTACTGACCCCAGCCTTAGGGCTTGTTTGTTTGCTTGTTTGGGGGTTTCTCTGGTGGTTCGCGGTCTGGCTGATTCCTCTGAACTCCCGGGCCTACCTCCTCCTTGGCTGCGGTGCTGGGAGAGCTGCTGAGGCGACGGCAGGAGGGGTGCTGTGACCTCCCACTGACGGCTGGAAGTCCCGACTTCCATCAAGACATCATTGGACTTGGACTTGGTTGACACAAGATGAGTGTACTGGTCGGAAGTGTCTGAGTGGAGTGGTAGTGGTCCAGGCCCCTCTGTCTCCTCTGCGTTTTTTTTTTTTTTTTTCCTTTATTTTTTTTTTTCTTTCCTGAAAATTCAGGCCCTGTGATGTGACCATATTTAGATGTCTCTATTTCTTCTTTTCTTTCTAAGGGAAAATAGAGGTGTAATTTGGGGCATCCCGGGACGGGTGGACTTAACTTTGTTTTCCTTTATTATTTTATTTTTGACCCCTATCTAGTAATTAATCTCTCTGTATCTCGCTCTTCTTTCCTTCCTTTCTCCTGTGTTCTCTCTGTCCTCTCTCTTCTACCAGAGTTCCCACCCCACTTAGTGTGTGCAGTGTGAGTGTGTGGTAATGTGCAATAAATATTGTCTTTGAGTGTATGTCCTGGGTCCTTGTGCTTTGTGGTGAGTGTGGTATGGGTGCCTGACTCCACTCTCCCTGTGGTTCGGACCGTCGGGACCCCCAGTACTTGACAGACGTCATGATGCACAATGGAGTGAAGTTGTAATTAACACTCTTCCCCTTCATGTTATTGACGTCATGATGCACAATGGAGTGAAGTTGTAATTAACACTCTTCCCCTTCATGTTATTGACGTCATGATGCACAATGGAGTGAAGTTGTAATTAACACTCTTCCCCTTCATGTTATTGACGTCATGATGCACAATGGAGTGAAGTTGTAATTAACACTCTTCCCCTTCATGTTATTGACGTCATGATGCACAATGGAGTGAAGTTGTAATTAACACTCTTCCCCTTCATGTTATTGACGTCATGATGCACAATGGAGTGAAGTTGTAATTAACACTCTTCCCTTCATGTTATTGACGTCATGATGCACAATGGAGTGAAGTTGTAATTAACACTCTTCCCCTTCATGTTATTGACGTCATGATGCACAATGGAGTGAAGTTGTAATTAACACTCTTCCCCTTCATGTTATTGACGTCATGATGCACAATGGAGTGAAGTTGTAATTAACACTCTTCCCCTTCATGTTATTGACGTCATGATGCACAATGGAGTGAAGTGTAATTAACACTCTTCCCTTCATGTTATTGACGTCATGATGCACAATGGAGTGAAGTTGAATAACACTCTTCCCCTTCATGTTATTGACGTCATGATGCACAATGGAGTGAAGTTGTAATTAACACTCTTCCCCTTCATGTTATTGAGGTCATGATGCACAATGGAGTGAAGTTGTAATTAACACTCTTCCCCTTCATGTTATTGACGTCATGATGCACAATGGAGTGAAGTTGTAATTAACACTCTTCCCCTTCATGTTATTGACGTCATGATGCACAATGGAGTGAAGTTGTAATTAACACTCTTCCCCTTCATGTTATTGACGTCATGATGCACAATGGAGTGAAGTTGTAATTAACACTCTTCCCCTTCATGTTATTGACGTCATGATGCACAATGGAGTGAAGTTGTAATTAACACTCTTCCCCTTCATGTTATTGACGTCATGATGCACAATGGAGTGAAGTTGTAATTAACACTCTTCCCCTTCATGTTATTGACGTCATGATGCACAATGGAGTGAAGTTGTAATTAACACTCTTCCCCTTCATGTTATTGACGTCATGATGCACAATGGAGTGAAGTTGTAATTAACACTCTTCCCCTTCATGTTATTGACGTCATGATGCACAATGGAGTGAAGTTGTAATTAACACTCTTCCCCTTGTCCGTGCACTCCTTTGTTTTGAGATGGTTGAAATTGGTGTTAATTTCAAAAGCAAAAAATGTGTGTGTGTGTTGTCGATTTATTAATCACGAGAACACGAAACAACCGAAAATACAGCAACCTCGCAAAACGACTTGTGATTGATTGGAGTTTACGTTGACCATGATTTATTAGCAAGTAGGAAGAAGAAACCATCAGTCTGCTTCAACGCTTTGTTGAAATTGGCTAATGCATACCTAGTAAAACAGACATGGTCTTTTTGTCAAATTTTACGCAAGAGAGAATACTGGGAACTTCTGCTGAGATCCTTTTTACCCTTGGCCTCAAATGAAAAAAGAAAAGGGACATAACTTTGCTGTCGGAAGTGTCAGGTGCGTGTAAGTAACATTAGCGTGGAATACCAACAGGGGGAAGGGTATAGTGGAGAAACAGTCCCCAAATCTCGTTTGTCCTCCATCCTCTTTTCCCCTAGCTGCTAGTCACAGGCTCAGCGTTGTTTATCTGTTTTCACTGATTCAGACTTTTTTTGCTGAATCGATCTTTGTCACACACACACACACACACACACACACACACACACACACACACACACACACAGAGAAAGAGAGAGAGAGAGAGAGAGAGAGAGAGAGAGAGAGAGAGAGAGAGAGAGAGAGAGAGAGACGCTTCAGACACCTCAGATACATTTTTATTGACAATGGCCTACATATAACCTTTATGTCAAGGGGTTGTACATTAATACTTGCAGGGACGAAAAAAGTAATGTAAATAAACAAACATTTATAACTGATAACGTTAATGTTGATGTTAGGACTCGCAAACCATGTAGTAGAAAAGGAAAATGATGTACTTTTTCATCATTCAAAATGACTATGTAATTTTCTTAATAACAATCATTTATACAAGCGCCAGAGAGAGAGAGAGAGAGAGAGAGAGAGAGAGAGAGAGAGAGAGAGAGAGAGAGAGAGACGACGGGGCCATAAAAATCCTCGTACAACTTTGAAAGTTTCGAGTCTGACAGATGTGAAAGTTTTGTATAGGGACTGAATGAATAGCACGTTGAAAAGTGGAAGTGGTGTGATTCAGCACAACATTCTAAGCAAGAAATGCTGTTAGAAATGGTGAAAATCATACAATAGATGAATGTCATGTTCTAGAATTGCTCCAAAGTAAAGAAAAAAAAAAGAAAATGCCCTAACTGCCACTGCTGACTGATTTGGGGACCGTCAGGGAAACAGGGTGGGCAACTATCCACTTAGAGATGCAGCTCGATTTGCAAAAGAACCCAGAGGAACTCTTCCCTTCCAACATGACAGGCGCAGTGATGTGCTGGTGGTGCAATGGAATGACACCAATGTGGTGACCATGGCAACAAACGGTAATCATGTCATGCCACTCGCCCAAGTTCGACGATGGTCAGCAGCACAACGCCAGTTTGTCAACATTCAACAGCTACATCTTGCCAGGATCTACATCACAACAACGGAAGGAGTCAACAGGGCAGACCAGAATATCAACAAGTATCTCACTTCCATGCGAACAAAGAAGTGGTAGTGGCCATTTTTCGCCTACACAGTGGAGATTGCCATGTTTGGATGGTGTTCAGGAGAACGCCTGCTTATGACACTGAACCGCTGCATCTTCATTCCTTCAGGAGACGTGCTGTGAAGGTTTACCTGATGCGACATGCTGCCATTGCCTTGCCAAGAAACCCTGCTCAACAAGCCCTGCCTGCTGTCCAAAGAGTGCCAAACGAAGTTCAGTTTGAGGACATTTTGCAGATGCTTCCCCCACAGCAAAGCGTTCCGCACTGTGCCACAAGAGCACTCAGAAAATCTGTCTTAAATGCAGAGTTGGTGTGCACAACCAGAGCTTCAATGCCTTCCACAGCGTCCAGTAGTGTCCGGTTATTTGAAAGCAACTGGACTGCCAATTTTTGCAGCACTGTGCTTGAAGGCGTTGTTTTGTGTGTGTGTGTGTGTGTGTGTGTGTGTGTGTGTGTGTGTGTGTGCGTGCCTGCGAGCGTGCGTGTGTGTCTGTTGTGTGCACGCGTGCACACGAGAAAAGAAATAGATTGGCTTGATTGCCTACTAATGATTATCATACTAGACTGAAGTGCTTATTTCCATTTTGATTTGCCTTATTTGATTACCAGTGATTTATTGTTCAAAAACAATGGCAGAATGTCAATACATAAAGCGTGGACGTTGTTGAACAAAATCAGTGCTACTTTGTTGTTGTGTGTGTGTGTGTGTGTGTGTGTGTGTGTGAAGTGTACATGTTACCATGAACAGAACATGTATGGTCTTGTTCCCATGCACGCTTGAAGCGTGCAATGTGAAAATCACTTCACGTTCCCTCTCATTCCCATGCGCGCTTCAGGCGTGCGTCTTGTAAAAATCACTGAAATTTTTTTTTTCGTGTTTAAGCAAATATCCATGCTATTGGACTTAGAATCACATGCAAAAACTGAAAAGATCACACAAAATTTCAACAATAATTTTCTTCGGAAGAAACGGGTCAAAGAAACATGCGCAAGTTTCTTCAGTTGAGACTGCTGAAGACAAAACTTTGACAGAAAGATATGGGGACAACAGACGGAAAAGGGCAGACTTTGAGCAGGGGAACAGTGCAGGGCGAGACATCGTTGCCTCCAAAGATAAGGCGATAATCAGATCTGAACAAAGAAGCGGTACTCCAGAATGAGAGAGTGACTGACGACAAAGGTGCTGGGGTTCAGAAAGTTGTGGGGATTATCCTTGCTGACTCCTCAGTGAAATTCAGTCTTGATTATAGGGCCTATCAATTATTTGAAATGCGTAAGTATAAGCTAGATAAAATAGCTCTGTTTGTTAGGACTCATGATTTGATAATAAACAGTAACTATTTCCATCTAAATGGTTCACTGATTCTTGAAGGATACACTCGTACGACAGTCGCTTAAGACAAAAGTCTCTAAAACTCGGCCTTTATGTTATAAGGCTGTATGTATTATCTACAAGGTTTTTGTCATCTACAAATTAAGAATGAACAACTGTTGGTGTTACTGGATTCCAA
>CM031611.1:9163337-9165837 GCA_018398815.1 Conus ventricosus | reverse complement strand
CGACGCCATTCTTCCGTGTTTCTTCCTGGTTATTGATGCTATTATTTGATTCTAACGTGTTTACTTGCCGGCTTGTTGTTCCAGGAATCTCATTAAATTTGAAGAATGAGGGATGTGTAAGTGGGTATTGGACTTGGTTTTTGCTTACGGTCGTACACACGCGTTTTCAGGATTTCTCGTAGAGGCTGGAGTTTTTGAACTGTAGCCGAGGGATTCATGGATTTCTATTGTGACTCATGAAACCTGTGTATTTTTTCTCTTGGACGTAAATTAAGTACAGTGGGGAAGAAAATCTGAATACCTTTTGTTTAGAGGGGAAGGGAAGGGGATGTGGGGGGAGGGGTGGGGGGGGCGTGTAGATGAGAGGACAAACAAGATGACGTTTTCAACTTTCACCGAAAGAGAAGATCTGGTGTATTTCCCTACACCGTGGGAAGCTGGATGTAGACAGCTTTATCGAGCTCGGTGTTGTAACAGAAAGAACCTATGTTCATTGTTAACATGGAGTTCGAGGCTGTCATCCAATCACAGACAGTACAGAGCTTTATGATGTTTTGACACATTTATCCTATTGACAGCTTTACTGAACTCGGCATGGTAACAGAAAGAACCTATGATCATCGTTGACATGGAGTTCGAGGCTGGCATCGAATCAAAGACAGTACTGAGTTTTATGATTTTTTGACACGTTTATCCTCACTCTCACTCTTACCTCCAGGTTTATCAACACCAGTAAGAGTATGTAATCGGTTGGGTAACAATGTTTGCTGTTGTATGACAAAAAAGAGAAGATTTTCAGTCATGTACTAACAGTGATCTGAAAAAATGCCACTACAAGTTATCTTTTTTTTTAGAACGACCATTGTGGGTAGGCCAATCACATGTCCAGTCATGCTGTTGACCTCATAATAAGCACTAAGAGAGCAGATGTTATAAACTCTCTTCCCCTCCTCTGCGTAAGTACCTCTCCCCTCTTATTTTGACAGGTTTGAGAAATGTAGCTTCAAATCCAAGAAAATGATTTGTCTTATCTCCCACGTGGACATATACCAAAGGAACCTCAAACAATAAGTAACTGAGAAAAAATATCATCCTCGGAAGGCAAAATCAATATTGGAGAGGACAGTCATCATGATAAGCAGAGAGGAGAAGATATCATTGGTGCGCTGCAAAGAAAGAACTGTCGGTTCGTTGAGCGTGTCAAGTAAGTGCGCGGTAAGGCAATTGCTGTTTTCCTTTCAAGTCATCCATACCAGAAGTAACTGATAACATTTCTGCGTCAGTGATTCCAGGTGATTTTTTTTTAATTCTCATTTCACTGAAGTGACCAAGTAGGACATAACTATGTCACTGACATGACAAGGCAGGACATAACTATGTCACTGACATGACAAGGTAGGACATAACTATGTCACTGACATGACAAGGTAGGACATAACTATGTCACTGAAATATCGATTATTCCTAGATATTTCAATACAGGGGAGTAACTATTACAGTGAAAGAAAAAGGTTAAAGAAGCATGGTGGACCTCTCTTTTTTTCTGCTTTCCCTCCAGTTTACTGCCTCGACCTTGATAGTAGTACTTTAATTGGGGCATGGCCAACATAGTTTAATGCAGTTTATGAGATTATTCATGAACGATCACTTGTATGACGAGGGATTAGTGCGTGTTTGTAAAATCGTCATGATGATGATGATGATGATGATGATGATGATGATGATGATGATGATGATGTTGATGATGATGATGATGATGATGATGATGATGATGATGATGATGGTGTTGTTGATGATGATGATGATGATGATGATGATGATGATGATGATGATGATGATGTTGATGATGATGATGATGATGATGATGATGATGATATGATGATGATGATGATGATGATGATAAGATGTCATTGTCAGGCTGGACAGTATCTCTATAACAGCCTTAGTCTCCATTCTGCTCCGGTTCCTTTCGTCTCCCTGTCGAGCGAGGCCAAATTCCATTCCATCTGTATATCATATTTGCAATTTTTTTCTTTTCGAAATAAGATTTTTGAAAAAATGGAGCACACTGCATCAGCAATCATCTGTGCATGACACTTTTTGATGCCACTTTCATCTACAATGTGCTATCGGTTTATATTCAGATTCCAAGATAAAAGTCATTTCCTATTCAACTTCATGGCACATCCACACTAGGGCTGAGCCAAGTGGCGTTGAAGTTTGCGAAATGTTGCAAACGCAGTTTTGTTCTTCTTGACGCCACTTCCAGCAGAAACTTCACAACATCCACCTGTCAGCATCATCTGTCTGCATCGTCTGTCAGTATCGTCTGTCTGCATCAAGTTGGCATAGCTGACCCGCTTCATCTAATCGTGTATTTAATATACATTTTACTGATGGTTTCCATATTCAGTTGGTGTCTTCCTGATTGGGCATACAGGGCGAGTAAACATTGAACTATGGGGATACTCTTGACTCTTGACTCTTGACGCGCGTCTAA
>CM031611.1:9153337-9158337 GCA_018398815.1 Conus ventricosus | reverse complement strand
CTCTGTCTCTCTCTCAATCTGTCTGTCTGTCTCTCTCAGTCTCTTTCTGTCTGTCTCCGTCTCTCTCTCTCCCTACCCCCCCTCTCCCCCCCCCCCCCTGTGTGTGTGTGTGTGTGTGTGTGTGTGTGTGTGTGTGTGTGTGTGTGTGTGTGTGTGTGTGTGTGTGTGTGTGTGTGTGCTTCTCTCTGCCTGTCTGTCTGTCAGTCAGTCTATCTGTCTCTCTCTTTCTCAGATGGATCCTTCAGGGAATGCACCTGTTTGCTTTCGGAGTGAGGAGCGGCATAGTGAGATGGTCAAGTCATGGGTTAGTGATCGAGGGAAGAGGTGAAGTTTGCCCCTCCACCAAAAGGAGTTACTTTGAATGGAAGAGAGTAGCTTTGTCTCTATCGCTTGTGTCTTTCTTCTCTCTTTGTCTCTGTCTGTCTTTCTGTGCATTAGTCTGTCTGTCTCTCTGTCTCTGTCTGTTTCTGTATCCTTCTCTGTCTCTCTCTCTCTCTCTCTCTCTCTCTCTCTCTCTCTCTCTCTCTGTCTCCCTCTGTCTGTCTCTCTCTCTGTCGGGGGGGGGGGGGGGGGGGGGGGGAAGGACAAGGAGTAAAAAGATGGCGGCGTGTCCACAGCTTCTGTGTGGTGCTCTGTCTTTAGTGGTGGTTTGCAGCCTTAGCTTCTTTCGTTGGCCAGCGGAAGTGCGATTGTGATGTGTCTCTCATGGTGCGTGGAGCGATGGAAACTGAGGGGGGTGATTGACTTGGGCTTCTGGAGAGGCGGAATTGGTCTTTCGTGTGTCAATGGACAGGGCGGGATCTATGCTGACACCAGCTGTTCGCATCTCGTTTGCGGTCGTCGTCTGATGTTGCTTCGGCTCTGTAGTGTGTTCTGCGGAGTCTCGGATGACACACACGGTTCTCGGGCAGCGAAACGGCCTGCAGTTCAAGAACGATTAGAACGATTCTCTTTGAGTCGAGACAGGTCATAGACGTTTGTTTTCTACGGGGGTGGCTGGATTGGCGTCGTGTTACCGTGGTAGCACCGCCCGTCTGGCCGATGGAAGATTGTCCCTCATCCCCCTCTGCCGTTGCAGAGACTGCACCATCTCGTGGCCCCTGCTGACTGGGCTGCACCTTGTGCAAGAGGGACCTTGTGGTTAGTTGTTGCGTACTGTGGCTTTGTTTGCAGTTCTAAACCCGGCTTCTTGTTTATGACGTCTTTTTTGTTCTCTTTATACACGACAGAAAATTACGTCACTTATTCAACAAAACCCGAGTGTGCCACGTGTGGGCTTTCTTTTTCTCGACATGCCTGATCAGCGTGTGGATTCCCTGGTCTACAGTCAAGACAGAATCATAGATTATCGCAGTTTTTTTTCTATGGTATATGAATTGGTTCAATAAGTAGTCAAGAACTGGAGAAGCAGCAATGGTGGACCTGCCAACATGGAGGGCCGCTGTAGGCATTTTCCATGGCAGACGGAACGGTAGGTCAAAGGCCATTCTAAATAACGTGGAGACTTTTGATCTGGATAACACTGACGCATATAAATCCCAAGCAACTTTGATTGATTTTACCGTCATATTTGTGCTATGTTGTATCATCATAGCGTTGATTCACAGTTTAAAGAGAAAGTAGCCAAGGTGATGTCCATGGATGGGGTTTTTGTTGTTGGAATTGTGAATGTGAAAGGAATTTGAATTTTGCACAGCTTTGATGCGCAGCAACACTGGTTTGTGTCAGGCCGACATGCACGTACAAACATTGTTATTACTTTTTGTATCGTGGTTCTGTGTTCTCGCTCAGCGACCCCTACTTAGCGGTGACATTGAGACAAACCCTGGCCCCAACTATGACCGACAAGAAATTTGGTCAAAAAGATAGGACGGCAGCGACTACTTTGACGACAGAAACTGAAGACATCTTTACAGACTTATGCAGGCCATAAAACAACAACTTCAGCAACAAACTTCACTCATAAGAAATGATCTTGGAGAATTAAAGAGGAACTAGGCCATGTAAAAGTACAATGTGAAGAGATAAACAAAAGATGTGACAAACTGGAAACTGAACACAGAAATCAAAAGAGACAGGACTGACGTAACAACTGATATACAACACCTGTTTCCCGGGAAAAGGAAGAATATAAATTAACTGAAATGATAAAGGAGGTGAAAGAAGAGGTGAGAAACTAAAAACAGACACCGACTGATTAGAGTTTTTTCTCTCGACGAGATAATCTGCGCTTTTTCGGGATTCCCCCAAAACCCAGCCCAGTGAAACATTTGACACATGTTCCAAAAGCAGTAATCGATGTTCTAAAAAACAGACGATCATAGGCGCTGGACAGTAGATGACATTGAACGATCACACCGGACAGCTACGCACATGAAGGTCAAACTAGACCAATAATTGTCAATTTAGAAGGGGGAAAGACAAAGTGTCCTTAATTTCGAACAGAGACACTCGGCAGCAACTTCTAGACAAAGGAGTTCGATAGCCAACGACCTTACTAGAGCACAGGCCCAGACCGTTGCAGAAGCTAGGAGGGAAGGAAGAGAGCCTTCTTCAAAAAAGGTCGGTTGGTTATTAGCCCCAACTCCCAAACCCCGTCATATGCTCAGGTGATGGGAAGAGAGGATGCATGCAGTGCTCTCCAAGTCCGAGTAGTTATGGAATGGCCCCCTGTGCAAAGCACCACAAATGTGAATCAGCAGGGACTATGTCTTTCAAACAAGCAGCAGATCGAGTCCCGTCTAACAAGACCTCGATGCAGAACGAGCAGGGGGGTGTGAGCGGGTGTTCATCCCCCTCTTCACGTCCGGTACCCGGCCCATCCAGGATCAACGACAGCGTGACGGTGATACCAGTGGTGGTCACGCCCCTCGCAGTGGGAAAAGGGAGGAGAGCGACACGAGTCAGCAAAGGCCAACCGGGATTCTCCGTGTCCTGTCAGTGGTGAAAAATCGGGTGGCGACGCACGTACACCCCGCGGACGCAACCTGCCAGGCAGACAGGCAGGCATACAAACACTGTCGGAAACAAGTCAAGCAGGGTTTACAGGTCCGAGTCGAGGCCCTGCGTTCAAGCGCCTCAAAAAATGAATAGGACAGGTTTCCCACCATCAACTCAGTGGAAGTTTCTTAATTACAATGTCGGAACTTGTATAGTAAGATACAGGATGCTTTTTTTATGAAATTATGTAAATACATTTGATTTTGTTACTCTCACTGAAACGTTCCCCGACTTGTCATTTGACTATAGCAGTGTATTCACTGATTATATGAAGTTTCCCGCACCAGCCAAAAACTATCAGTTTATGGAGGAAGTCAGGAGGTGTGTTGCATAACAAGGTTAAAAGAACAAAGCTCAGTTGTGACAAAGCTATTACAGTAAAAAAAAGTACAAGTATATCTAACACTGATAAAGATGTAGTCTTGGTTGCTTGCTATGTGGTCCCAGAAGGAGGCCCGATATCCCAAAGAAAATTGATCAAAGTGGGTCCTAATTTAAAGGGAAAAAGCCTTACTTGAGGGTTTGAAAAAAAAATGGATGCACTTTTTTTTTATGGTTATGGGAGATTTGAATGCCAGAGCAGGGTTTCAAACAAGCTGAAAATAAAATTATGACAAACTATGTGAGTTGTATGGGAGAATGTCAAGTGGATGACAACAATTGCATACGTTGCTCTAAAGATTCAGTTATTTAAAAATTTTGGCAAAAACATTGTTGGATTTTTTGTATCATGTTCGACTTGGCATTTTAAATGGGTTTTTTTGATGGTGATAGTGAGGTGAATATACTTTTGTGTCTCCAAACGGGTTTGTGTGATCGATTACGTACTGGTTCAAAAATGGGTTGTTGTCAAACTTGATTTACACATTGGTGATTGCATTTTTTCATGACATTACCAGTTGAAGCAATAAGGAGAAGTAATTGTTGTAAAATTTGAGAAGAGGTTTCAGCCGAACAATGTGAAGAAAAATTGTCTGGGCTGATGAATATGCTGGTATATTCAGAAATGAACTTGAAAGTGTGAATTTCTAGTTAGCATGGGAGAAAGCGCGTCAGTTATTACAAATTAATGTGAACGAGAGTCTAGATAAATTTGTCAGTGCTTTGTGCGGAGCCGCGGCTTGTATGGTTCGAGTTATTTGTAGAGGCAGCAGAACATAACAAGACTGGTTTGATAATGAGTGCGAATGAAAGAAACAGGAAGTTAAAAGGTTATTAAAAGATTTCAGAGATGCAAAACAGCCAAGGATAAAAGTAAGAAAAGACAAGAATACGCTGTATCACGTAAAGAGTATGTTACGCTAAGGAAACAAAGGAACTAGAGTTTAAAGAAAGTAGGTTAAAGAACTAAAAAATTCAGTCAATGATTCTAAAATGTTCTGGTCAGTGATAAAATCTATAAACAAAAAGAGTTTTGTGTATAACGAAATCTCAGTTCAACAGTGGCATGACCATTTTGGGGCGTTTTTTCATAGTTTTGATATCAAAAGTAAGGAAGAAGAGACCGGTATGGTAAAAGAACATGAAATTGAGCCATTATTTAATCAACCTATTTCCAGTGAAGAAGTCGTTGCTGGTATTAAACATTAACATCAGGAAAGAGTGCAGGACCAGATGAATCATAGCAGAAAGTTAAGAATGCAAACACAACTGTAATCAATTTTCTTGTTCATTTATTCACCCAACTTTTTGATAATGGTATCTTTTCCGTCAGAATGGCTAAATCTATAATTGTACCAATTTTCAAAAACAAAAGAGACATGAACAATACCGACAATTATCGTGGATTATCACTTACCAGCATTTTAAGTAAAATCTACACTTACATACTAAATGCAAGATTAACTGACTGGGCTAAACTGAAGAAAAAATAGTGAAAGAACAAGCAGGTTTTAGAACCAGTCACAGCACCAAAGACCATATATTTACACTATATTCTTTGATTCAGAAACATCTACTCTGCAAATCGAAGCTCTACATTGCATTTGTAGATTTCAAGA
>CM031611.1:9085837-9143337 GCA_018398815.1 Conus ventricosus | reverse complement strand
AGAGAGAGAGAGAGAGAGAGAGAAAGAGACAGACAGACAGACAGACAGACAGACAGACAGGCAGATAGATAGAGTTAATGAGAGAGAGACAGAGACAATGACAACGACAACGATTCTTTATTTTGCAACGTTAAAAGTACTGGCATAGTCATTTCTAAACTTGCCGTCACTATTCTATGAAAAGAGAGAGAGAGAGAGAGAGAGAGAGAGGAGAGAGAGAGAGAGAGAGAGAGAGAGAGAGAGAGAGAGAGAGAGAGAGGAGTATCATGATAGTGCTATCAATTAAAATGACAGAAAACGAAATGGCCTGGTTGTCAGTCAGTAGCTTTTTAACGTTGCCATTTGCACGTACTCTAATAGTTTAAGGTAACTTTTACCAAACATGCCTCTACTTATTTCGTATAAATGTCTTGTTCAAAGACAGGAATAGAGGATTTATCTGTATCAGTTCTATATTTAGACTTACATTCAATTCAGCCTAAACAGTGCCTATACTAGCTATCCGCGGAAAATATGCAGAGGCTGCAAAGTGCATTAAAAAACAAAACCTTTACAAATTAGTACACAGACATCTGCCGTCTTGATCCTCTGTATAGGACACTACTGCTTTGGATGTCAGGAAGAGAGGATTCTGCTGGACTCAACGCGACTGTGTTGACGGTCACCAGACATCACAACATGTCATCTTGCAGACATGCCTTTTCTTCAAGCAGGCGCTGGCTACATACATTACATTCCCTCTCCAGTGAATCGAAAGATCCAAACTGTGGGATGGATCGTCCCAATGGAGGAGGAGGGCAACCAAGACGTCTGGAATCCAGACGTGACTGAAGTAACCGTTGAAAGAAGAAAACGAAAAATGTTAAGTAATGCCCGGGGAAGCCAATGAAAAAAAAAAAAAAGGTCGACAAGGGAGATAACTTTTGCTCACTCAAGCAATTCAAAGTTCGTAACTCCAAAGTGATTTTGCTTGAGTTATCCATTCACTTAACAACCAAGCAGACACGCAGCACATATCACGTTTGTTCGTGTATGTGTCCTAGAATAAGTACTGCAATGCAACATTCGTGTGGATGTGTGTCTGCACAATGTGCATGTGTTCCTTCTTTGTGCTTCTTTTCTACTCGTGCGCCAGGTCAATATTTTCTGTAAGCAGCATTAGCTTCGGATTTATGAACGCTGGAACAGAAAAAAAAGAGTAAGAAGAAATCGCCAAGACTGGCCAATTGATCGCTAATGATGGGGTCAATACGCAGATCGATTCGTTCACGTAACATTCCTGACATTCCTGTAAGCACCTTTTCAATCTGTCAATAGACAGAAAATCAGCCTCAACTTTTGCTTAAATCCCTCTGCATCAACAGTAATCCTGGTGTAAGGAAGGTCAACATGTCCTCTCTGTGTTTGTATGTATGTGTTTTTGCTGTATAACATAGAAATAATTTCACAATACGGTTCACCATTCAAATCATCTGGAATTATTTTTTTGTTGTTGACATGGCAGATAAACATGAATCTCCGAGTGAGTTGTACATTAATTCATGCCAATTCTATATGAAGAAAGGAGAGAGAGAGAGAGAGAGAGAGAGAGAAGAGAGAGAGAGAGAGAGAGAGAGAGGAGAGAGAGAGAGAGAGAGAGAGATCTTTAATGCCACGGCTGAAAATCTTCGGTCGAGTTCTAATCTTAAGAGAGAGAGAGAGAGAGAGAGAGAGAGAGAGAGAGAGAGAGAGAGAGAGAGAGAGAGAGAAGAGAGAGAGAGAGAGAGAGAGAGAGATCTTTAATGCCAACGGATGAAATTCTTCGGTCCAGTTCTAGTCTTAACGTCTTTACTTCTAATGGGCACACCATTACAATGTACATTCATACCAAACAAAATCACTCGAAACATATTGAAAGACAGTCTCTATGAAATATTGGTGTATGCATGGAGGATCGACATAAGCAGTGTGTGTGTGCGTGCGTGTGTGTGTGTGTGTGTGTGTGTGTGTGCGTGTGCGTGTGCGTGTGTGTGTGTGTGTGTGTGTGTGTGTGTGTGAGAGAGAGAGAGAGAGAGAGAGAGAGAGAGAGAGAGAGGTGTGTGTGTGTGTGTGTGTGTGTGTGTGTGTGTGTGTGTGTGTGTGTGTGTGCGTGTTTGAGGAAGAGAGAGAGAGAGACAAGAGGAGAGAGAGAGAGAGAGAGAGAGAGAGAGAGAGAGAGAGAGAGAGAGAGAGAGAGAGTTGAGTAGTCCGTATTCAAAGTATGTCACAAGACAAATCATGATGTGTATAGCCTAATAGAGAGAGAGAGCGAGAGAGAGAGAGAGAGTTGAGCAGACTGTATTCAAGGTATGTCACACGACGAATCATGAAATCTATAGCCAAACGACCACGGCAGCTGCATCAAGGCTGTAAGCAAGTTAAAAGCCTGAATAAGAGTTAATACAAATGAACACAAAACGATCCAAATTCTACGCCTTGCCAAATATGAACGTAGGAGACTAATTGAAACTAAAACACATCATTAAACTTCTTCAAAACCAGATCCTGCGAATATTTTCGATGTCTTTCAAAATGTTGAAATTTTACAGCGAACCGAAAATCTTGGAACAAGACCTACATGAAATCCACTGTAAATGTTTGCATCTTTGACCTTGTCCATCCTCAGACTTAATCAGTGGTGTTCAATCCTGACAGGTTTTGTGGAACGATGAGGTGTTCTTGTTCTTTGAAAGGTAAACCAAGGCAAAATATGCGAGTAGTCTACAGATCTCGTATCAACATCGATACCTTCTCGGAGACAAAAATGGGAATGAATATATATATATATATATATATATATAGATCAGTATATTTAAAATGCCTAAAACAATTTTGTAAGTGCTCAACCCCTTGGGGAGCAACATTAGTTAAAACAAGTTAAAAGAGGAATCTTAAAACTATCTACAAATTTGTTTCAAGCATGTTGCGCTGTCATCAGGATGGTTTTTGGTTTGCCCACCGCCGATGTTATATAGCGTGTGGGCTCCCGTTTGCGGTTGTTTGCACGTGCGGGTTGGCTGCACGTGTTTTTTGGGGGCTTTCAGGTTTTTGTTTTGGGTGTGTTCACTAACAACGATTTCCATTTATGCCTGCAGTTGTTTACTATTTCTGTTTTGGTGTTTAAAAATGCTAAGTGTGGTTTGCATAGTATTAACCATTTTTCAGTTAAACATAGGTTGCACCTTTTTGAAACATTGCTGTATGGTGATGCTCTTTTTATGATTTTCCAGGATATATTGTAGCTTGTTTTTGCGTCTTTAAGTTTCCAGATATATTTGCTCAGTTCTGTTTGGTTTTTATATTTTTCTTTATTAAATGACTGTTTGTGGTTTGCATATCTGGTTTTGAAGTGGTTTTCAGTGATCCCTATGTATGTTTCTTTTTCATTTTCTGATGTCACAGTAGCCTGGTATACAATGCTGTTGTGAAGACATTTATTGTTTAGTGGGCACTGCTCCTTTCTGGTGCAATTGCAAGATTTCCTTTCTTCACCCTTCTTTGCTGTGTTGATTTTCATTTTGTTGGATGCGTCAATTAGGTTTTCGAGGTTGGGCATACATGAGTACGATAGTTTGACAGTGTTTTTGTTAAATTTTTGGACAGTTTGTGTTCTTTTGGAAATGAAGTTGTTAGGATTTTGAAGAATTCTTTCCCTATGTTTGCTTTGAGTTTCCCGTCGTATGGGGGGTTATACCATATGATTTTTCTTTTCCTATTTTTCTTGCTTTTATTTGTGTTGTTGTCTGGGTTGTATTGTAATTTGTAATTGTATCCACTTGTTTGTAGTGCCTCCTGGTATTCTACTGCTGCATTGTTGAACACTCTCTCACTGCATGACAAGTTTGACGATAGTTTGACAGTGTTTTGTTAAATATTTTGGACAGTTGTGTTCTTTTGGAAATGAATTTGTTAGGATTTTGAAGAATTCTTTCCCTATGTTTGTTTGAGTTTCCCATCGTATGGGGGGTTATACCATATGATTTTTCTTTTCCTATTTTTCTTGCTTTTATTTGTGTTGTTGTCTGGGTTGTATTGTAATTTGTAATTATATCCACTTGTTTGTAGTGCCTCCTGGTATTCTACTGCTGCATTGTTGAACACTCTCTCACTGCATGACATTATATATATATATTATATATATATATATATATATATATATATATATATATATATATATATATATACAAGAAACTAATAAATACCAAGGATAAGTACCGAGCACCGTTCCAGCAACTTACAGAGCAGCTTGGTGTTGCAATGACTGCAAGAAATATTGAATTTATAAAAAAAGCTTGCTCTTTGTTTCTCCCCCTTGGAGAATATAAGCTTGCTGAAGGCTCATTTTGGGAAGCATTTATTTTATTTTTTTCCCCATCCACCCACTCAAGCACATACTGTTAGTTAGGCAGAATCATTAGCCACTGCAGGTATGAATGCGTATCTCCCCCTATATATATATATATATATAATATATATATATATAAATATATATATATATATATATATATATATATATATATATATATATAATATATATAATGCCGAACAATTAAGGAGTGGGGGAAAACAAGTGCAGGTTAACAATTCTTCCATCATTACAGTAATGACCCGGCAAAGATTCAAAATGAAAAAAAAAATTGAAGATGAAGTAAATGGAAATATATATTATAATAAGAAAACACTTCACTAGCTGCATGAAGGATCTATCACAATCGCTTTCGAGGGCAGATTATATGTATTGCCTGATCCTAGGCCTTTCGTCCGCTGATCGGACTCATCAGGGAGACACGGCTGATTGCTCTGTGCTCTTGGCGTCAAATAGAGACACACCACAGTCCGTAGTTCTGTGGTGTTCTCACTGCCAAGGGTTCAAAAGAGAATCCAACAGCACCCCCAAGCAGCCAGCGAAAGGTAGTAAAAAAAGCAAAACGAAAGTGTGGAGGGGAAAAAAAGTTGCTGAAAAACTAAAACATTATGCAAACAGTATAAAATGTAGGGGACAATCTTTGAGCCTATGCTTGAGGATCCATTCAAGAATGCAAGGGGATCAAAAGATATGGAACAGTCCGAGTGCTCTGCTGTTTAATAACCCAAGCATTGTCAGCGGCTAAGAATTGTGCAGAACAACCTTTACTTGGATCTCCTAAGAGATGCAATCGCCCATTGATTGACCAAACAAGATAATGCCGAACAATAAGCAGTGGGGGGAAAACAAGTGCATATATATATAAATGCCAGAACTACAGAACAATAAGTCTCATTAGCCACACCAGTAAAATCATGCTCAGAGTCATCTTGAATCGACTGAAGAAAGAGGCGGGAAAAAACACCCCGGCGGAAGAACAAGCTGGATTCAGGGCAGGCAGAAGCACAGTAGAACAGATCTTCACCTGCCGGATACTGATGGAGAAACATCTGCAACATCAGAGAGACCTGTTCCACAACTTCATTGACTTAGGAAAGCGTTTGACAGGGTGTGGCACAAGGGTCTGTTTGGGAGGTGCTCAGAAAATTTGGCATAGAGGAGGGTCTCGTCCAAACCCTCCAGGCGCTGTATAACACCGCCAGCAGCGCAGTCCTCCTCAACAACCAGATAGGGGACTACTTCAAGACCACAGTTGGAGTCCGTCAAGGCTGCCTGCTATCTCCCGTACTGTTCAATCTCTTCCTGGAAAACATCATGCGTGAAACCCTCCCGGAAATTCGACTCCACTGTCTCCATCGGAGGAAGAACCATCAATAATCTGAGGTTCACAGATGACATCGACCTGATAGGAGGCAGCAACGAAGAACTGCAAAGACCTGACAAAGAGACTGAAGAAAGGGCAGGTGCATATGGAATGGAAGTGAGCACAGAAAAAAGCAAAGTCCTGGTCAACAGCACAACCAACACCCATGCTGAAATCTACATGAACGGACAACAGCTTGAAGAAGTGGGCGCTTCAAATACCTTGGCGCCACTCTCACCAAAGACGGTCGCACTACAACAGAAATCAAGACCAGACTAGCGATTGCAACTGCAGCAATGGCAAAGCTAAACAAGATCTGGAAGAGCAGGGAGATCAGTTTTCCCACAAAGATGAAGCTGTACAAGTCCTGGTGCTGTCCATCCTGCTGTATGCCTGCGAAAGCTGGACCATGACAGCACAGACCACCAAGAGAATCCAGACGTTTGAAACTAAATGCTTCAGGCGCTTGCTCGGGATCTCTTGGCAAGACCGGAAGACAAAGACCTTGTGAGGAGCCAAATAACATCACTTGCAGGCCCCAAGAATCCCTCTTGGCAACAGTCAAGAAGAGGAAGCTGTCGTGGTTCGGGCATGTCATACGCCACAATTCAGTGCCCAAAACAGTCCTCCAGGGCACTCTGGAAGGCGGCAGACGAAGGAGACGACAAGCCAAATGCTGGATGGACAACATCAAAGAATGGACCTGTATGGATGGCCCTACACTGATGCGACAGGCAGAGGACAGGGCCGGATGGCGGTGCCTGGCTTCGAGAGTGTCTCTCATCTCTCCTCTACGCCCATCATGGGCAAGAGAATGATGATATATATATATATATATATATATATAATATATATATATATATAATATATATATATATATATATATTTTATATATATATATATATATATATATATATATAAAATTATAAACACAGCTTGCTCTTATGTCTTAGATTGAAGAAATAGGGGAGATACGCATTCATATCTGCAGTGGTAGATGATTCTGCCTAACTAACAGTATGTGCTTGAGTGGGTGAATGGGGAAAAATAAAATAAATGCTTCTCAAAATGAGCCTTCAGTAAGCTTATATTCTCCAAGGGGGAGACATCCTCCAATAGGGAGGGAAACTCACTAACATATAACTCCTGGTTTTTAGATTGAAGAAATAGGGGAGATACGCATTCATATCTGCAGTGGTAGATGATTCTGCCTAACTAAGTCAAATTACCACTTTCCGCGGTCACTGAGGAGAAACAACCAGGTTTCGAAATATCGGTATATGACCAGGAGTTATATGTTTGTGAGTTTCCCTCCCTATTGGAGGATGTCTCCCCCTTGGAGAATATAAACTTGCTGAAGGCTCATTTGAGAAGCATTTATTTTATTTTTCCCCATTCACCACTCAAGCACATACTGTTAGTTAGGCAGAATCATCTACCACTGCAGCTATGAATCCGCATCTCCCCCTATTTCTTCAATCTAAGACATAAGAGCAAGCTTGGTTTATAATTCAATATTTCTTGCAGTCATTGCAACACCAAGCTGCTCTGTAAGTTGCTGGAACGGTGCTCGGTACTTATCCTTGGAATTTATAAGTTTGTTGTATTTTAGTCCCTTGCGGATTCATTCCAAGATCTGGCCCTCAGCACTTGTGTCTTAAGAGGATATCTTTTTATATTTTCTACTTTTCACAAGAAAATGTAGCTTGTTTTGCACTTTCATGATTTTCTTTTGCTTCTTAGATGGCACCTATGGTTGTTTTTTTGAAAACTCAACAAACATACTACGGTCTTGCACACCAGCCTTTTCTGGGATTGCATTCTTCTTAAAACTGAAAAGGCAGAGGAGTCAAATTACCACTTTCCGCGGTCACTGAGGAGAAACAATCAGGTTTCGAAATATCGGTATATGACCAGGAGTTATATGTTAGTAAGTTTCCCTCCCTATTGGAGGATGTCTCCCCCTTGGAGAATATAAGCTTGCTGAAGGCTCATTTTGAGAAGCATTTATTTTATTTTTAATTTATTTTTCCCCATTCACCCACTCAAGCACATACTGTTAGTTAGGCAGAATCATCTACCACTGCAGATATGAATCCGCATCTCCCCCTATTTCTTCAATCTAAGACATAAGAGCAAGCTTGGTTTATAATTCAATATTTCTTGCAGTCATTGCAACACCCAAGCTGCTCTGTAAGTTGCTGGAACGGTGCTCGGTACTTATCCTTGGAATTTATAAGTTTGTTGTATTTTGGTCCCTTGCGGATTCATTGCAAGATCTGGCCCTCAGCACTTGTGTCTTAAGAGGATATCTTTTTATATTTTCTACTTTTCACAAGAAAATGTAGCTTGTTTTGCACTTTCATGATTTTCTTTTGCTTCTTAGATGGCACCTTTGGTTGGTTTTTTTGAAAACTCAACAAACATACTACGGTATTGCACGCCAGCCTTTTCTGGGATTCCATTCTTCTTAAAACTGAAAAGGCAGAGGAGTCAAATTACCACTTTCCGCGGTCACTCAGGAGAAACAACCAGGTTTCGAAACATCGGTATATGACCAGGAGTTATATGTTAGTGAGTTTCCCTCCCTATTGGAGGATGTCTCCCCCTTGGAGAATATAAGCTTGCTGAAAGCTCATTTTGAGAAGCATTTATTTTATTTTTATTTTATTTTTCCCCATTCACCCACTCAAGCACATACTGTTAGTTAGGCAGAATTATCTTCCACTGCAGATATGAATGCGTATCTCCCCCTATTTCTTCAATCTAAGACATAAGAGCAAGCTTGGTTTATAATTCAATATTTCTTGCAGTCATTGCAACACCAAGCTGCTCTGTAAGTTGCTGGAACGGTGCTCGGTACTTATCCTTGGAATTTATAAGTTTGTTGTATATATATATATATATATATATATATATATATATATATATATATATATATATATGAGACCGGATTAAGAAAACAAAAGTAAAGTGGCTTAGTGTATTCCATTCCTCTTGACCAGAGATGCTATGAATCGCCAGCTTGAATTGTGTGAAGAAAGCAGACATCTTTGACAGGCCATGACTACAACTTTGACAGGCCATGACAACATCTTTGACAGGCCATGACTACATCTTTGACGGGCCATGACTACATCTTTGACGGGCCATGACTACATCTTTCACAGGCCATGACTACATCTTTCACAGGCCATGACTACATCTTTGACAGGCCGTGACTACATCTTTTGACAGGCCGTGACTACATCTTTTGACAGGCCATGACTACATCTTTGACAGGCCATGACTACACTCTTTCACAGGCCATGACTACATCTTTCACAGGCCATGACTACATCTTTGACAGGCCGTGACTACATCTTTTGACAGGCCATGACTACATCTTTTGACAGGCCATGACTACATCTTTCACAGGCCATGACTACATCTTTCACAGGCCATGACTACATCTTTCACAGGCCATGACAGGCCATGACTACATCTTTGACAGGCCACGACTACATCTTTGACAGGCCGTGACTACATCTTTGACAGGCCATGACTACATCTTCACAGGCCGTGACTACATCTTTGACAGGCCATGACTACATCTTTGACAGGCCATGACTTGTGGCATTCCTGGGAAGCTGGTTTGCAATTTCATTGCTCTCCTAGCCAACATCTTGTTGTTGTTATTGTTGTTGTTGTCGTCGTCGTACCCTGGATGAAAGACTCCAGGGATAATCCCAACAGCAAAGTACTTGAACACTTTGGTACAAATGCGTCAGCTGGGATGAGAACATGACGTGTGTGACCGTTTTTGATTACCCCGCCACATGGGCAGCCACACTCCGACTTCGAGAGATTTTGGAGACTGATATTGTTATGCTGAGAGCTTGTCACTTCTGAAGACAATCCCTGCATAACTATGCAGAGCATAACAACATTTTGATGTAGCCTTGGTGTTCTAGCCTATGTCAGTTGGCCTGACACAGTCTTAAGTCAAGGTGGGCCAACATGATTTGGAATTCATCCTGGGAAGCTGGTTTGCAATATCATTGCCCTCATAGCCAACATGATTTGAAATTCAAGCGAGAACAATATTGGTACCATCCTGGGAAGCTGGTTTGCAATTTCATTGCCCTCATAGCCAACATGATTTGAAATTCAACATCGTTTCCATAGTCTTTGACGAGAGCATAGGCTTCGTGAAATTCCCGTAGTGCAGAATGGTTTATACTGCGGATGATGGCAATGCCCTCTAGAGCAGAAACGAAATTGCAGAAGATCAAAAAGTCTTTATGCTGGATTCAGCAGTCTAGACAAGGTTATAGAAAGAAAGTATTTACACAGTGAATTATTCGGACAAGAGAACACAGTCCAGACAGCACCTTCATCCGATTGGAATCCATCATTCAGCAGATTTTCCTTGGGCTTGGAAAATTGGATTCAGAAAGTTTACAAATGGTGGGATTTTTGAGTTTGATCGAAGAGCTGAAATTGCCAACAGATGGTGTTCTTTGTGGACGTTCTTTAATATGTTTCGGTGAGTTTGTAGTCATAAAACATGCCTTGCTGGACATGTGGACCAGACTAAGCTCGGCTTGTTTTGTATGGATCAATGTGTGGATAGCAAAAGATGAGTTTCTTTGACTAGAAACTGCTTTTCCATTCCTTTGTATGACGTCTTGGTGAATTCAAATTGTTAATTCACAGGAATTAAAGCTTTTAGTTTGACATGTGCTGTTTGACTTAGAGCTGAAAAGGGGGACTTTGTTGCCGGTGGAAAAATCTATTTTTACTTCTTAAACATCACTACACCCATCCGATGTTCTTAAAGTACAACTGATACGTAATTGCTATGCCTGTGTTGGAGAAAGGCTTTTAATGCCTGTCTGTTGACATGTCACTTACGATGAGATAAGAAGAAAAAGTAAGTGTACGTATGTGCGTGCACGAGCGTGCGTGCGTGTGTCCGTATAGGTATAAGCGCGCAGGCGCGTGTGTGTGTATATATATATATATATATATATATATATATATATATATATGTGTGTGTGTGTGTGTGTGTGTGTGTGAGTGTGAGTGTGTGTGTGTGTGTGTGTGTGTGTGTGTGTGTGTGTGTGTGTGTGTGTGTGTGTGTGTGCGCGCGCGCGCGCGTGTATGTGTGTGTCAGTCAGTTGCTGTTTATGTCCTAATTGCTGTTGACTTGATTCCGGTCTGGTATGTCTTTTAAAGTTTTCAAACATTTCTCTGTGTCGTTGTAATCTATGAACTACTCAGTGTCTTCTCAAAGCTCTTCGATCTAGCTTTCCTAGCTGGGTTTTTTTTCAACCAATTTTCCAAGTCATAGCACAGTATTTTTCTCTTTCTATCTTTACGTTACTGATTTTTTTTTCTTATTCCCAACAAAGATCGGTAAATTTAGAATGAAAATTAACAAAAAAAGTTTTTGTTAAGGAATGAACGAATGATTGAATGAATGAGTTTATCTCTTTAATTTCTGTACTTATTAATGTATTTATTTATTTGTCGTTTTTTGGGGTGTTTTTGTTTTGTTTATCTCTTTATCATTTTTTAAGAGCGTGACAGTGGAAAATGTCGGACAAGGAGTGAACGACGATTTCCTGTATGTTCAAGATCGGACGGCTGGCGTTACTTCTGTCTTTGTTTTCTTCTCCTTGTTTCGGTTTATCACGTGTGTGCGTCTGGGATGGCTGGGTGGGTGGTGTAGGGGGTTGTTTTTGTTGTTGGTATTGTTATTGTTAATGTTGTTGTTTTCGTTACAAGCGCATCACATGAAAGACACATGTCATCAGTTTGATGAAAGTGGACCATACGTTTAAACCTCCACATCATGGAACGTTCTCTGATACCCATTGCTTCATCAGGTACATCACTGAGCCTCTTTGAAACTGCCAGCATTATACTGATAGAGATGCGCAGCCTATAGCAATGATAGAACACACTTTCATATATTATGCCTACCACTCACTGTCACACTTATACAAAACACAGGCACGAGCAGCAATAGCAAAGTGAAGACACAGACTCACATCGTTAAACGCTAGAGTCAAACAGAAGATGCATTTCCCCCCAAAGTTTGTTTATTTACATATCAGTGCTATGGACTTGCTGCGTTCTTGGTGCAGCTCGAACGACCGGGTAATGCTTAGTTTGTAAGAGGCAAACCAGCCAAGGGCGGGTGTCAAAAGGAAATCGTGCTGCATGCTTTTTCACCTTTTGTCATTGCACATGTTTTGATCCTATAATGCTACTGACGAAGAAATGTTCGTATAGGTCTGGTGTCTAACACCGATTTTTTTTTTTTTTTTTTTTTTTCTTTTCTTCAAAAATGTGGTAATATCTAGTGGAGTCTCACTTGAGTATCGGATAATTTTGATGGCGCTTGTGTTCCATTTATAACAGAAGCAAGTGCGCTTTCGACAAAGAAACAAAAAGAAGGGAATACTGCCCCCCCCCCCCCCCCCCCACACACACACACACACACCTTTGCAACTCCTTGCTGTCCCTATACGTAGATCCAACCTCCCACCCATTCCCTCAAATACGCGGGAGAGAGAAGAAAAATAAAAAGGAAAAACAAGAAAGAAAAGAAGAAGAAAAAAAAAGCATAGGAAGTGCTCAACAGCAGAATGTCCAGTCTGGTGCAGGCAATAATGCCCGGGTGACTGAGAGTTGTTGTGGGTACCCCTGTTTCTGGCCCTGTCACCGCTTGTAAGCGTGTACTACAAGATGGATAAGATGCTGATGATATCCGTAGAGGATCAGACCTAGGAATTAATGATTTTTGACGGCCAGATCCAGCATTGGAGCTTGCATTGTGATGATTAATATTCAATTAGCATCTGGATTACATATGTGCAGGTCTGCGAAGGGAACATCACGCCAACGAGCGTTTTGTTTCAGCCTGTCTGTCTATCTGTCTGTCTGCCTCTCTGACTGTCTAACTGACTGACTGGTCAGAACAGCTGTTTGCGTCTTGCGCGCAAATGTAGATAGGAAAACTTGTACGGGAACGATGATTGTGCAGGACATTCATGAATAGCGTGTCTCAAAAATAAATTGTTTGTCGATTACTTTTTTTTTTTAATTGTAGCATTCTAGAATCAGGTTCGGTTGCATCAAAGAGGCATCGCAGCGCGCTGATCGGCTAAATGAGCGACAGCAGAACTCTGTCTACTAGGCCCATGAGGCCACAATTCGTAGAATTTTATACTAAATTATCAAATAAACTGGTCCGTAGATAATATTGAAGGACTTTCTTCTTCTTCTTCTGTTTCTTCTTCTTCTGTTTCTGTGTCTGTTTCTTGTTGCTGTTGTTGTTGTTGTTGTTGTTCTTCTTCTTCTTCTTCTTCTTCTTCTTCTTCTTCTTCTTCTTCTTCTTCTTCTCTTCTTCGTCGTCGTCGTCGTCGTCGTCGTCGTCGTCGTCGTCGTCGTCTTCTTCTTCTTCTCTTCTTCTTCTTCTTCTTCTTCTTCTTCTTCTTCTTCTTCTTCTTCTCTCGTCGTCGTCGTCGTCGTCGTCGTCGTCGTCGTCTTCGTCTTCTTCTTCTTCTTCTTCTTCTTCTTCTTCTTCTTCTTCTATTTGTCTTTGCTGTCTAACCTTCTGTGAAGCCTCAGGGGCACGCCACCCACGCCGCTCCTTCCGGCTCCACGTGCACATCCACAGTCTGGTTTGTCCCGCCACAGACCCGGCATCAGCAGTTCGCAGGAAGCAGTCAACGTCAAGTCGTCATGAGGCAACCCACCACAAAAGACACTGCACTGCTGTCGAGTCACTTAAAGTAGTCTTCAGTGGCGCCTCTTCTGATTAAACATACGGCAGGATGCCACCTAGTGAGCCCTCTACTGACAACAATAATTGCTTAATCGCGGAGCCGGCGTGAGTGGGCTCTCCCTCCCTCCCGGAGGGCACCACCTTGTCCGCCCAGTGACACTTCCCATAAACATGGCGACAGCAGTGATCCCGACAGACTCTGAGCAAAGGCATAGACGTGGCCGTAAAATAGACACCGAGGTCAACATAATGATTTGTGTAGTAAGGGCACAGAATTTGAAAGTTTTTTTTTCTTCATATTTGACCGATGATGATGATGATGATGATGATGATGATGATGATGAGATGATGATACTGATTTCCACTCTGGTCTGAGACTGTATCACAGGGCTGCACTCTAAGCTGCCTTCATAACAAACCCAGTCGTCAGCCAGGCTCAAAAGATACAGACAACTGAAGTGTAAGTCGGCAACTCGGAGAAACAGCCACAAAGATGCACCCACTCAGTGGACCAAACTCCACTCAGTGGTCCCAGTCTTCTCAACACACAGCGATCACACATCTGCATAGGAGTTGCAATCTGGGCAGACAAATCCCACAAATAACGGGCTCTGATGGAATCGAACCCACGGCCTCACAGCCGGGAGTTCGGGATGTTAACCACGTCGCCGTGTCGGCTGAAAGGACAGATCTGACATGTGCGGCTTATCGAGGATGCTTAGCAGGTGCTTGACCGTGTCACTGGTTAATTCAACGCCTTAGTCTGACGCCGGGTGTCTAATTAATACAGCCTGCGCCATTGTTTTAGTAGTGGTGTGTGTGTGTGTGTGTGTGTGTGTGTGTGTGTGTGTGTGTGTGTGTGTGTGTGTGTGTGTGTGTGTGGTGTGTGTGTGTGTGTGTGTGTGTGCTTGCCCGTATGTGCCTCTACAACTGAGCGATGCGTGCGGCAATGTATACTTGAAGATATGCTTGCACGCAAACACCCGCACGTATTTTAAGTCTGGAGGGAAAATATTTGTTAATATATCTCTATGGAAAGATAGTTCAGGCGACTTGTCTTCTTCTTCTTCTTGAAATATATGTATTATACACTCTTTTTTCTCTTCTTCAGTGTTTAAACATGTGTTATTGCTACACGTTTAGGTATTTCAAACGGATCAGAAGTATCTGTAATATTGTTATAACTCGAATTTCTTCAGACCTATAAAAATCAAATGGAATCGTACATGTATTTGGTGGAGAGAATAAAAAAAACAAAACTATGCACAATTTGAAGAGTAGTAGTAGTAGAAGTAGTAGTCGTCGTAGCAGCAGCAGCAGCAGCAGCAGCAGCAGCAGCAGCAGCAGCAGCAGCAGCAGTAATAGTAGTAGTAGTAGTAGTGGTAGTAGTATTAGTAGTAGTAGTAGTAGTAGTAGTAGTAGTTGTTGTTGTTGTTGTAGTAGTAGTATAGTAGTAGTAGTAGTAGAAGCATTGACCCTTTGCTAGCTATGATGCAACAAACGAGTGAAACGATCTCTGAAAGATATAATGGAGAGGCCTTTCAAATACTAAACGATCTCTGAAAGATATAATGGAGAGGCCTTTCAAATACTAAACGATCTCTGAAAGATATAACGGAGAGGCCTTTCAAATACTAAACGATCTCTGAAAGATATAACGGAGAGGCCTTTCAAATACTAAACGATCTCTGAAAGATATAACGAGAGGCCTTTCAAATACTAAACGATCTCTGAAAGATATAACGGAGAGGCCTTTCAAATACTAAACGATCTCTGAAAGATATAACGGAGAGGCCTTTCAAATACTAAACGATCTCTGAAAGATATAACGGAGAGGCCTTTCAAATACTAAACGATCTCTGAAAGATATAACGGAGAGGCCTTTCAAATACTAAACGATCTCTGAAAGATATAACGGAGAGGCCTTTCAAATACTAAACGATCTCTGAAAGATATAATGGAGAGGCCTTTCAAATACAAACGATCTCTGAAAGATATAATGGAGAGGCCTTTCAAATACTAAACGATCTCTGAAAGATATAACGGAGAGGCCTTTCAAATACTAAACGATCTCTGAAAGATATAACGGAGAGGCCTTTCAAATACTAAACGATCTCTGAAAGATATAACGGAGAGGCCTTTCAAATACTAAACGATCTCTGAAAGATATAACGGAGAGGCCTTTCAAATACTAAACGATCTCTGAAAGATATAATGGAGAGGCCTTTCAAATACTAAACGATCTCTGAAAGATATAACGGAGAGGCCTTTCAAATACTAAACGATCTCTGAAAGATATAACGGAGAGGCCTTTCAAATACTAAACGATCTCTGAAAGATATAACGGAGAGGCCTTTCAATACTAAACGATCTCTGAAAGATATAATGGAGAGGCCTTTCAAATACTAAACGATCTCTGAAAGATACAATGGAGAGGCCTTCAAATACTAAACGATCTCTGAAAGATATAACGAGAGGCCTTTCAAATACTAAACGATCTCTGAAAGATATAACGGAGAGGCCTTTCAAATACTAAACGATCTCTGAAAGATATAACGGAGAGGCCTTTCAAATACTAAACGATCTCTGAAAGATATAACGGAGAGGCCTTTCAAATACTAAACGATCTCTGAAAGATATAATGGAGAGGCCTTTCAAATACTAAACGATCTCTGAAAGATATAACGGAGAGGCCTTTCAAATACTAAACGATCTCTGAAAGATATAACGGAGAGGCCTTTCAAATACTAAACGATCTCTGAAAGATATAATGGAGAGGCCTTTCAAATACTAAACGATCTCTGAAAGATATAATGGAGAGGCCTTTCAAATACTAAACGATCTCTGAAAGATATAATGGAGAGGCCTTTCAAATACTAAACGATCTCTGAAAGATATAATGGAGAGGCCTTTCAAAAACTAAACGATCTCTGAAAGATATAATGGAGAGGCCTTTCAAATACTAAACGATCTCTGAAAGATATAATGGAGAGGCCTTTCAAATACTAAACGATCTCTGAAAGATATAATGGAGAGGCCTTTCAAATACTAAACGATCTCTGAAAGATATAATGGAGAGGCCTTTCAAATACTAAACGATCTCTGAAAGATATAATGGAGAGGCCTTTCAAATACTAAACGATCTCTGAAAGATATAACGGAGAGGCCTTTCAGATACTAAACGATCTCTGAAAGATATAATGGAGAGGCCTTTCAAATACTAAACGATCTCTGAAAGATATAATGGAGAGGCCTTTCAAATACTAAACGATCTCTGAAAGATATAATGGAGAGCCTTTCAAATACTAAACGATCTCTGAAAGATATAATGGAGAGGCCTTTCAAATACTAAACGATCTCTGAAAGATATAATGGAGAGGCCTTTCAAATACTAAACGATCTCTGAAAGATATAATGGAGAGGCCTTTCAAATACTAAACGATCTCTGAAAGATATAACGAGAGGCCTTTCAAATACTAAACGATCTCTGAAAGATATAACGGAGAGGCCTTTCAAATACTAAACGATCTCTGAAAGATATAACGAGAGGCCTTTCAAATACTAAACGATCTCTGAAAGATATAACGGAGAGGCCTTTCAAATACTAAACGATCTCTGAAAGATATAATGGAGAGGCCTTTCAAATACTAAACGATCTCTGAAAGATATAATGGAGAGGCCTTTCAAATACTATATTAGTTTTTTGCGGTCAGTAAACTGTGATGTTCATAAAACCGAACTGATGATTTTGTATGGATCATACTTCATATTTATTTGTTTGGGGATTTTTTTTCCTCATTATTGCATCTCTCTCTCTCTCTCTCTCTCTCTCTCTCTCTCCTCTCTCTCTCTCTCTCCTCTCTCCTCTCTCTCTCTCTCTCTCCTCTCTCTCTCTTCATGCACGCTCTCTCTCACGTATGTGTGTGCGTGCGTGCGTGTGTGCGTGCGTGCGTGCGTGCGTTCGTGCGCGCGCGTGCGTGTACGTGTGTTCAGTCCTGGGGCGTTTGACATTACATAACCGAGATAAGAAAATATCAAAATTCTGAATGTATATGACACAGCATCCAGATGACTGTCAGCCACTTGTGTCCATCATAGACAGCCACATGACTGTGATCGCTTACTCTCGGCATGGCATCTGGTTATTAAATCATTCATTTCACATTATTGAACGACATTACCCAATTCAAGTAGACTAGAACGTGTCGGTAAAACGCATGCACAAGAGACGTGTTATTCTCACCGAGCATTAGTCTAAAGGCAAGAGGAACACTTTTCCTTTTTGAGACATAACTAATGACACACATGTATTATGTGCAACAGAGGAGAGTTTTTAAACCAGTCCAGTTCTTTATGATGTCCACTCAGGGCTTGTTCTTCTGCCTCTGGGAGATCTCCCCGTTCTGCTCACTGCACTTCAAAGACTGTTCTGGAATAAAGAACTATGGCCATGAAGAAGCTAGGTTAAAAAGTTAAGCTATAGGCTAAACCCCATGTAAACATACCCCCCCCCCCCCCCCCCCTGCTCCCAGGCTAAACTCAATTTTGTGTCAGGAGCTCAAAAGGTCAGGCGTCTCTTACAAAAAGTCCATAACGTGATTGGGATCTTACTGCCCCACCGGAGTTCGATAATCGGAGAGAAGATGGACACTGCCAACCCCCCCTCCCCCCCTCACCTTCCCTTTCCCACATCTCCACAAACACAGCCCCCCCCCCCCCCCCCCCCCCCCCCCCCCCCCCCCCCGCCTCCTGCCGTCCCTCCCCCATTGCCCTGAAGAAATGCTATGATGGACAAACGAGCTTTGGTAGGAATTTCAGATCAGGTTTCTGGTGATAGGAATTTCAGATCAGGTTCTGGAGATAGGAATTTCAGATCAGGTTTCTGGTGATAGGAATTTCAGATCAGGTTCCTGGAGATAGGAATTTCAGATTAGGTTTCTGGCGATAGGAATTTCAGATCAGGTTTTTGGTGATAGGAATTTCAGATCAGGTTTCTGGTGATAGGAATTTCAGATCAGGTTTCTGGTGATAGGAATTTCAGATCAGGTTTCTGGTGATAGGAATTTCAGATCAGGTTTCTGGTGATAGGAATTTCAGATCAGGTTTCTGGCGATAGGAATTTCAGATCAGGTTTCTGGTGATAGGAATTTCAGATCAGGTTTCTGGTGAAGGGAAATCTCCACAAGTCACAGGTTGACATCCATCGCTTTGTACAGACGTGAAAGTGGGGAAATGACAGGAAAATCTGGAAAAACACAACCCGGCATTTGACCGCAGATGCTTTGGCCGTTTTCTCCATTTCTCATACAGGGAACACAAGAGAACTATGCAGCCAATAAGAAAAACGCTGTTGGCAATAAGAGCTTTTTTTCACGCGTTTATCACAAGCAGTAAGCTTATCCTCTACGGGCATATGTGCATGTATAACACTTGTACGCTGAAGGCTGACTCATGTTTAGTAGAGGACCATGTTTTCATTGTCCAGCCGTAGGCTGTTGAACTGGTTGTGTGTACAGTGTGACCCGACCGAAAGTCAAAATAACCCGCACATAGAATGAGGCAGATACCCAGCATGCAACGTTGTTGTTTGCTATATATATCTATGCAGTTTTACTTCACTCCAGTCACTCTTCTGATCCGCCCCTGGCAGCATTATCAACTTTCCAGCCTTTGACTGTGGGGTTCTGTAAAAATCCAGCAACAACAAAGGAGTCAGCAGTCTCTGTCAAGTTCTGATCAAATGGTTATGGTGACCTCCCTTGTGGAGGACAAGGGAAATAATCCAGTAGCCAATCTATGCACAGCCGCTGTTTTTTTTTTCATATGTGTATTGGTGTTGCTTGACGTGACTGAACATATGCACGTGTATTGGCGTTGTTTGACGTGATTTAACATATGCACGTGTATTGGCGTTGTTTGACGTGATTTAACATATGCACGTGTATTGGTGTTGTTTGACGTGATTTAACATATGCACGTGTATTGGTGTTGTTTGAAGTGATTAAGCATATGCACGTGTATTGGTGTTGTTTGACGTGATTTAACATATGCACGTGTATTGGTGTTGTTTGACGTGATTTAACATATGCGCGTGTATTGGTGTTGTTTGACGTGATTTAACATATGCACGTGTATTGGTGTTGTTTGACGTGATTTAACATATTCGCGTGTATTGGTGCTGTTTGACGTGATTTAACATATGCACGTGTATTGGTGTTGTTTGACGTGACTGAACATGTGCACGTGTATTGGTGCTGTTAGACGTGACTGAACATATGCACGTGTATTGGTGTTGTTTGACGTGATTTAACATATGCACGTGTATTGGTGTCGTTAGACGTGACTCCACATACGCACGTGCATTGGTGTTGTTAGACGTGACTGAACATATGCACGTGTATTGGTGTTGTTAGACGTGATTTAACATATGCACGTGTATTGGTGTTGTTTGACGTGATTCAACATATGCACGTGTATTGGCGTTGTTTGACGTGATTCGACATATGCACGTGTATTGGTGTTGTTTGACGTGACTGAACATATGCACGTGTACTGGTATTGTTTGACGTGATTTAACATATGCACATGTATTGCTGTTGTTTGACGTGACTGCACATATGCACCTCAGTTGCTTACTGCTGTTTGTAAATGTGTAGTTTTACGTTTTGATGGGATGTAAATGTTGCTTCCCACAAGCAAATGCACAAACACACACACACACACACACACACACACACACACACACACACACACACACACACACACACACACACACACATACGCGCGCGCGCGCGCGCGCGCGCGCGCGCGCACACACACACACACACACAGAGAAAGAGAGAGAGAGAGAGAGAGAGAGAGAGAGAGAGAAGAGAGAGGAGAGGAGGAGAGAGAGATAGAGAGAGAGAGAGAGAACCATTGAAGGAAATAGATTTTCCTCCTGATATGAACGAATGAAGATCAGTCCGTAAGTGTTCACCACTAATAAGTATTGTGTATCTGCGAGTGGGAACCACCCCCCCTCTCTCTCTCTTCTCTCTCTCTCTCTCTCTCTCTCTCTCTCTCTCTCTCTCTCTCTCTCTCTCTCTCATCTCTTTTAGTTTGGTAAGGATAAAGAAAAAGAATAAAACAGACAGAAATGGGAACTGGACACACAAGTTGACTTCAGACAGACATTTAATGAAAACTAATCCTCGTGGTATCTCGTAACAAATATTTGGAACTCACTCTTCTTTCTACAGAATAAATATCGAATTCCCTCACCACGCTGTGAGTGAGCCATTAAATAGTGTTTTTACTGACTTCCAAGCCAGACTTGAAATTTGCTTAGAGAGTCTGCACGAAGGAATAGGCAAACGTACAATTTACGAATACGTTTTGATGAGATTATTTATTAGGTCCTGAGGATAGCTCATCGTCGACTGCCACTGTGTTGAGAATTTGAAAATACCCATTTGCAGCCATCTTTCTATCTCCCTCTCTCCCTCCCCCCCCCCCCACTCTCTCTCTCTCTCTCTCTCTCTCTCTCTCTTCTCTCTCTCTCTCTTCTCTCTCTCTCTCTCCTCTCTCTCTCTCTCTCTCTCTCTCTCTCGTATACCGTGTATGCAACAAGTAAGGGATTTTTTTTCCGGCGTTGCTGTTCTGTTTCTGTTTTCGCTTATATTGGTGTCTCTGTCCCTTTTTCTCTCATTCAGTCACGTGGGCACGTTTGTCCTTTATTCTCACCGTATTGATGGATTCATTCCGCATGTGAAGGTCACAATGGTGTACTAACTGAACAAAATAAGACTAAAAAGAAAAACAAAATTCCTCAAGCTTCATTTTAACCAAAAAATCAATCGTTTCACACCAACCGTGTTATTCTGTTTCTAGAAGTGTTCAGTCATATTGCTTAAATCGTATTTTTAAAGCAATCAACAGTCAATAGTATGCTCTATTCTTGTGTAAGTAATGGTAGGGTAGTATGACCAATAAGGTTTGTTTTGATTCAGTTCAAGGTATCCAGAACACCAATGTCACGACCGACCCCTGGAGGTCTGCCCTGACAGGATCGGTCTAGGTGGGAGTGAAGGGAGTGACTGACCTCACACGCCCCGCAAGAGACCACACAATAAAGATTACGATACAACACCCCATTTATTCACAACACACACAATCGCAAATAAATATTTCAACACACGCACCATGCACTATCACAATCAAACATTCCAACACACATAACATGCACAATCACAATCAAGCATTTCACCCTACGACGTACACAATCACAACCACAACATCTCATCACATATAACATATACACAATTATAAATAAACATTTCCAGCATCCATCCCTTCCCACACATGGAGTGCCTCCACACCCCTGCCTCTGTCAAGTCTACTGGGAGCACCCTGTCGCACTAGGTGCTCCGAACCGGGTCGGTTCTTGAAGGGAGTCGCTCAAAGCCGACACCCTCGACACACAAGCAGGCAGTGAAGAGCGCGTCCCGGAGGGGGGGGGGGGGGGGGAAACGTGGCGTTGTTACTGGAGGTCCTGGACGGGGATCAGGGCCGGCCAGTCAAGCCGGCGGCTTTTCTACCAGTCCGCGGTCCCGACCAGAGCGTGGCCTCAACCAGCGCGTGGCACCATCCAGTCCGCGGTCCCAGCCAGAGCGTGGCCTCAACCAGCACGTGGCACCATCCAGTCCGCGGTCCCAGCCAGAGCGTGGCCTCAACCAGCACGTGGCACCATCCAGTCCGCGGTCCCAGCCAGAGCGTGGCCTCAACCAGCACGTGGCACCATCCAGTCCGCGGTCCCAGCCAGAGCGTGGCCTCAACCAGCACGTGGCACCAACCAGTCCAGACTCCGGTGAAGCCCCCGGGAGGGGGGGGGGGGGAAACGTAGCTGGGAGGAGAGAAGAAAGGGAGGGAAGGAAGAAGGAAGGGTACTGGAACCCCGCCGTCAGTACAGTCTGACCCATGCTGCTAAATCTTAACAGCCACTCGCATGATGGGCGAGGGAAGTCTACTAAATGCACCAACAACCCCAGCTCACACAGACCTGAGCATAACACAGTAAACCAATCAAGTCAGGGATGTTCGTTAGAGTTCTTCTCACACGAAGCAGGTAAAAGACTGCATTAAATCAACAGCTATAAAACAAATATGAATTATCTTCACCCTTCTCTCACTCACGTTTAACATTTTCCTTTCTTAGGAAATAAACCAACACAGCGACCATCGCTTAATAACTGCCACCACATTTGCAAATAATAATTCAATGGCACAATTGTCACATTTTATAGCCACATTTCAAAATAACACAAATCTCCAACCACGCATCCGAACGACAAATCATGCGTACGCACACTCGCGAACATAAAACTCGTTCTCCTTGCACACACAAACAGACGGTGGCCGAAGAATAAGAGTCCGGCGAATGTGACAGGGGCGGACGAGCGAGACCAAGCAAGTACCAACCCTGAATCACCAGGTTCTCTCCCATCCCACCGACTACCACATCACCAGATGCATAAACAGAGAAAGAATTTTGGAAATAATTTAGAATGGCCAGGATAAAGATTGAATTAACCAGAGAAAAGGTCTCACACAATATTTCTCTTACAATTTCGAAAACAAAAGAAAATTGCGCAAAAGAGAAGAATAAGCCGCTAACAACAACAAACCAAAACAAACAAACCACGAAACTGATGCTTACCAGCTACCCGTGGGTGACCCCGAAGAGGCGGGTCAAACGACTCTCTCTGCCCTCTGTCCAGTCGAGAGGACAGAAGCGCAGATGCGGAAAAAGAAGAAGTGATGTCCCTCTCCTACAGGCCGACTGTAGGAATTGAAGATACCGACTGTACCTTCGATGATACGGTGAAGAACCAAGACCGGAGCAGGCGCTCCCAGAGACATCTTCCGCTCGAGTGAAGAGCTAACCTCCCTCAGCGATGGCGCCAACATGCCACCTACGTCACAGAGTGAGCATACTTCAGGTAAAAGAAATGAAGCACGCGCGACAGGTAAAAAGACAGGCGAGAGGCCGATAGACAGCAAGTTCGAGAGAAAGGTACCAGCCACCCGTGAACCTGCAGGATGAATAGCACGGGCAGTGGAATAGAGAGAGAGAGAGAGAGAGAAAGCAAACCGAAGTTGAGCTGAACTACACCAAGGTGCAACCGCACCATAAGCCACATCAAGGGACGGATACACGACAACAGCAACGACAATAAATAAATGAGTAATTCCGCTACCCTAGATGGGTCAAACGTCGTAGGCCTCGTGACAAACTCGTGACAAACCCCCCTTCTAAAAGCATCTGTTTCTCTGAGATACAGTGCTCCTTTGAACCTTGACGCATGTGCAAATTCACAACAATGGACCGAACCCGACTCTCTGTGATCAACAGAGTACGATGAATCCAATACAAACATTCTACGATAGAATCACACAGGGAAATACATAATACTACATTTATCCAACAACTAAGCAAACCTTCCAACCATGAAAGTAACAATCCGAACCATTGGTGATTCACTACCGTTAACATCACTGAAGTGAAAACTGTCACTACACCTGATACAGAGACCAAAAAGGGGATATAACCCTGGTTGAGGGGAAGTGTCCCTCTGACTGATTTTCCAATGTGCTGACTACGGAGCTCGGCTAAGATAGTCAGCATCCGTATTACAGGAACCCTTGATATGACGGAAAGTGAACGCATGACTCTGCAGTTCCACTGCCTAACTCATGAGTCGACGACTGACTGGCCGGATCCGGTCCAAGCACTGGAGAGGATGATGATCGCTCTCCAGTACAAACTTCCGGCCGTACTTCTTCTTGGGCACGCCAGTGCGTGTCCAAATCTGCCGGAGAGCTTCAGCAATAGTAGGGGTATCGATAGTCCCTAAGCAGGGCAGCCTCTGGGCATCGAGTCGCATAGTCTACCGCTAACCGAAAGGTAGCGGTGACCGCGATTGGATGGTGGATTAATGGGTCCCACCAGGTCGACCCCAACCTTGCTGAATGGCTCCCCAACCCGTGGCACTGACCCTAGGGAACACGCTTCAAGCGACCCTTAGGCGTTGTCCGTTGGCAGACATCGCAACTGCGGCAGTACTGCCTAACCTGTGAGTTCATCCCTGGCCAAAAGAAGTCCTGTCTGACTCGCTCGAGAGTCCGCTTGGAGCCCATATGACCTGCCATGGGGGAATCGTGGGCCTGCCGGAGAACAGATTCTCTCAAGCTTTGGGAACAACAAGCTGCTTGGCCGCACGATCTGCCTGAGTGAAAACCCTAAAGAGGATCCCCTTGTGGAGCTTGAAGCTCACCTTGGCGTGTCGGGCCGACTGAGCGGGACGATCCACAAGTTGTCGTAGGCGTTGGACATCCAAGTCCCTGGCCTGAAGACGGATAATGCTAGCAGGATCGGCCCTTGCCAGAACCTCGTCAGAGATCGGCTGAAGAACGGGACGCAATTCCTGTTCCTGCTTCTTAGCTTTGGCGCGTGTGGTGACTCCCACACACGCCTGTACGGGCAAATCCGTAGACAACGGACTGACTGCGTCCGTCTGCGAAGGTGATAGTATTCCCTACGATAAGGGAATACAGAGGTCGCTCCACCGCGATGGCCCATACTTCGCCACAGAAGTAGGGGTGGAGATAGAACGACTACTGAAGGACGGGTGGAGGTAAAACCAGCCTCCAACCCGCACACAATCGTAACTGGCGCCCCGCCGGGCCTTAGGGAAACTAAATCCTTATCCACAAAGATCGTTGATGCTCCCGAATCCCTGATGGTGTCGACCAAGGAGGAACCAACAACAGAGAGAAACACTGGGCACTCTGAATCACCAGAAGCTGGGATGGAACCCACGTTAGCCGAGGCACGAGGACGTGGGAAAGGACCAGCCCCACGACTACCAGTGGCTTTAGGACAATCTTTCCTAATGTGGCCAGGACGACCACAAAGAAAACACAGTCGGGGCGCTGAAATCCCCGATGAACTGCCTGCCTTGTTCACCCCGCTAGCAGTTGTCGGCGCCTTATTGCCACTAAATCCTGTGGAGGGCTTCCTCTCCGTATCTGGGCGATGCCCATAAGCCCTGCGAGCTTCAGCAAACACCTCAGCGGTATGAATCGCAGCCGCGAAATCCTGAGGTGCTGTCTCGCCTATCCGGATCCTCAACTCTGGGGACACAGTGTTGGTGAGCTGTTCAATGAGGATCAGATCCTCCAGCTCCAACTTAGCCAACTGACGCCAGTACCCTAGCGTTTTGCGCAGCCTATCACCAAACTGCACGAAGGTCTCGTCGTTATTTTTCTTCATGGACCTGAACTTCCTCCTGTACGTCTCTGGGGTAAGGTGAAACGTTTACGCAGAGCCAACTGCATGTCTGCATAAGACGCACCTTCATTTAGAGTGAGCACACACTCCCTTGCAGCACCAGATAATCCAGAAAAAAGGTGCATAGCCTTTTGTTCCTCAGACAATTGGTATGAACTAGCAACCTTGTCAAAATGCTCTAGGAACATATCAATGTCCTCACTAGGTCTGAACTCTGGAAGCTTTAACTTTGGGCCTCTAACTCTATCACCTGCCTGGTGATTAACCCCTGACTTACAGATGCGGGAGACCGCGAAAGAAGTTGTTCCATCTCCTCCCTACGCAGAGCCTCCATCCTGTCTAGTTCTTCCCTACGGAGGGCTTCCTGCCTGGCAGCCTCTTCCCTACGCCGATCCTCCTGTTTGGCAGCCTCCTCCCTGCGCTGAGCAGCCTCTTCTTACGAAGGGCCTCCTGTCTGGCAGCCTCTTCCTTACGCTGAGCAGCCTCTTCTCTGCGCAGCATAGCCTCTTCCCTATGCAGAATCTCCTGTCTGTCAGTCTCCTCCTGCGCAGAGCCTCCAACCTATCCAACTCTTCCCTACGCTGAGCAGCCTCTTCCCTACGGAGGGCTTCCTGCCTGGAAGCATCCTCTCGTCGCTGCTGCTCTAGGAACATCAGGACAGAGGTGATGTCCTGGGAAGGATTCACCACTCCCGACACTGGAGGATGACCCGTCTGACCCGTCCCTTGGGTCTCGACTTTCCCATAAGGAAAGTCTTCTAGGGCATGCTCCTTACGAGGGGAAGCCTGGAGAGGAGAAGGTTTCGGTCTCTGCGACCCAACAGAAGCCCACAGTTGCTTCGCTATGCTCTGACGCTTCCGAGCGGAAGTGCCAGTCGGGGTCTCGACAGGAAGACCCCCCAGCGAAGAGGTAGTAAAAGTACTCACTGGACTACCTGCTACAGCACTGGAATAGTAGAAGTTACCGTAGTCCAAGTACTGGTACTAATAGTAGGGACTACAGTAACATTTTGAATACCCTTCTTCTTCGACGCCCGCGTCGCCATACCACCAGCACCGGACGTTGCCATGACAACAATATCCTACGGTTTTCAAATACAGGGGAAAGACAATTTCACTAGAAAAAACAAAAACAAATATTTTAGGGGTGTGTGTATATGTGTGTATGTGTGTGTGGTGTGTGTGTGTGTGTGTGTGTGCGGACAAGTTCCGGCTGCTCCCACTCTGGCAACACCGCGCTCCACAGCACGAGCAACAGTGCGGTGGGGCTCACCAAAAAAAAAAACAAAACAAAAACTTTGTCCGGCTGCCCCACTCTGGCAACACCGCGCTCCACAGCACGAGCAACAGTGCGGTGGGGCTGGCCGGAAAAAACAAACAAACTGGCAGACGGAATCCGGAGAGAGGAAAAAAGAGACACTAACGTCCGATACAGCCCCTGTACTCAATAACCACCCGGAAGAAAAACAAAAAAACAAAAAAAGAACTGGCTAACTACAAAACAGGAATGGCAGACTGAGCGGCAACAGAAAGGCAAGACTTACGGCCGCATCTGCGTGAGGTACCCGGCGGAAAGAGGTCTGGACGCGGTCGACTCCCCTTTGTCTCGACTCGACCCCCCAGTCACGCCGGATGTTCCTTCAGGCCACCAAAAGACTCCCTTCACGCTAGAGTCACCCAGCCAACCACCCACAAACAAACACGACAAACTAACTAAACGAATACAAAACAGACAGAACTAAACAGGTACTCTGCGAAACGAGAGAGACAGTCAGAGCCCTTCACACTCCGGACGAGCCCCCACAATTGTCACGACCGACCCTGGAGGTCTGCCCTGACAGGATCGGTCTAGGTGGGAGTGAAGGAGTGACTGACCTCACACGCCCCGCAAGAGACCACACAATAAAGATTACGATACAACACCCCATTTATTCACAACACACACAATCGCAAATAAATATTTCAACACACGCACCATGCACTATCACAATCAAACATTCCAACACACATAACATGCACAATCACAATCAAGCATTTCACCCTACGACGTACACAATCACAACCACAACATCTCATCACTATAACATATACACAATTATAAATAAACATTTCCAGCATCCATCCCTTCCCACACCATGGAGTGCCCTCCACACCCCTGCCTCTGTCAAGTCTACTGGGAGCACCCTGTCGCACTAGGTGCTCCGAACCGGGTCGGTTCTTGAAGGAGTCGCTCAAAGCCGACACCCTCGACACACAAGCAGCAGTGAAGAGCGCGTCCCGAGGGGGGGGGGGGGGGGGAACGTGGCGTTGTTACTGGAGGTCCTGGACGGGGATCAGGGCCGGCCAGTCAAGCCGGCGGGCTTTTCTACCAGTCCGCGGTCCCGACCAGAGCGTGGCCTCAACCAGCGCGTGGCACCATCCAGTCCGCGGTCCCAGCCAGAGCGTGGCCTCAACCAGCACGTGGCACCATCCAGTCCGCGGTCCCAGCCAGAGCGTGGCCTCAACCAGCACGTGGCACCATCCAGTCCGCGGTCCCAGCCAGAGCGTGGCCTCAACCAGCACGTGGCACCATCCAGTCCGCGGTCCCAGCCAGAGCGTGGCCTCAACCAGCACGTGGCATCAACCAGTCCAGACTCCGGGTGAAGTCCCCGGGAGGGGGGGGGGGGGGAAACGTAGCTGGAGGAGAGAAGAAAGGGAGGGAAGGAAGAAGGAAGGGTACTGGAACCCCGCCGTCAGTACAGTCTGACCCATGCTGCTAAATCTTAACAGCCACTCGCATGATGGGCGAGGGGAAGTCTACTAAATGCACCAACAACCCCAGCTCAACACAGACCTGAGCATAACACAGTAAACCAATCAAGTCAGGGATGTTCGTTAGAGTCTTCTCACACGAAGCAGGTAAAAGACTGCATTAAATCAACAGGCTATAAAACAAATATGAATTATCTTCACCCTCTCTCACTCACGTTTAACATTTTCCTTTCTTAGGAAATAAACCAACACAGCGACCATCGCTTAATAACTGCCACCTACATTTGCAAATAATAATTCAATGGCATAATTGTCACATTTTATAGCCACATTTCAAAATAACACAAATCTCCAACCACGCATCCGAACGACAAATCATGCGTACGCACACTCGCGAACATAAAACTCGTTCTCCTTGCACACACAAACAGACGGTGGCCGAAGAATAAGAGTCCGGCGAATGTGACACGGGCGGACGAGCGAGACCAAGCAAGTACCAACCCTGAATCACCAGGTTCTCTCCCATCCCCACCGACTACCGCATCACCAGATGCATAAACAGGAGAAAGAATTTTGGAAATAATTTAGAATGGCCAGGATAAAGATTGAATTAACCAGAGAAAAGGTCTCACACAATATTTCTCTTACAATTTCGAAAACAAAAGAAAATTGCGCAAAAGAGAAGAATAAGCCGGCTAACAACAACAAACCAAAACAAACAAACCACGAAACTGATGCTTACCAGCTACCCGTGGGTGACCCGAAGAGGCGGGTCAAACGACTCTCTCTGCCCTCTGTCCAGTCGAGAGGACAGAAGCGCAGATGCGGAAAAAGAAGAAGTGATGTCCCTCTCCTACAGGCCGACTGTAGGAATTGAAGATACCGACTGTACCTTCGATGATACGGTGAAGAACCAAGACCGGAGCAGGCGCTCCCAGAGACATCTTCCGCTCGAGTGAAGAGCTAACCTCCCTCAGCGATGGCGGCCAACATGCCACCTACGTCACAGAGTGAGCATACTTCAAGCTAAAAGAAATGAAGCACGTGCGACAGGTAAAAAGACAGGCGAGAGGCCGATAGACAGCAAGTTCGAGAGAAAGGTACCAGCCACCCGTGAACCTGCAGGATGAATAGCACGGGCAGTGGAATTAGAGAGAGAGAGAGAGAGAGAGAGAGAGAAAGCAAACCGAAGTTGAGCTGAACTACACCAAGGTGCAACCGCACCATAAGCCACATCAAGGGACGGATACACGACAACAGCAACGACAATAAATAAATGAGTAATTCCGCTACCCTAGATGGGTCAAACGTCGTAGGCCTCGTGACAAACTCGTGACAACCAGCATCTGCTATATTAGCATCCAGATTTATCATATATGATACAGTAGTACCAGACTTATGATGTCTGACAAAATTATTATCTTAAAATTCAAAGCTAATAGGGATAGCTAGAGGAGAGCAAAGGGAGACAAGAAGTGTTTCAGATATCTGTTTTGAGGGCTGTCGAAATGCTTTTGTTGAGTTTCACCTGTAAACATGTTCCGGACTGGAAAAAAAAAAACACTGCGAATGAGCATTCACGTTGTCTGATCACCTTTCCTCTACAACATGAAATGACCAGTGTCTGGGGATCAGAGAATCAATTTCAATTTTGCCCGTCGCCCCCTCTGGGACATGGGCAGCCAACAAGGTCCCTCCAGCTGTCTCTGTCCTGGGCCAGTCTCTCCAGCTGCCCCATGTGTGGCCCATCTTCTTGGCATCTGCGTCCAGGTCACGTCGCCATGTGTTCCTCGGCCTGCCTTTCTTCCTTTTTTTCCCGGGGGGTTCCACCTGAGGGCTTGTGGAGGATTCGTCTCAGGCAATTGTTGATGACCTAAGTTACATGTTTAGAACGCACACAGAGGTATCTGAGAGAGAATGAGCATTGTAGTCCGGGAAAATGAAATGACAGAGTATAGACAATCACTGGTCAATGCGCGCTGTTTTGAAGGATGTTGAACATGATCATATTTAGAAGTATAGTGTAGCCTACTATACGTGCATGACTTATGTAAACCGCAAGCTTATAATGAGCCCAGTAAGGTTCAGGCAGACAAATTTCAGTCAGCGTTTTAACCATAACATTCTATATTCAAATCCAGGCTGGAGTGTCTGATTCAAAAGACGTATGGCGAATTTTGTGAACAGGCTTTTGTCGTGGAAAACTGTTTTCAACTATTTCCCCCTATAAAAATAAGCTCCAAAGTCACTGGTCTTTGATTTGATATCCCTTGACTACATAGCTACGCAAGCAAGCAAATAAGAGTGAGCGTTTCTTTCAATGACCATGACGTGAGACAGGCGAAATAAGATTGAACGTTTCTTTCAATGACCATGACGTGAGACAGGCGAAATAAGATTGAGCGTTTCTTTCAATGACCATGACGTGAGACAGGCGAAATAAGATTGAACGTTTCTTTCAATGACCATGACGTGAGACAGGCGAAATAAGATTGAACGTTTCTTTCAATGACCATGACGTGAGACAGGCGAAATAAGATTAAACGTTTCTTTCAATGACCATGACGTGAGACAGGCGAAATAAGATTGAGCGTTTCTTTCAATGACCATGACGTGAGACAGGCGAAATAAGATTGAACGCTTCTTTCAATGACCATGACGTGAGACAGGCGAAATAAGATTGAACGTTTCTTTCAATGACCATGACGTGAGAGAGGCGAAACAAACTGGGCCAGGCTGTCCAGACGGAGGAATAGCAAAGCAAATACGCTTAGCTATCATGCAGGCTTAAGTCTTGCCGAGTTTCTTCACACGATCCAGAATGCCACCACTTGTTTAGATATCATTTTGTCACATTTATCCGTCTGCGTTCTGTCTCTGTCTCTGTATCTGTCTGTCTGTCTGTCTGTTTGTCTCTCTCTCTCAATCTCTCTCTCTCTCTCTCTCTCTCTCTCTCTCTCTCTCTCTCTCTCTCTCTCTCTCTCTCTCTCTAACGTGGTGACAGCCCTGATGTGGCCCTTTGCGGTCGGCTGGGCTATAAGCAACATTATCTTATCGTATCTCTCTCTCTCTCTCTCTCTCTCGCTCTCCCTCTCTCTCAATCTCTCTTTCTCAATCTCTCTCTCTCTCTCAATCTCTCTCTCTCTCTCTCTCTCTCTCTCTCTCTCTCTCTCTCTCTCTCTCTCATTTAATTCTGTTCATCTTGTACATCGGACCAGGCATGCACTCACTAAATATGAAAACCATCTGTGGAATGTATATGATACACTGGATTAGAACAAAGTTAGCTTTGCCGAGTTCGTGCAGACAGATGATGCAAACAGGAGTGTGGCCCAGAATTAGCTGCAGGAAAGGACGCCAGCAAAACCAAAACAGAATTAGCTGCAGGAAAGGACGCCAGCAAAACCAAAACAGAATTAGCTGCAGGAAAGGACGCCAGCAACACCAATTATCTGCAGGAAAGGACGCCAGCAAAACCAAAACAGAATTAGCTGCAGGAAAGGAAGCCAGCAACACCAATTAGCTGCAGGAAAGGACGCCAGCAACACCAATTAGCTGCAGGAAAGGACGCCAGCAAAACCAAAACAGAATTAGCTGCAGGAAAGGACGCCAGCAACACCAATTAGCTGCAGGAAAGGACGCCAGCAACAACAATTAGCTGCAGGAAAGGACGCCAGCAAAACCAAACTTGGTTTGGAAAATCACGCAAACTTCAACAGGACTGGCTCCAAAATAGTCTGTATGTGCTAAAAGGTTGTGCATTAAATCAGTCAAGTGTCTTAGAATATAAATACTGATCAGCATGATGTAGAGAAAACTGGCGTGGAAATGTGCAATGGACAGATAATTCGTAATGCAGTGAGCTCTTTTCCTTTCCTTCGATGTGATACTTTACACAGGAAAAAAAAAGGTTATTTCAATCGGGACATACACAAGGAATAGATTTTATCTAGCCCAGTTCAAGTTAGCAAGAAACTCTCCCTTAGAATCAAATTAAAAGGTTATAACTCCGGTGTGATTTCAACGCGGTTATATGGCTGTGAAACCTGGCAACTGAAGACCACCCAGGAGAAGAAACTCAACGCTTTGGATACTAAGTGCCTACGTAAGATCTTGGGCATCAAATGGTCAGATTTATACCAAATGAAGACGTCAGGGAGAGGTCCAAAAAGCTCCCCGTGTCAACCATCGTCTGCAGACGGCGCCTCCACTGGCTGGGTCATGTCTCAAGATTACCCTCTTCAAGACCTGCACACCAAGCCATTAAATGGACTCGAGCCGGCCAGAGAAAACGAGGACGACCACGGATGAAGTGGCGACAGACAGTGGAGAGAGACCCCAGACTCACTGACAGAGGATGGAGTGACACTAGCAAACTGGCTGAGGACCGTGCACAGTGGAGCGCCCTGACTGCCTGATGCGTCGCAAGACGCGGGAGTATTATAGTCTAAGTTCAAGTCGAGACGGAGGGAGACGAAGGGACTGGAGCAGAATGTAACACACAGGACACAAGAGGGAAGAGTGTGGAGGAAGCAAGACGTTGAAGAAGAAACGCGGCGCGTGGCGGCAGAAGCAGTATAAAGTGAGAACGAATGAAAATAAAGTGCAGGGGACGGCGGAAAAGAACGAAAATCAGGTGGAGGAGAACCGTTGATAAACTAAAATGAGGAGAAAAATGACAAGGACCGAGGAAAAGGAAGAAAGAAGAAAATGAACTGAGGGAAGAAATGCAAGATAAGGAGAGGGGGAATGGAGGGTGGGATGGCGGGCGACACAGAGTTTTTGAAAATGTCGGAGTGATAACGAATGAAGAGGGTTAGTGAAACCAACAGGGAGTGGTAGGGCTTCCCTGGCCCCAAACCACCACTCCCCGGTGAGTCATCTAGGGCATGGTCAAAAAGCAAAGCAAAAGGTGAAAACCAGCACTCTGCCTAAACTTACACACCCTGTGTGACAGAGAGGTGAGACAAGGCGTGTGCCTATAGCATTCCATGGGGGCTTCTGAACCATGTCTCTCATCACTCACTGTGTAGTCGTTTTGGAACAGGATGGGGAACTGGGCTCACATCCAGAACACATGCCCACACACGCGCGTGCGCACACACACGCACGCACGTACGCACGCACAGAGAGAGAGAGAGAGAGGAGAGAGAGAGAGAGAGAGAGAGAGAGAGAGAGAGAGAGAGAGAGAGAGAGAGAGAGAGAGAGAGAGCTGTGCGTGATGAATCATTGATAACATTCATAGGAGGACTGCAGGGTGGGGGGTGAGAAAGGAATGCTGATTTTCAGAGATCCGTGGAGTACGCTTTCACCCTGAATCATACTTAATGGAAGCTTAATTACCGACATCTGCTTCCCAGAGCTGACTTTGCAACAGGATGGAACTGGGTGCAGTGGAGGGGAGAATCAGGCAGGCTGTCAAAGTAAGTGCAGTATAACGAACTAGAAGAATAAGAGAGAGAGAGAGAGAGAGAGAGAGAGAGAGAGAGAGAGAGAGAGAGAGAGAGAGAGAGAGAGAGAGAGAGAGAGAGAGAGAGAGAGCACACGGTGAAGCACACGGTGAAGCACACGGTGAAATTTAATGTGGGGCCATCGGTCCATACACATTCATCTGGTGACATCTATGAGCAGCAATTACGCAAAATGCAACATCAAGGAACAAAGTGGAGAGTTTAACGGAAGAAAACGAAAAGTTAATTCATAAAATTTGTCATCGCTCCTTGGTTTACCCCCCCCCCCCCTTACTGCAAAATTGTAATATCCTATAAACAATATCCTATAAACAATGCCTTATTTCCCTTCTTTTTTCTTCCCCCTTTTTTCATTATAATTATATTAACAAACTCAATGTGGGCCTACAATGCAAATTGAGCCTTCATATCTATGGAGCCGTGTATTTAATGATATGTCATGGGAGAACAATTCAAATCTAGAGCAACCAACATAAGTCGACAATGAACATCAGCTAACAACCTACGACAATTGACTTGATTCACGATGGACTAACAACAAGGGCCGTGTCACACAGCAACATAGGCAGACAAACAGGCAATGACCAAAATCTCATAATGTGTCGCGGATGGCGTACGCCATTGGCAACCATCAGGAGTGGTCAGTCCATGCTGCAGCAACAAAGCTGGCCACAGAAACATCTTCAACAATTAACCCCTAGCCATATGGACTCGTCCAATGCTGATGAGCACAGCCCACGAAAGAAGTTGCAAGGCAAACCAACAACAGATTCCACATGTACCTAAAAAGCATCACCACACATAGCACATTCTGTATACAATTTACTGCATGCATACATGGAACATCATTGTACACAGTGTGTTCTGCATACCGTACGGTATTTATTATATAGTATAGTGGTTCAGATACTAAGTTACATGAGCTGGTTACGTCTATTCATCGCATGATGGATAAACATACCGGTGTCTCTTATCACCTCCTCCTTAGTTGATTTTAGTAACGTTAAAAAGGCTGAGTGATGATCTCGTTTAATATGCTTCAAGATATACTTTTGCCTTAGCTCATTGTAGGTTGGACATTTCATTAAGAAATGGCGTCGTGAGAGAGAGAGAGAGAGAGAGAGAGAGAGAGAGAGAGAGAGAGAGAGAGAGAGAGAGAGAGAGAGAGAGAGGGAGAGAGGGAGAGAGAAAGGAGAAGAGAGAGAGAGAGAGAGAGAGAGAGAGAGAGAGAGAAAGGAGGAGAGAGAGAGAGAGAGAGAGAGAGAGAGAGAGAGAGAGAGAGAGAGAGAGAGAGAGAGAGAGAGACAGACAGACAGACAGAGAGGCAGGCAATGACCAATCGTTGGTTTAGATGGGTCACTTAAATCTTTTCCGTGCTCTGCATCACTTTGAAAACCCTGGCAACTTGATCTTGACTCTTATTATGCTGAAGATATTCAGAGGCATTCACACGTTGTTCTGACTAAGATGAGGAGTTGTTTTTTTTTGTACTCCCATCTGTCCGTCCATGGTCAAAATGTGTTCTAGAGAACAGGGAAACCTTCATTCTGGGCCACTTGCTCCTCCACCGAGTTTTTGGGCGAAAGTGGCCTAAAAGCCGCCTTTTCCTGTGGCGGAAGAGAGAGAGAGAGAATCACCGGCAGACAGACAGACAGACAGAGAAGAGAGAGACAGAGAGAGAGACAGACAGACAGACAGAGAGGCAGACAGACACACACACACACACACACACACACACACATCTTTCTCTTTCTCTCTCTCAGTTAAATGTCATAAAATCCGCACACTTCTTCTGACTAATTTCCACCTACAAACTTTGTACACAGACAGGCAGACACGGGGCTGAAACCTAATCACTTAATTTACGGCTCGCGGCAGTTTGCGACCAGAGCGCCTAGCCTGCGCTGTGTAAACGAAGCACACTCGGCTGGGTTGCACCACATTGCCACGTCGACACGCCGTATCGAGGCTGTCACGCGACACGACTGGGGTCGCCATTGTTGTTTGAGCCACCGCACAAGAAGGCTGTGTGTTTTGACTGCGCTCTGTTGTGACCACTGTGTTTTACTTGTGTTATTTTAAAATGGCTAAAACGTTACTGAAGAACAGGTTTGTTATTCGAGACCATAAGTTTTACTTTAACTGTATGTTAGAGTATTTGTTGAAAGAATTAGGCGAAGCATGTTGTGAAACCGGAAAGATTGTTTTTCTAGAAAACGAAAAAAGTGAACTAACTGCTTTGGAAATGAACGACTATCTTAAAGGTTTGTTGGTTCAAGGAAAATGAAACAAGATGTAGCCAGTTTTGATACGTGTTTGACTATTGATGAGATGGTTCCTTATTTAATAAATGGCGCTGCATTGTTGAAAGTTGGCCGAAGCAAAACAAACCATCACGCGTTGATTGTTGGGAGCTGGCTTGAGACAGCTAAAGCCATGTTTAAAAACATGGCGTTCATTTCTTAAGGCGGAGGTAAACACGGCTGATTCGTATGCTAAAAAACTTATATTTGAAACATTTTTGCTGTTCCTCCCAAGTAAAAATGTTCTTAGTTTGTATCAGACTTGATTGATTGTTAACTACAGATTCAGTGTTCATGTGGCAGGCTGATCTGTGTATTAAGATGCGTATACTTTTCTACTTTTTTAATTCTAACCAGTTTATCTGCCTTCAAGTGTGCCCTTATGCAACTGAATGGCGATTTTTTAATGTTCTGGCAAACAAACTAGATAGGGTTAGGCAGACCTTAGTACATCTACTAGTATGGAGAGGAGTAGTGTGTGGCCGGCACTATCTTCATATAAATGCTCCAAATATACAATGACGGATGTACTAACTACTGGCGATTCCAAGCCCGGATGAGAAAAGAGGAGGGGTGTGGTATAAACTTTTTTGTGTGAAAGGAAAGTATAATGAAACTCTTTGTTGCGGGAGGCGGCCTGTGGTGACGTCAGCCTTGCTATAAATAGCCGTTTATACATGAACGGCTATTTTTAGCAGCAAGAGGACTGCGGTGAAGTCAGCCTTGCTATAAATAGCCGTTTATACATGAACGGCTATTTTTAGCAGCAAGAGGACTGTGGTGAAGTCAGCCTTGCTATAAATAGCCGTTTATACATGAACGGCTGACCTACAAAGCGCAGCAGCACCTGCAAAGCTCAGCGGCAAACTAGTTTAGTCACAAAGCAAGAAGTGGTCCTAGTAGTTCTACTTTTTGTTTGTTTGTTGGTGTTTGTGTGTTTTGGCCTACCCCACGCACGCACGTCCCTCCACCCCACCCTGGACTGTTTATTGTGTGTTTGTTGTTTGTTTGTTGTTTGTTTTGTCCTACCCCACGCATGCACACCCCCCTACCCTACTCCACCCCACCCGCCCCACCCCCACCCACGCATGCACACACTCAAGTTCCTTCTAAGTTTTTAACTTAAGTTACCCCAAAGTAAGTTCTTACTCAAGTTGTCTTTAAGTCATCCTTAAGTTATCCACAAGTTCTTACTTAAGTTACTTCTAAGTTTTTAATTAAGTCGCCCCAAGTTCTTAATAAGTTCTTGATCAAGTTCTTAAGTAAGTTCTTAATAAGTTCTTGATCAAGTTCTTGATAAGTTCTTGATTAAGTCATTCTCTAAGTACAACCAAGTTCTTATTTGGGTTAAAGACAATCTATGTTTTTATCTTAAATAGCAGATGTCTAATATAGTACACACACGCCTCAAAAACGCGTCATCGTTGAGAATGTCTTGCTCAGCGTTCTCTGCATAGATCTTAATGAAGTTTTTACATCCGAAGCAACCGCATTGATTACAATTCTGGTCTATGGAAATGTCTTTTATAGACTCCATGTCTTTATTTATTGACTTTATCATTTTATAATACGCCATGATCTATTTTTTATAAAAAAATTTTAAAATATTATTGCATTATAAATGGATCAAAATGATCTTTTGTTGTTGACGGTTCTGGCGTGCTGTTGTCTTCTGTATTTAACGGTTCAGATTTTTTTGATTGCTTTTGTTTTGGCTGCCATTCTTTATATATTTTATAACGTAATAACCGCCCCCAACAGCAGCAATGGCACCAAAAATGGCAACAGTTTTAAGTTCAATATTCCATGAAGACTTTGGGGCCCTTGTATCACATGGAGTTTTTATAGCTGGCATTGAATCAACTTGTTCTGGCGTTGGAGGTGTTATGTTTTCATGATGAGTCATATTCTGTAACATTAATTTTTTTTGTCTGTTCCACTCTGCTAATTTTCTTCCTGCTTCAACACGCCCAGGATTTTTAATGGTCTCCGCCTGATTCAGCGTTTTCTGCTGATTTTCTGGCTTGGTTACTTTCTCCACCTGATTCAGTGTTTTCTGATTCTGCTGATTTCCTGGCCCGGTCATTTTGAAGGGAAATAAAATCTATATGATTAAAAGTTATTAAACCCATGATTAATGGCGATAACAATGTTCCAAATCTGTAATATAAATCACAGCCTAGAGACTCTAATGACTTTGTTAAAACTGGATCTTGCGTTAAATCATACGTAAGATCTTGTTCAGAATCAATGGGAGCAAATCTACTGACTAGTTTAGTGTACAAACTAAGAACCGTTTGCCCCACACTTTTCACCATTCTAGACCCCAGCTGCGCTTCATACCTGTTATGATACTTTATAATGTCTTGTGTAGACATCTGTTGAATCTGTTCTATGCTGAATTCAGTTCCGAGGAACTGTTTTGTTTTCCCACATGCTGCCAAAGAATCAGCCTCTCCTTTTTGGGCATAATAGCTTGATCATCAACTTGGTCATTCATAAGTTCAGGAAGGTTTGGGCTTCCCTGTAGCTGTAGTAGATCATCGCTGTTCATGTTTTTTATATTAATTATAATTATTTTATTTTTAAAAAATGAGCACCGAAAAAACTGTTGCCAACCTTGTATACCATTCTGCTGTTATTGGAGGGCTAAGTGTAGGATACTCAATGCTTGGTAAAAGCTTGTTAAAAATAAAACCGGCAGATCTTGGCAAACTAGACTTTGAGGATTCAGCAAAGCTGATTGCTATCATTGCAGCTTCGGTTGCCACGAAAGATTTTCTAGTCAAGCAAGGAATAATTCCAGACAGTATAAATATGTAAATAAAAAATACATTATAAAAAATGGCTTCACTCGCAATAATGATAGGCGGCGCTGTGGTGAATGCGCTTGCTTTTAGCGGAAGTAATTTCGCATTTAGTAAACTGCGGGATGACGGCGAGAGAAAAAGACATAACAAAGCTATGGAGGAACTAGCAGCTGCACAAGACGCCTATGAAAGGCAGAGACTTGAGCAGTTAGATTTTATTAATGACACACTGAAAAGACAGGGGCATGCAGCTTACACATTTAAAAATGTTGATCAAGCAATAAAACAATATTATCTTGTAACAGGCAAACCAATCGAGACATTGCCCCCACCAAAATTCAGTGACTTTTATCAACCATCAGAAAAACAAAAGATGCAAGAAATCGGGTTTATTGTCGTTGGTATGACCGTCGTGTATTTTGTTGCACATAATATTGGCTGAATAAAAAATGAACAAAATCTATTATTCGCCCAAAGGATATTGGAAGGGTATCACAGCAATACAAAAGCTAAGCCAAGCGGCGGGGTCAGTGAACAAACAGCAAAGGAATGGTTATCTAAACAAGCAATTTGGCAAATTTATTTACCTGCCCCTAGACGAATACAGAGACCGCACTTTGTTAATACAACTCCAAACGACACCCATCAAATGGATCTTCTATATTTACCCTCTGATAGGATTAGACGAAAAAGATTTAAGTACGCACTTACAGTCATTGACATAGCTTCAAGATACAAAGATGCGGAACCATTAACACAAAAGAGTGCTTCTGCTGTTGCTGTTGCTATACAACTAATATACCAACGGGGCCCCTTAACTTATCCTCGCATGATTCAAGTCGATGATGGAAAAGAATTTAAAGGCCAAGTGAATCAATTATTGTTAAAACATAGAGTTACCATTAAAAGAGGCATTCCAGGAGTTCACAGATCACAGGCTTTAGTTGAAAACTTTAACAAACAGTTAGCCGAAAGACTTTTCTCCTACCAGTATCACAGAGAGCTGATTGACAATTCTCGCAACACAGAATGGGTTAGAAGACTGCCCTCAGTTTGCGCGCAATGAATAATGAAGAATTTAAAGGCCTAAAACCAGTACAAGCAATCAAAAGAAAAAGAATAAATGTTGTTGAAGGAGAGTCTTCATCCGGCAAACTATTACCATTTGGATTGAAAGTAAGGTACCTTTATTTACCGGGGAAGCAGAAGGGGACACTCGCATCAGGGCAACTGATCCGGTTTGGAGTGTTGATCCATATGAAATAAAAAGAATTGTAAAAATGAATCCGCCCGTGTATTATTTACGTGAAACTGACACAACAAAACAACCAGCTCCTCAAAGATCTTTTGTGAAGGAAGAACTGCAGATAATCCCGCCGGGCACAGTTCCGCTTTAATTAATTTACGGTTCTCCAGTGCCCGATTGCATATGAAAACTCTGGATTAACAAACACACGTTTTGTGTTTGTTCTATCTAACGACTTCTTTGTTACAACAGTTGTGTTGATCTCATGTAGATTAGATCGCAGTTTTACGTTGTCATGATGAAAAGTCTTATTGCCAAACAATGCTTCTTTGTAGTTGTCATGTGATATGTTTGACTGCACAACGCTGCGAGATATTCCCTTTGCTTTCTTAATGATTTTCTCCTGGCTCGAAATACTGTACATTTTTTACCTTAAACCAACAAACTCCTTGATCACCTTTCCAGATAATTCATCCTTCATCTTTCCTAAAACCTTCTTGTTAGTAATTGAATGTAAAGGCGAGTCTTTAGGGTAATCGGACGTGTCATACCATCCTGCATACCCTTTAGCTACTTCTAATTCCATGTCTTTATAGATGTCTTCAGTAGGGATATCATAACAAAACTATCTGTATCTGTGTAAAGTACTCTGGACTCAGGATACGAGGGCTTAAAGTAGTCATAAAGAAATTCTAACATCAAAAGCTTTGATAATTCTAAAACAGTAAACCCAATAAAAACGGGCTTGTCCAATTTGACTTTCTTTTTTTTCATCATTATGCCAAAAAGGTGATCATGAAATCTTCTAAAGTCCTGATAATTTGGTTTGAAGTCAGCTTAATTGCTTCGTTCTCTTTGGTGACTAATCTGACATCTTTGCGCTTGTGCGGATTCTCCATAGTCTTTCCAAAACAGCTGTTGTTCATCAGCTTAAAAAAGTCTTTTTCTGAGGCATCTGTGGATTTAGTTCTAAGATCAGTGTTCTTCATGATGTATGGTTTCATGAACTGTTCTTGGTCAAAAGCAATTATGCGATGGACAGCTGTTAACTTTAAACCATGTCTTAAATAAAATTGTAGAAGCCTGTAATGACAGACATAATTTTTTTGCCTCGAAGATTAGGCACAAGTTTAGGTGGTCTCTTGGATCCATCTTTAGACTTTCTGCTGCTAATGGATAGTCATTATGCAGGTCATGGAGTTCCTGAGGATATTCTAAGTCAACTTCTAGAATGAAACCACGCTGTTGATCAGCGTTAAACTGCCCAACCACTTTAATGCCTTTTGAATATTATTCGGATCGCCGCCTGTGTACATTTAAAGTTGCGTAATGGAAGTGATTGCGCCATAGCCCAACCATACAGATTGTTTGCATCTAAATACATGAGATAGTTAGACTTTTTACTCGGATCATAGTCGCCCAAGTATTTGTTGTTTGCTTTACAGTAATGATGCGACGCCATACTAATTCCTCCACGCAATCCGTTTTCAATCATCTGAATCATTGGTAGGTCAGACAATAAATCAATCTTTACTCCAGTAAACTTTAAGAAAGCGTCCAACTCATCCCGGGCGCAGAAATGTAATGCGCGGGATCCAGGCTATAATGTTTCATGCAGGTCTTTCTATAGTTTTCAAGACGTCTGCCAACAAACATACATCAGCCATTTAAGTAGGAGTCATGATAGTCTCCCATCGTTTTACAATCTAACTTCTGCCACGCTTCTTGAGCATGCTGGTAATCGGAGTCGCTGATGTCCTTTCCTCTAAGACTAGAAAAGAACGCGCCTTTAGGAGGAAGTGTGTCTTCATCAAACCTTTCCCAACTGTTCATGTACTCATAAGGGTAAACGCCCTTTCTAACAAGAGTTGAGTCAAAATGTTCTTCCGTTATTGGGCAGGACTTTAAGGACATAGCCAGTGACTCTAATGAACCCATCATGTGTTGCATAGAGTCATAAAAAGACATGTTATTTAGATTAAAGCACATGTACTTTTCTGATGACTGTGCAATGCATGACACCCTGAAGGCATCGTCCACTGCTTTCATTATAAGATGAGAGTCGTAACCTCGCAAGTTATGAAAGAAGATGGGCAGCTTCCATGTCTTAGGATCAAACTTTAGTTGAAGATTGCATTTACTGTGCGCTGCTCCTCTGAACTTTCCGCTAATGTGATCATGGTCTCTTACTGTTGGATTTGTTGCTTCTTCACTGAGTTCTAAACCACAAATCCAACAATGTGTGGCTGAGTCATACTGTTGTTGGTCTTCAGGAGTCATAATAATGTCTGAGAGATTCAGTTTATTAGAACAGGCGTTACGCACTTGCTGCATGCATTCTAAGAATGTTTCTGCAGCATTAGGCCCTCTATACAATTTTGGTTCTGAATGGACACCGTCTGACCTGACAACAATGAAGGCAAATGAACAAATTTGATGATTACTCATTAAGACTGTTTTTCGAAGTTTTTGTGGCGCTGGCCCTTCATAAGGAACAATAAGCGACTCAAAGTCTGCGTAAACTACGTATGGACTTGTTTGCAGCCGTTTCCAGTTCTTAAAACTAACTTTAGATCCAGGTGGGGGCGTAATTAGTTCTGTATTACAGTCTACAGAACTTTTACAATGTTTCTTATGTTCGCTCGCGGCTTGAACAGATGGCATTCTTGTTAAACATTTTCTACAGAATTCTTGTTTGCCATGATCTTTTGAAGTATGCTGCATTAGTCTACTCATTGTTCGTATCAATGTGTAATGCGGTAGCCCTGTTGGCGAAGACATTAGGAGTAAGTCAACATGATTTTTGTCTGGTTCGCCTATTGTTGGGCTGTTCTTGGACACTTTAATTGGCACCAAATTTGTTTCCTCATCCCATGTGTATACATTAACAGTTATTGGTTTGTTTTGTTCTTCAAACTGATCAATTTGGTCTACACTAACAGGAAAGGATATTCCATTAAAGTTAAGATCTTTGGTGTATTGCCGATAGTTAGTCACTCTCTCTGCGTGTTCGCGGACATGATGCAGTCTTGCAAGAACACACCACATGAAACATTTGTCGTCTGAATTCTTTATGTTTAAAACTGCTCTCTTTGAAACCAACTCTCGAGGTAGCGGAATGCAAGCCTTGCCTACAATCGGTGCATACTTAGCCTGTTTTAATCTAATCTCTAAGACTTCGCCCTCTGACCAACCAGAGCCTCTCATTTTAGCTTCTTCAGCGGCAGCGTCAAACTGTGCAAGCAGTTCGTCTGCCCAACCGGGTGTTAAGTCATTATGGGAAAGAATAGTCTGCTGTTTAGTTGAGACCCAGACTTCTAGATTTTCTTCATTTATTGTTACATAGTCGATTAAAACAGCTAACATTACTTTAACCGGTGGGTCTATTGTTAGTTTGCCTGGAACTTGAGAAATAGCATGAACAACGCTTGCCTGTACGTTTGTTGGGTCAATAACTTCTAAATCAATATCATTCAGTGCTCTTGATAAACGCTCTCTCTCGAGCATTCCTTCAAAAAATTCGTCTTGTCCTTCATATATCTTAGCCATGCTGTCTTTCTTTTCTAAGCCAACATATTTATTTAAATTAAAAAAAAATAATTAATCAGAACCAATATCGACGGTCTTTTTGCGCTTGGACTCATAAACTAAAGTATAAACACCTTTTGGGGTTGTTAATGTGAGCTGTTTAGAACAGAGTTTAATGTTTCGTTTACTTTTTTTAAGCATTCCTTTTTTATCTGCTCGGCGTCTGGCTGTTGAGAAAAACTTGCCCTCGCCTTTCTTTGAAGATCAAACTTTTGTCTTTTATAGTCATCAAAATCGGCCTGTAAACGATTAAATTCTTCATCCGTGATGTTTGAGTCAACTAGCGCTTTATTTATTGTCAGTTTAAACGAACTAAGTTTAGCTGTTATAGTTGAACCATAGCTGTGTGCTTTTGGAGTTTAGTTTTTAATTTTTTGCCAGCCGCACTTACAGCTAATGAACACAAACCGAGAGCTAAAGACAAACCTCTAGAGGTAAAGCTGCGGGTGCGCCTATGCCCGTTGCTAAAAGACCAACACTCGTTCCTGCTGATAGGGCGCTTATAGTCGATGTTCCAGTATTAACATATGTAACAGCATTAAAGGCAGCAGAATACCTTCGTTTGGTTTTGCTGTATTTTGAAAGGTCTTGCTCTAGTTTTTGTTGCATTTGTGTAATGTTGGTTAATCTGAAGGTTTTTTATGTTAGGGGTTTCTACTATCTCTTCTTTTGGCGGCGCTGTAGGCACATTTGGATAAACCTGAACAGACATGCTTTTTAAATAAAAAATAATTTAGTATACTACATCTTTTAATCTGTTATTTACAATATTCAGCTGCGCATCATATAATAAAAACAAATGTACATTAAGCGGTTTATCGGCTTCTTCTTCTTTATCAATTTGAATGTTTATTACGTCTCTAACAGTTCTCCCGCTTCCATGTAACTCATTATCCTCTGTTGACCTTAGGTCAATCCATAAACCGTATTTCATTGTTAAATAATCATCAAGCCTAACATTGTGAAGATGTAAATCTTTAGACACAAGGTCAACTGTTGGATTTCTACACCTCCCGCCTCCAAACAGTTTTCTTATTTCATCAAATGCTGATAAGGTTTAAGCCCGCTAGCGTAGATTTGGTTAGGACTGCCCTCAATCGAACATTGTACTTCGTTTATTTTTGGATTAAAAAACTTTTCACTTCCTCTTTTGAACGGTTCTTCATCTTCGCCACAGCAATAAAATACCTTTAAGCGATCTTGCTGCAACACTAAACTTAAATTCCATATAGTGTCTGCCCTGCTTCTGGGATATGTTGTATGATGAATCACTCTTTCGTAATATATTGGGAAATGTGACTCTATATTGGTGCGCAATCAGCTCTGCTAATTTAGGGTTGCTAACAACGTCAAACTCTAACGAGATGTCAGAAATGCTGTACTTTGCTTCGGTGTCTGTTGATCTGATAACACGTTTGTATTCATTAAAAGTTAGTTCATATGACAATCTGTCTTTTAATGCTCCTTGAAAGTATGGCGCATGCGCTTTTAACAACCCAAAATCTAAGGGAATGGAAAAGCGATTTCCATACGCAAAATTTTACGGCTACATACTTTTTGCCGTCTTTAGTATCTCCAGCGCCTATTCTATGTTTTAGTGCTTCTTCATTTTCGATCCTTGAAACGCAAGATCAGCCCTTTCATTCCCGGTTAGCCATAGATCAGAATAGGTTAAAAAGCTGTCTGCATTATGTAAAGAAAATATTTTCTTGCCCCTCAAGTTTTATAGAAATTTTCTTAACAATTGCCCGCCCCAGATTCTGTACAACTGTCCTGTTTGGGTCTGTTGTTGAATCGAGCGCTATTTTGAAAGTAAGACGCGCAGAGCCTGGCACAATCAATTCATCCGCTCCTAAGTCTGGAAATTTGACAGTAAGAATTTGATCTGCATCAATAGTAGATGGATTATTTGGAACAATAATATTCCGTTTTATTTCCCTTCACGCCATGGGGCTCTTTCTGTTTTCTATGCGGGTCAAGAATCGAGCCATGTGCTTGTTGTGGCATTTTATAAAACAAAATAAAAAGTTAATTATTTAAAAACATGGCAAGAATTGAAGGTGAAGAAGATTATGATGTTTTTGATCCTGGAGACGACATGAGTGAAATGATCCCTTTAATACAACATCGCTCAACGCTCTCAATGCGGCATGAATTAACAGAAGTAAGGTTAAATCATTTTACGAAAGTTTAGGTCAAGAACCTCCCGAATTTATAGACCCAAATGATTTTGAATTAAAAGATGATCATTTGTCTGTAAAAAACGATCAAGGGCAACTTGTTCGGCTTACAACTAAACCCGACCCATCAAAGTTTTTAGCCAAGAGTACAATTATACAAAGACTTATTGTGAAAGACCAAAATCGCCTTGGCCTTGTTAGACCGAAATTAGATAGGGATGCAGTTGCTAAACTTCAAAACACACTGCAGGAACTCCCAACAGCTAACCAAATACAAAACATGGAACTTAAAGAATTAAATCAATCGCAGATGAAATAATAAATGCAATAGAAGCAGAAACCAGTTTTTCAGAAGAAACAGCATTAAAGACTATACACGACTCACCGCTACCCATGCGAGAAATAACGGCCCTTGATCATGCTTTAAGAACCATTAGAGGCGAATTAACAAACAATTTAGCAAAACTAGGTGAACTAGATGAGCATATAAAAGAGAAAAAGAAAAACTCGTTGAGGCTGATGACGCCAACTTAGGGCTGATATTAAAGAAAGAATAAGACAAAGACTAAAAGATCTTGAACAGAGAGATCAGCAAGACTAGAAGCGCTGACTACTAACCGAGACCAATTACGAACTCAAGTGAATAGAATAAGAGAAACTATCCGAAAAATTTTATATGAAGACACAACGCTAGCAGAACGAATAAAAACACTGTTTAGAGAGCAAGGAGTCACATTAGCAAGCGTTTTAACAGCCTTAGGATTTGCAATAAGTACACTGGTGATGGCTATTACAGGCGGCGGTGGCCAAAGTTCATTACCTCCGCCGCCATCGCCTCCGCCTGATAAATCATGGGTAAAAAAACAGCTTGATCATCTTGCAAGTTTATTAAAAAAATTAGCTGGTAAAGCCGTGAACGCTTTACCAGGAATATTGGGGAGTATTGTCAGCTGGCTTTTGTCTACTGCAAGCAAAGTAGTTGGCTTTATGGCCGAGCACTTATGGGCATTAGTTCTCGTAATAGTTGGGTTACTATTTAGTAAGATAAAGACCAAGTAATCCTATGCCAGTTAATCCAAGAAACAGCGCTGTCTTTTCATATTCATGGTCATCGCGAACAGAGTCCGCGAGCTTTGCTGAGTCTTCAATGACTTTTGGGGTTTGGACTTCGGGGATTAGATGACTTAATCTTGGGTGTTCTTTTATTGTTTGTAATATTACTGGCTCAGAATTTATGTCGTTTTTCCCAACCTTCTGTTCATTGCCTGCTATAAGAATTTCATTATTATAGTTTATTATTATTCCTATCTGGAGTCTTGAGGTCAGAAGGCAGCATGTATAAACCAGTGCCAACGGCAAAGTCTACTTTCGATCTTGCGTATTGTAAAACATTTTGGTATCTTTTAATACTGAAGGTAAAATCAACTGTAGAATTAATGGCGTCCTCTAAATTTGCTAAGTATTGTTTTTGGGCGTCAAAGCCAGTAGAAGGATCAGTTATGCTCGATCTTGCCTGTGCTTGCGACCCTAGCAAACACCAAACGTAAGTACGAATAGAGTCGTTTATTCGTTCTATTCCCGCCCTAGTTAGGCCCTTAGAAGTGTCTAAGATAAATGTTGTCCATGCTGTTTTATGCTCTTGCTGTAGGGACACAGGCTCAACAGTTGTGCCTGGAAAGAAAGATTTTAAAGGAGAATGCCAGTCATAGTTTATACTTTCTGTGCGTGCCCCAATAATAAAGGTCGCCTAGGCCATGATTATGATCCAACTTTTGTCTAAAGTCTGTCTTGATGTTAATATTAAATTCGTTACAGATCCTTTCAAAAGCCTTCATGTCTATTCTGTTGCTGAATGGATTAAACGGTTTGTCATTTGGCAATGGCGCTTGCAGTTCAGTCAAAATACGTCTAAAGGTGTAATAAAAATGAAATCTGTACACTGACCTCACCAAAGGATCATGGTGATTTAAATGATCAGCATACGACACTCCACACCCAGTTGATGCGCAAAACACAGCAAAGTTTAACTGGTTCTGATAAAAACTGCATCGGATGACTAAACCACGCTTTCTTGGTGTGGTCGTTTCATATGGGGGGTTAAGATAGCTCTTCAATGGAGTACTCACCTTTTTATGAAAAGAGGCAGTCTGGGTCACAGCAATGTCAAGGTATCAGTTGCTATATTTTTAAGATTGTAGTGCGGCCCAACAGAATATTTTGCGCCAGTATATTTGAATGCACTCATTTTTATTTCGTTTAAAAAAATGTTTGTAACAATAACAACTCAAGACCGTCCTTCGTTTTTAGAACATGCTATTGATAAACAATTGCGGGGCCAAAACGGTCGCGCTCCATGAAATATTTTACAAAGTCGAAGGGTTTAATATAAGCGAAACCAAGGGGAATAATAAGATTACAAAAGTTGTGGGGCTCAAAGCTAACCAGTTAACAATACCTGATGGTTATTACGGGTTTTGCTCACTAAAAGAAGCAATGAGTAATTCGGCATTACTCTCAAACTTAACAATGCAAATCTAAAAACAATATTAACATTCGAACCTGAAAATGCAGATTACTTATTTGATAAAGAGCTAGCTAAAATGTTAGGCTTTAAAGTTGACACTCAGGTCACTAAAAGATTTGTTGTTGCGCCAAACAATAACTACTTTTAAGGGGAAAATCCGCTCGATCTTGCATTACATTCATTACTTTTATGTTCATTTGGATGAGCTGAGCACTGATGAAAACTTATATGATGGAAGGCCCTCAAATGTTTTAAGAGCTTTACCGGCAGGGAAAGCTGCATATTGCGATTATGAAATTATACAATTCCCTAATTTACAGTTTAAAAGATTAGTTTGTGGGAGGGTTGGATCATTTAATATAAAAATTGCAGACAAAGCAGGGAAAGTTGTGAAATGCGATAACCTACACATTGTTTTGGAAATAAAATAATAAACTGTACTAAAAATGTCGCGTGGGCCAGAAGAATCCGGAGTTACATTAGCGCCTGTAAGGTGTATAACTTTAGAATAAAAGACCTTGCAGACGTTGCGGACTTTGAACAGAACGGTGAGATAGGCGCTTTGTATGGTTTTGAGTACACTAAAGATGGTGATTATAAACGCAAAGAGGTTGGCGACAGCAAAAAGTTTCCTAAACTAGAACAACTGCGCAATCTAGAGGCAAATAATGTTGGCCAGTATGAATATAAAATAGTTCGAAAACCTGACCTCAAATGGCACTTAGAACCATATTTAGAATGGAAATAAAATTTGAATTCATAAGCCCATTTACATATTTTAGCCGTCAAAAAAGTTTCAGAAAAGCATTCAAACTCTGGCCCTTTACATGTAATGTCTTATGCCAGACGACAATAGTCGGAAAGAGATTGAAATAACGCCGTATGGGAAAAAGCAGTACATCCTCCACAGAAAGAAACAGTTGTAAAAAAGCTTCTACAAAATTACAGTTCTTTCCAAGCAGAAAATTAGGAGACACGTTCACAATGATATTTGAAATTTCTGTCTTTAAAGATGTGGAGAGGGATGGGGTTGTGGGCGTTAGTGATGACCTTATAAAAGGAATTAATATTAGCTGGCAAAACTTAGACGTTAAACGTCTTAACGTTACCATCGTCGTTCTTCACAATGGCGAGGATATTAAGATCATAACAACAAGCAACAAAATCAATGTTGACTTAAATAGAAACAATCTTACAGAACTGAATTGGATTAATCTTACACATTTAGGCCTCGTAGGGGTTATTATACTGAACAAGTTTTGACGGAGAGTATGATAAAAATAATAACTGGATTAGATTAAATTTCTCTATAAAACCATGGAGCAGTTAAACTTTATGACAAAAACTCCTCATTGCTCATTGATTTGTGGGCAGGACTGGTTGTGGAAAAAACAATATTTGTCCTAGACCTATTACAAACATGTTTATCGCTATTAATTTTAATCATATTGTAGTTTTCTGTCCAACACTTAAATGGAACAAAGCATATCATGATAGAAGGTTATATGGACAGATGATGACATATATTTAGTTGATCCTAGCAAAAACTGAGTGAGTGTTTTGAACAGTTTTATAAACTGTTTGAAGGAACGCAAAACTATTTATTATAGATGCTGTTCGGCAGAAAGAGACATAGTTAAAAAGAGAAACACTTTGTCAAAACTAGCTTCAGCGGAAGGCATGCTAGGATAAGTGTGTGGATTTATGCCAAAAATATAACTCAGTTTTAAAAGACTTTAGAGAACAGTTAAACTGTAGGTTATTTCACATGAAAGCAGAGACGTCATTTGAAGATGTTGCGCGAATTTTCTAAGCCAACAATTTATTAAATTAAAAAAAAAATAATTAATCAGAACCAATATCGACGGTCTTTTGCGCTTGGACTCATAAACTAAAGTATAAACACCTTTTGGGGTTGTTAATGTGAGCTGTTTAGAACAGAGTTTAATGTTTCGTTTACTTTTTTTAAGCATTCCTTTTTTATCTGCTCGGCGTCTGGCTGTTGAGAAAAACTTGCCCTCGCCTTTCTTTGAAGATCAAACTTTTGTCTTTTATAGTCATCAAAATCGGCCTGTAAACGATTAAATTCTTCATCCGTGATGTTTGAGTCAACTAGCGCTTTATTTATTGTCAGTTTAAACGAACTAAGTTTAGCTGTTATTAGTTGAACCATAGCTGTGTGCTTTTGGAGTTTAGTTTTTAATTTTTTGCCAGCCGCACTTACAGCTAATGAACACAAACCGAGAGCTAAAGACAAACCTCCTAGAGGTAAAGCTGCGGGTGCGCCTATGCCCGTTGCTAAAAGACCAACACTCGTTCCTGCTGATAGGGCGCTTATAGTCGATGTTCCAGTATTAACATATGTAACAGCATTAAAGGCAGCAGAATACCTTCGTTTGGTTTTGCTGTATTTTGAAAGGTCTTGCTCTAGTTTTTGTTGCATTTGTGTAATGTTGGTTAATCTGAAGGTTTTTATGTTAGGGGTTTCTACTATCTCTTCTTTTGGCGGCGCTGTAGGCACATTTGGATAAACCTGAACAGACATGCTTTTTTAAATAAAAAATAATTTAGTATACTACATCTTTTAATCTGTTATTTACAATATTCAGCTGCGCATCATATAATAAAAACAAATGTACATTAAGCGGTTTATCGGCTTCTTCTTCTTTATCAATTTGAATGTTTATTACGTCTCTAACAGTTCTCCCGCTTCCATGTAACTCATTATCCTCTGTTGACCTTAGGTCAATCCATAAACCGTATTTCATTGTTAAATAATCATCAAGCCTAACATTGTGAAGATGTAAATCTTTAGACACAAGGTCAACTGTTGGATTTCTACACCTCCCGCCTCCAAACAGTTTTCTTATTTCATCAAAATGCTGATAAGGTTTAAGCCCGCTAGCGTAGATTTGGTTAGGACTGCCCTCAATCGAACATTGTACTTTCGTTATTTTTGGATTAAAAAACTTTTCACTTCCTCTTTTGAACGGTTCTTCATCTTCGCACAGCAATAAAATACCTTTAAGCGATCTTGCTGCAACACTAAAACTTAAATTCCATATAGTGTCTGCCCTGCTTCTGGGATATGTTGTATGATGAATCACTCTTTCGTAATATATTGGGAAATGTGACTCATATTGGTGCGCAATCAGCTCTGCTAATTTAGGGTTGCTAACAACGTCAAACTCTAACGAGATGTCAGAAATGCTGTACTTTGCTTCGGTGTCTGTTGATCTGATAACACGTTTGTATTCATTAAAAGTTAGTTCATATGACAATCTGTCTTTTAATGCTCCTTGAAAGTATGGCGCATGCGCTTTTAACAACCCAAAATCTAAGGGAATGGAAAAGCGATTTCCATACGCAAAATTTACGGCTACATACTTTTTGCCGTCTTTAGTATCTCCAGCGCCTATTCTATGTTTTAGTGCTTCTTCATTTTCGATTCCTTGAAACGCAAGATCAGCCCTTTCATTCCCGGTTAGCCATAGATCAGAATAGGTTAAAAAGCTGTCTGCATTATGTAAAGAAAATATTTCTTGCCCCTCAAGTTTTATAGAAATTTTCTTAACAATTGCCCGCCCAGATTCTGTACAACTGTCCTGTTTGGGTCTGTTGTTGAATCGAGCGCTATTTTGAAAGTAAGACGCGCAGAGCCTGGCACAATCAATTCATCCGCTCCTAAGTCTGGAAATTTGACAGTAAGAATTTGATCTGCATCAATAGTAGATGGATTATTTGGAACAATAATATTCCGTTTATTTCCCTTCACGCCATGGGGCTCTTTCTGTTTTCTATGCGGGTCAAGAATCGAGCCATGTGCTTGTTGTGGCATTTTTATAAAACAAAATAAAAAGTTAATTATTTAAAAACATGGCAAGAATTGAAGGTGAAGAAGATTATGATGTTTTTGATCCTGGAGACGACATGAGTGAAATGATCCCTTTAATACAACATCGCTCAACGCTCTCAATGCGGCATGAATTAACAGAAAGTAAGGTTAAATCATTTTACGAAAGTTTAGGTCAAGAACCTCCCGAATTTATAGACCCAAATGATTTTGAATTAAAAGATGATCATTTGTCTGTAAAAAACGATCAAGGGCAACTTGTTCGGCTTACAACTAAACCCGACCCATCAAAGTTTTTAGCCAAGAGTACAATTATACAAAGACTTATTGTGAAAGACCAAAATCGCCTTGGCCTTGTTAGACCGAAATTAGATAGGGATGCAGTTGCTAAACTTCAAAACACACTGCAGGAACTCCCAACAGCTAACCAAATACAAAACATGGAACTTAAAGAATTAAATCAATCGGCAGATGAAATAATAAATGCAATAGAAGCAGAAACCAGTTTTTCAGAAGAAACAGCATTAAAGACTATACACGACTCACCGCTACCCATGCGAGAAATAACGGCCCTTGATCATGCTTTAAGAACCATTAGAGGCGAATTAACAAACAATTTAGCAAAACTAGGTGAACTAGATGAGCATATAAAAAGAGAAAAAGAAAAACTCGTTGAGGCTGATGACGCCAACTTAGGGCCTGATATTAAAGAAAGAATAAGACAAAGACTAAAAGATCTTGAACAAGAGAGATCAGCAAGACTAGAAGCGCTGACTACTAACCGAGACCAATTACGAACTCAAGTGAATAGAATAAGAGAAACTATCCGAAAAATTTTATATGAAGAACACAACGCTAGCAGAACGAATAAAAACACTGTTTAGAGAGCAAGGAGTCACATTAGCAAGCGTTATAACAGCCTTAGGATTTGCAATAAGTACACTGGTGATGGCTATTACAGGCGGCGGTGGCCAAAGTTCATTACCTCCGCCGCCATCGCCTCCGCCTGATAAATCATGGGTAAAAAAAACAGCTTGATCATCTTGCAAGTTTATTAAAAAAATTAGCTGGTAAAGCCGTGAACGCTTTACCAGGAATATTGGGGAGTATTGTCAGCTGGCTTTTGTCTACTGCAAGCAAAGTAGTTGGCTTTATGGCCGAGCACTTATGGGCATTAGTTCTCGTAATAGTTGGGTTACTATTTAGTAAGATAAAGACCAAGTAATCCTATGCCAGTTAATCCAAGAACAAGCGCTGTCTTTTCATATTCATGGTCATCGCGAACAGAGTCCGCGAGCTTTGCTGAGTCTTCAATGACTTTTGGGGTTTGGACTTCGGGGATTAGATGACTTAATCTTGGGTGTTCTTTTATTGTTTGTAATATTACTGGCTCAGAATTTATGTCGTTTTTCCCAACCTTCTGTTCATTGCCTGCTATAAGAATTTCATTATTATAGTTTATTATTATTCCTATCTGGAGTCTGAGGTCAGAAGGCAGCATGTATAAACCAGTGCCAACGGCAAAGTCTACTTTCGATCTTGCGTATTGTAAAACATTTTGGTATCTTTTAATACTTGAAGGTAAATCAACTGTAGAATTAATGGCGTCCTCTAAATTTGCTAAGTATTGTTTTTGGGCGTCAAAGCCAGTAGAAGGATCAGTTATGCTCGATCTTGCCTGTGCTTGCGACCCTAGCAAACACCAAACGTAAGTACGAATAGAGTCGTTTATTCGTTCTATTCCCGCCCTAGTTAGGCCCTTAGAAGTGTCTAAGATAAATGTTGTCCATGCTGTTTTATGCTCTTGCTGTAGGGACACAGGCTCAACAGTTGTGCCTGGAAAGAAAGATTTTAAAGGAGAATGCCAGTCATAGTTATACTTTCTGTGCGTGCCCCAATAATAAAGGTCGCCTAGGCCATGATTATGATCCAACTTTTGTCTAAAGTCTGTCTTGATGTTAATATTAAATTCGTTACAGATCCTTTCAAAAGCCTTCATGTCTATTCTGTTGCTGAATGGATTAAACGGTTTGTCATTTGGCAATGGCGCTTGCAGTTCAGTCAAAATACGTCTAAAGGTGTAATAAAAATGAAATCTGTACACTGACCTCACCAAAGGATCATGGTGATTTAAATGATCAGCATACGACACTCCACACCCAGTTGATGCGCAAAACACAGCAAAGTTTAACTGGTTCTGATAAAACTGCATCGGATGACTAAACCACGCTTTCTTGGTGTGGTCGTTTTCAATAGGGGGGTTAAGATAGCTCTTCAATGGAGTACTCACCTTTTTATGAAAAGAGGCAGTCTGGGTCACAGCAATGTCAAGAGTATCAGTTGCTATATTTTTAAGATTGTAGTGCGGCCCAACAGAATATTTTGCGCCAGTATATTTGAATGCACTCATTTTTATTTCGTTTAAAAAAATGTTTGTAACAATAACAACTCAAGACCGTCCTTCGTTTTTAGAACATGCTATTGATAACAATTGCGGGGCCAAAACGGTCGCGCTCCATGAAATATTTTACAAAGTCGAAGGGTTTAATATAAGCGAAACCAAGGGGAATAATAAGATTACAAAAGTTGTGGGGCTCAAAGCTAACCAGTTAACAATACCTGATGGTTATTACGGGTTTTGCTCACTAAAAGAAGCAATGAGTAAATTCGGCATTACTCTCAAACTTAACAATGCAAATCTAAAAACAATATTAACATTCGAACCTGAAAATGCAGATTACTTATTTGATAAAGAGCTAGCTAAAATGTTAGGCTTTAAAGTTGACACTCAGGTCACTAAAAGATTTGTTGTTGCGCCAAACAAAACTACTTTTAAGGGGGAAAATCCGCTCGATCTTGCATTACATTCATTACTTTATGTTCATTTGGATGAGCTGAGCACTGATGAAAACTTATATGATGGAAGGCCCTCAAATGTTTTAAGAGCTTTACCGGCAGGGAAAGCTGCATATTGCGATTATGAAATTATACAATTCCCTAATTTACAGTTTAAAAGATTAGTTTGTGGGAGGGTTGGATCATTTAATATAAAAATTGCAGACAAAGCAGGGAAAGTTGTGAAATGCGATAACCTACACATTGTTTTGGAAATAAAATAATAAACTGTACTAAAAATGTCGCGTGGGCCAGAAGAATCCGGAGTTACATTAGCGCCTGTAAGGTGTATAACTTTAGAATTAAAAGACCTTGCAGACGTTGCGGACTTTGAACAGAACGGTGAGATAGGCGCTTTGTATGGTTTTGAGTACACTAAAGATGGTGATTATAAACGCAAAGAGGTTGGCGACAGCAAAAAGTTTCCTAAACTAGAACAACTGCGCAATCTAGAGGCAAATAATGTTGGCCAGTATGAATATAAAATAGTTCGAAAACCTGACCTCAAATGGCACTTAGAACCATATTTAGAATGGGAAATAAAATTTGAATTCATAAGCCCATTTACATATTTTAGCCGTCAAAAAAGTTTCAGAAAAGCATTCAACTCTGGCCCTTTACATGTAAGTCTTATGCCAGACGACAATAGTCGGAAAGAGATTGAAATAACGCCGTATGGGAAAAAGCAGTACATCCTCCACAGAAAAGAAACAGTTGTAAAAAAAGCTTCTACAAAATTACAGTTCTTTCCAAGCAGAAAATTAGGAGACACGTTTCACAATGATATTTGAAATTTCTGTCTTTAAAGATGTGGAGAGGGATGGGGTTGTGGGCGTTAGTGATGACCTTATAAAAGGAATTAATATTAGCTGGCAAAACTTAGACGTTAAACGTCTTAACGTTACCATCGTCGTTCTTCACAATGGCGAGGATATTAAGATCATAACAACAAGCAACAAAATCAATGTTGACTTAAATAGAAACAATCTTACAGAACTGAATTGGATTAATCTTACACATTTAGGCCTCGTAGGGTTTTATTATACTGAACAAGTTTTGACGGAGAGTATGATAAAAATAATAACTGGATTAGATTAAATTCTTCTATAAAACCATGGAGCAGTTAAACTTTATGACAAAAACTCCTCATTGCTCATTGATTTGTGGGCAGACTGGTTGTGGAAAAAACAATATTTGTCCTAGACCTATTACAAACAGTTTATCGCTATAATTTTAATCATATTGTAGTTTTCTGTCCAACACTTAAATGGAACAAAGCATATCATGATAGAAGGTTTATATGGACAGATGATGACATATATTTAGTTGATCCTAGCAATAAACTGAGTGAGTGTTTAGAACAGTTTTATAAACTGTTTGAAGGAACGCAAACACTATTTATTATAGATGACTGTTCGGCAGAAAGAGACATAGTTAAAAAGAGAAACACTTTGTCAAAACTAGCTTCCAGCGGAAGGCATGCTAGGATAAGTGTGTGGATTTTATGCCAAAAATATAACTCAGTTTTAAAAGACTTTAGAGAACAGTTAAAGACTGTAGTGTTATTTCACATGAAAGACAGAGACTCATTTGAAGAATGTTTGCGCGAAAATGATGTTATTGAAAATGATCAGGAAAAACATAGGATTAAACAAAAACTGAAATCTGAAAAGTTTAGTAAATTAGTATTGAAAACGGATAACCCTACACAGTATGTTTGTTTGTAGATAATCGTTATTTTTTGGCTATTGAAGTCTTACTTGTCAGAGAACAGGGAAACCTTTATTCTGGGCCACTTTCGCCCGAAAACTGGTTGAGGGCGAAAGTGGCCCAGAATGAAGGTTTCCCTGTTCTTGTTCTACTCGCTCCAGACAAAACTACTGGTCCGATCTTTCTGAAAATCTGTAGATATGTTTAGTATGGGTCACAGATAATGCCCAATGCTTTATTGCACCAGAATAGCTGTTACTAACGGCTACGAATGATACTTTTGTGATGCACACTTTAAGCAACAACGGTTTA
>CM031611.1:9082950-9085737 GCA_018398815.1 Conus ventricosus | reverse complement strand
GTCCTCTGTTGGTCCTTGGCGTAACTGACCCTTTCCAAATTTGTCTTTTTCCCCCTCAGTCACTCGTTTGAACTTAACCAAGCCCTTAAACAGTAGGCATATGCAACCAACACGTCCAGCTAGTATATTGATAACCCAAGCCCTGTCAACAGCTAGGCAATATTGAAACCCAAGCACTTCACATCTAGGTATATTGATAACCCAAGCCCTGTCACAGCTAGGTATATTGATAACCCAAGCCCTGTCAACACTAGGCAATATTAAGAACCCAAGCCCTGTCAACAGCTGGGCAATGTTAATAACCTAAGCACTGTCAGCACTAGGCAATATCAATAACCCAAGCACTGTGAGCAGCTAGGCAATATTAATAACCCAAGCACTGTCAGCAGCTAGAAATATTAATAAACCAAACCCTGTCAACAGCTAGGCAATATTAAATATTCCAAGTATGTCAGCAGCTAGACAATATTAATAATCCAAGCACTGTCAGCAGCTAGGACATTTTTCACAACCCAGATATCATCATCAGCAGTTAAGAAACGTTTAATAACCAAAGCATCAGCAGCAGCTAAGAAATATGCAGAACAACCTTAATTTGTATCTCTTGAGAGATACAGCCTGCCAATGACTTACCAACTGATGATATGCTGAACAAATAAACAATGGGGGAAAACAAGTGCAGGCTCACAATTCCTCCGTTACTCAGACAATGATCTCGTAAAGACTATAGAAAATAGAAAAGAAAAGCGGGTGATGAATGACTAGGTAGATAGAGGGAGGGTGAAAAATAAACTGAAAAGGGCCACAGAGAGAGAGAGAAGAGAGAGAGAGAGAGAGGAGAGAGAAGAGACAGAGACAGAGAAAGAGAGAGACAGAGACAGAGGCAGAGAGACAGAGACAGAGAGAGTCAACAGATAAATAGAGTGTGTGTGTGTGTGTGTGTGTGTGTGTGTGTTGTGTGGTGTGTGTGTGTGTGTGTGTTTTGTGTGTGTGTGTACCATATTTGCTGAATTACCGAATGTTCTCCCCCTTTTTGACAAGTTCGGAGTAATTGAAAATTGTTCAGTATTAATTAATTCTCTTGAACTTTTCAGGTGTTCATATTTCAGTTCTACATGTGTGTGAAGCCCGGTGTAAACACAGAACGAGTCTTTTTGAAAGCAACTCGATTATCCAGAGGGCGTGGGCGATGGGGGGTGTGCTGGGGGGTGGGGTGGGGGTGGAGTTGAGGTGCTGGGCCCAAAGTATGTAACAAGCTTGCATTTCTAAAGGAACAAGTACTGCGCCTCCCCTCCCAGGCTATTGATCATAGGACTTCAGTGCTAAGACAGGGGATTCAAAGCTGGACAAAAAAACGTGGAGCCTGGACTAATATCGCTGGGAGTGTGCGTCCTTCTGGATCAATTAGCTGCAAGCGCTTCTGTGCTGAACAAAGGTGGGCGGAGGAACAGTCAACCTCCTAGGTCCGAAGGAGCGATAATCTTTAGGGAGGCTTCAATTCTGTTAGTTGATTAGCGCCTTATGACTGCCAGCAGGGAGATAATTGAGCCCTTTGGTGTTGGCGCGCGTGTGTATGTGGAGGTGGAGAGGGGAGGGACTACAAAGGAACAAACAGTACTGGAACCAGGGGCAGTTTATGGACAGTGGGAGACAAAGTGTATTGTAACAATGGAGAGCGTATATGGCTGAAAATAAGCTAAGATGAGGAGGACGTGGAGAGACAGGACGGATGACGACACAACCGCAGTTTTATGTTAATTGTGGCATGCCATAAACTGCTGAAATACTAAAATCAGCATGTAAAAAGTATCAAACGTAGGGGGGACTCTTCGAGCCCATGCTCGAAGATCCATTGAAGGAAACAAGGGAGGTCAAAATGTGTCAACAGTCAGAGTGGTTGGGTCTGATGTTTGATAACTCAAGCGTTGCCAGTACAGAAGTGTTACCAGTAGTTAACAATCGTGGAGAACGAACGACCTTAACACGGTCTCCTAAGAGATGCAGTCTCGCACTGACTGGCTGAACAATGATATATTGAACAGTTTGGTGGTGCTGGGGAGAGAGGCGCAGGCTAACAATTTCTCCGTCACAGTGACCTGACAAAGACTGTAAAGAACAATTTCTCCGTCACAGTGACCTGACAAAGGACTTTAAAGAAAGAGAGGGAGGGGCGCTTGTGAGAGAACCTGGAAATGAAACATTAAGACATTAGTTTACAGATATCAAATCCTTCGCTCGTAGCAAAGGGAGGGGGGGGGGGGGGGGGGGGGGGGCGGGGTTGCTCAAATTTCCTGACCAACACTGCAGGTGCCTGTATCTCTCGGGCCTGGTTGACACCGGGATATACTATGAAAGGAAGCGCAGAGTACAGCCCTGTCATGTAGTCTCAGACCGAAATGGAAATCCGTAGCATCATCTTAATCATCCTCATTCTCATCGATCAGCATTAAAAAAAAAAGTCTCAAATTCTGTGGCCCTTCATGCCTGCTCTAATGGTGACCTCAATTTCGATGTCCTCTCCACGTCTGTGGTCTTGGTTTGGTTCCGTCGGGGTCACCGGTATCGGCGAGTCCATGGAGGCTGTCGGACGGACGTGGTGGCGCCCTCCGGAGGGAAAGCTCATTCACGCCGGCTCCGCGACTAAGCAATTATTGTCGTCAGTAGGGGGCTTAGTAGGTGGTGTCCTGCGTATGTTAGATCAGAACAGGCGCCACTGAACACCACCGAAGTGACTCGGCAGCAGTGCAGTGTCTCCTCCGGTGGGTTGCCTCTTCACGACTTTACATT
>CM031611.1:9075450-9077950 GCA_018398815.1 Conus ventricosus | reverse complement strand
AGAGAGAGAGAGAGGAGAGAGAGAGAGAGAGAGAAATTTTGCGGGACATGTACTTGTGTAGGAAATGGGGTGTGCTGATTGATCAAATGGTAGATTTGTGACACCTTCATTTTATCTTTGCCAGCACGTCAGCCGTTTCCTTGTGACAAATGAACATCAAGGATCTGATGTTTTCCAACAATGGCATCGACGTTCGTACACACAAACATATTTTTAAGACCTACTGTGAAGTCTTCAATATTGGTTAATTTCTCAATAATTGTTCAACCACTTCCACCACCACCACCCCCCCCCTCCCCCCCCCCCCCCCCACCCCACCACCCTTCTTACCTTTCGACCTTTCCCATGTTGCACACCGCTTTCTTTCTTTCTTTTCGTTTGTTTGTTTTTCTCTCTCCATATTTTCCCCTTGGGCGAAAATGCTTCATTGTCTACAGCGAAAACAAGTTCCGCTGCAGTCCTCCCCCCCCCCCCCCCCCACTCAAATTGTCTCCGTTCATCCATCGCCTCTCCTGCCTTCCCTGGTCAACACCAACTGTATGGCCACAGCTGACATGGAACACAACGACATTGTAACAGCACAGGACCATATGAGGGTGGGAATGCCCCACCCCCTCTTAATCTGCTAGGCTAAAGCTACATTTTTGCCACAAGCCCCCCCCCCCCCTCTCTCCTCTCTCTCTCTCTCTCTCTCTCTCTCTCTCTCTCTCTCTCTCTCTCTCTCTCTCTCTCTCTCTCTCTCTCTCTCTCTCTCTTCCTTCTGAGGGAGGAAGGACCCCAACTCATCCCCACCTTCTTTTGGAAACCACCCGGCTGCCATGTCACGTCACTAATCCTACTCTGCTCCACCTCCAAATCCCCCCCCCCCTCCTCCCCCACTCCGCTCCTCCCACGCTCCTGTCATGGACGAAGTGATCCGCAGCTGCAAGGGTTCTAATCCACAGATATACAGCATGTAATCCCTGGGAGAGCAGCTTACTCTTGTCGACAGACAGACAGACAAACAAACAAACTAAACTAACAGAAGCGGATGAAAGAATAATCTCTTTAGTTGTGGGAACGAGAGACTTTAGAAACTCTCTCACATTTTGTGTTCTCTCAGAGAGAGAGAGAGAGAGAGAGGAGAGAGAGAGAGAGAGAGAGAGAGAGAGAGAGAGAGAGAGAGAGAGAGAGAGAGAGACAGACAGACAGGCAGAGAGAGAGAGAGAGAGAGAGAGAGAGAGAGAGAGACTGACAGACAGACAGACAGATAGATAGACAGACAGACAGACAGGCAGACAGACAGACAGACAGACAGACAGACAGACAGACAGACAGAGATAGAGAGGAGACAAACAGACAGATAAAGAGGGAGATATGTGCGTGTATCTATAGCTATCTATCTCTCTAGCTAGCTAGCTATATGTCTGTCTGTCTGTCTTTCTATAAACCAAAGTTCCTCGACACATTTTAAACGTATAGACAGCGCAAGCCTTATCGGCCTCGGAAATCATTTCCACCGAGGAAGAGGAAACACAACACAAAGTTATGAAGTTATGAAGCTGTTAGACAACAAGTTCGTCGCCCCATCCAGGGTGGGTTTCCAACCAAAGAAATCACAGAACCTCTCTCCGCGGAAAGGAAAAGTGGCTGAAACGCTTACATTCATCATAGCCACGCAAGCAGATTCAACGGTGACAGAAGAACCGGTCGAGAGCCTTGAAAGTTTTTATGATGACTTGTTGAAAGTCACACACACACACACACACACACACACACACACACACACACACACACACACACACACACACACACACACACACACCACACACACACAACACACCGGGAAACGAAACGGAACCAAGCGAATGGTTAAAGAAAGCATGTAGATAACAGACCATGTGACCTCCCTGGCAAACACGAAGTTTGGTGCCAACAGTTCATGTTGATCGAAAAACTCTCTGGCCCCAACTTCGACAGAATATCTACACTAGCAGAGTGGAACCGATGGAAACCAGAATCAACAACTGCACCAGGAAATAGCTTGGTATTCTGTCTACGGAGGCAAAGTTGTGAGATAAATCCAGCCCAAGTTGAACACCGGCAGAAAATAGAAAGTTTGAGAAGGAGTGGACGCAGGAGAGAAGTCACAAGATCAGTGAAATGACAGGACACATCCAGGCCAGCAAGCAAAGGAATTGCGATCAATGGACACACCCCACCCAGTAGGCAAAGGAACTGCGATCAATGAAAATAAAGAGGTGGCCCAAGCAAAACAGAAAGCCACGAGAGACACTGCACCAGAGATCATGCAAGAGGCGGATTCCGAGAGAATCCAGAGGGGTAGTTTGGCATGGCCAGCAGGGGCAGTGGACCACGAGGCAAAGTGCACTCCAAAGAACTCTCCGCTGGAATGAACTCTGGCGTTATGTCTCCTCTTAGGACCAGCTTCATCCTCAGAGCTGCTCATAGGATCCACTGTCCCCGAACGCAAATGTGGTGATATGGGGGAAATCAGAAG
>CM031611.1:9042070-9050796 GCA_018398815.1 Conus ventricosus | reverse complement strand
TCTTTGCGAGAAACGGCAGCCCAACAAAAGTTCAATTTCCACCCTAGGGGATTACGGAGAGTGATTGCGGGAGTTTGATTTTTCTTGCCCTTTCTTCTCGCATCCGCATCCTCTTGATGGCGATATTCCCTCGCTGCTCAATCTGGCTTCCGTGAGACATAGCCACGCACAGGTACTGTTCTGCCGCAATCTCAGCTCCGACAGTTTACAGGGAGTAGTCAATACCAGGTCGTCGTAAGCCAACCCAGCAGAGGGGACACTGCATTAACCGCTGAGTGTCTTTGGCGGTGCTCGGTGGAACCTGTTCTGATTTAACGTTCGTGAGGCACACCACATTCGGAGCCGTCTTTAGATTAGATCAGAAATACTGCGGAGCAAGAGTGAGTGAGAATACCCCTTTGGACTCAGAAAATGCTGTCGAGATCACACCATGACAGTTTCCGCAATGTTAAGTTCTGGCGAATGGGACTCACTTGGTATGGTAACATTGACTGGTTCAAGAATTTGTTGTGGGTAAGTCGTTACCTCTCTCTCTCTCCCCTCTCTCTCTCTCTCTCTCTCTCTCTCTCTCTCTCTCTGTGTGTGTGTGTGTGTGTGTGTGTGTGTGTGTGTGTGTGTGTGTGTGTGGTGTATGTGAGTGTGTGCATGTGTGTGTGTGTGTGTGTGCATGTGTGTGTGTGTGTGTGTGTGGGGTGTGTGTGTGTGTGTGTGTGTGTGTGTGTGTGTGTGTGTGTGTGAGGTAGAGAGAGAAAAGGCTCGTCGTATATGTTAACATTTGAAAGCAAGTGGATTTCAGGATCTCTTTAACTAGAAAGTCATCTGCTCAAGCTTCTGTTCATTTATGTGGTTTTTGTGGCTTTTCATTTTGTTTTTGTATTGCTGTTGTTTTTTAAATTCATATCTGCTACACCTGCAAAAGGACAACAATAATTTAATCTTAAGTCTGCCGAGTCTTCCATGTGGTCAACGTGGAAATCGAAATGGGAGAATCAACTTGAATAAAACCCAGGAAAGAGGCTTGAGTGAAAGAGAACTGAGAGGAAGGTGGGGTATGGGGGGGAGGGGGTGGGGGGGGTGGGGGGGGGGGGGGGGGGGGGGGGGGGGCGGCAGTGTGACTGTTTTATAGAGTGATGGAAGCGTGCAGGGGTCACGGAGATAAGTAGACACAGAGAGAACAGAGCGCGTAAGCAGACTGACCAGACAAGGCCGACACTGAAGCAAACCGAGACGGAAAACGCAGGAGGCCACAACGCAACAAAGCCGCGCTCACTGATGGGAACACGGAGACCAAAGATAAACGGAACCAGCGGTTAAAACTAGTGATCAGACGGCAACGGCGTATTGTCTCCAACACACTAATACCCACAAGGGGGAGGAGAGAGAGAGAGAGAGAGAGAGAGAGAGAGAGAGAAGAGAGAGAGAGAGAGAGAGAGAGGAAGAGAGAGAGCAGAGAGAGAGAGAGAGAGAGAGAGACAGAGAAGGAAGAGACAGACAGAGAGAGACAGAGAGAGAGGAGAGCCTTCAGGCGAGTCATTCTGGCCCCCAACAGTCTGTCATCTGCTTGGTCAACAGCATGAAATTCATGGGACGGTTCATGGCCGGTTTCTGATAGCTCAACAAAGCACTTTAACAATATGACGTGAAACGCATATCGGTATCTGTATACAGTTACCACAATTTGTAGATCCCCGCTGTTCTTCCTCCCCACCCCCACCCGTTCCCCCCACGCTCCCCACTTCTCCATCCCCAATCCCATCCTTGCTGATGGTGGAAGGTGGGTGGTGATGGATGGGTTGGGGGTGAAGGAGGGTGCGTATGTGTTTACGTCATGTAGAGCTCTGCCTAAGGAGTTAGTGTGCTGAAACGGAATGTATGCATTCTTAAGTCTGCATGCGTATGCAATGCAAAGCCTGCTGTACATACATGTTTTATGCGTGAAAATCCTGCCGTCATACACAGGCATATGTAGGCACATGCACGCACTCAGCCTTCACACACACACACGCACACACACACACACACACGCACACACGCACGCACGCACGCACGCACGCACACACGCACACACGCACGCACGCACGCACGCACGCACACACACACACACACACACACACATAGGGAGAGAGAGAGAGAGAGAGAGAGAGAGAGAGAGAGGAGCACTCGCATGTTGGACACCACACGCTCAGTTTTCCACAAGCGCTCATTTGATACATGTATGGAAAAGAGGTGACGATGAGAGATGACTATGATTACCGCCCCGTGGTGGTAGTAACCCCAGATGGCCTTTTGTGAGTGAGACTGGAAGTTTTTCTCCCTCCTCTTCAATGATTATTAATTTATTCCAGTGTATTCCAGCGCGTGTTCTTCCAGTCAGGTGATGAGCCAGCGTGCTTTCTGGAATAAATCTGCATATTCAGAATTCTACTCTGAGGGATCCGGAGACGAGTGGTTAGACCGTAAGCCTGTAGAGCTGACGGGTGTGAGTTCAAATCACACGTAAGATCTGGAATGTTTTTGGCAGAAACCCTTCTCGGTTTACCCATAAAAAATGGGTATCTGATTCATCTCTTGTAAGGTTAAAGACGACGGAAGGAGAGGGATGGGCACCGCCTCCTAACCTACCGTACCCAAGAGGCGGTGAATCTCTTGACAGTGTACTGCCCCAAGGGCTGATAAGCTATGAGGCGTTTTTACCTTTCAACCTTTCACTTTTGAGTGTGTGAACAATCCGCCTGGTTGGACTGGTTTTATGGCCTTCATTCACTCTTTGCTCAATTTCGGCATTGCTTCTTTTTGTTGTTGTCTTTTTTTGCTATTTTTTTTTTCTTTTTATACTTTTTTGATTTCTCGAGGATTCTTCTTCTTCGCTTCTTCTTCTTCTCTCTCTCTCTCTCTCTCTCTCTCTCTCTCTCTCTCTCTCTCTCCTCTCTCTCTTCTCTCTCTCTCTCTCTCTCTCTCCCACCCCCCATTAAGTGATAACACATCAATGTTTTCGTTATTCTCTCTCTCTCTCTCTCTCTCTCTCTCTCTCTCTCTCTCCCATTAATTGATAACACATCAATGTTTTCGTTATTCTCTCTCTCTCTCTCTCTCTCTCTCTCTCTCTCTCTCTCTCTCTCTCTTTCTTCCCCCCCCCCCCCCCCCCCGCTTCTCTCCTCTCTGTCTTAATTATTACGTAGTCTTCACTAAAAAATAAAAAAAAAAAATTCGAGAGTTGACAGGCGCACACACACACGCACACACACACGCACACACACACACACACACACACACACACACACACACACACACACACACACACACACACACACACACAAGAACAGCGCGCAGAGGCATTGGCATGTAACAACAGCTCTTCAGGTTCTTGATTTTCACATATCCGTGTTCAGCAGAGTAAGCGTAGGTTCCTCCCCCCCCCCCCCCCCCCCCCCTTTTGCAGCGTTTTAGCACCCCGCATTACAAAGAAAGTCAGAAATAACAGAACGAAGGAAATAAGAAGGGGAATAAATAAAAACAAAATTAAGAAAGGAAGAAGAATCAAGGTACGAAAGGGAAAAAAGGAAGAAAGAAAGAATATCAATTTAAAAAAATGAAGGAGGGAAGATAGAAGACAAAGAGGAAAATGAATGGAATTCAAATCAAAGAAGAAAAGGAAATATTGACCTGGACAGACAGAAAATGAAAAAAAGAAAAACGAGGGTTAGAAAATGAAAAAGAAAGAAAGAAGAGAGCGATTGAAGAACAAATGAAAGAAAGAGCAGAAAAGAAAGAAGAAATGAATGAATGAATAATGGAATGAAGGAAAGAAGAAACGAAAGAAGAAAACGGAGGAAAAGACAGAGAGTGAGAAAAAGAGTATGCGTATGTGCACACGAAGTTTGCTTTCATCAAGCAGACGCACACAAGCACGGGCACACACACACACACACACACACACACACACACACACACACACACACACACACACACACACACACACGCGCGCGCGCGCTTGCGCGCATGCAGAGAGAGAGAGAGAGAGAGAGAGAGAGAGAGAGAGAGAGAGAGAGATACTTGAATGTGCTGTTTACTAAGACATACCCCTGTGCGGCACGTGGACACGTAACGATTTGTCCAGATGCCTAATAAAGTTATTATCTGTCGCGATTTTGTGTGTGTGTGTGTGTGTGTGTTTGTGTGTGTGTGTGTGTGTGTGTGTGTGACGCACATTCTGAGGGAAAAATGTAATTGATGACGCACTTCAAACTATCCAAGACTTCGTCCTCACGAGGCTGAGTTTGTCAGGGGCGACAATTTCAACTTTGCTGTGTCATGGCTGCATTGTGTTGTCAGGGGCGACAATTTCAGCTTTGTTGTATTATGGTTGCATTGTGTTTACAGGGGCGACAATTTCAACTTTGCTGCATCATGGCTGCATTGTGTTGTCAGGGACGACGATTTCAACTTTGTTGTATCATGGCTGCATTGTGTTGTTTAGGGGCGACGATTTCAGCTTTGCTGTATCATGGCTGCATTGTGTTGTCAGGGCGACAATTTCAGCTTTGCTGTATCATGGCTGCATTGTGTTTGTCAGGGGCGACAATTTCAGCATAGCTGTATCGTGGTGAATGGTTACCGATCTGCAGTCATCATTGAACACAGACAGGTGGGCAGATGTCTGACACGTTGCTGTCTCTTCGATCCACTGATTGGTCACCGATCGGCGACACATCGGCGGAGGTCTTGTTAAGTGCTGACTGGTTGTCGGTCCCTGATTTGTCGGCGATGAAGAGTCAGTGGTTAATTGAGCTCCGCCGCTCTTCAGCGGGGATCAGCTCGCTGTGGTCGCTGCCATTGGGGTTGACAGTGATGGAGATCGCGCGCGCGTGTGTGAGTGTGTATGTGTGTGTATGTGTGTGTGTGTGTGTGTGTGTGTGTGGGGTGTGTGTTATGGAAAGATAAATGTGTGTGTGTGTGTGTGTGTGTGTGTGTGTGTGTGTGTGTGTGTGTGTTGGGGGTGATAAATGTGTGTGTGTGTGTGTGGTGGGGTGTGTGTGTGTGGTGTGTGTGTGAGTGCGTGGTGTGTGTGTGTGTGTGGTGTGTGTGTGTGTGTGTGTGTGTGTGTGTGTGTGTGAGTGCGTGTGCGTGCTTTGTGTGTGTGTGTGTGTGTGTGTGTGTGTGTGGTGTGTGTGTGTGTGTGTGTTGTGTGTGTGTGTGCGTGGGTGATAAATGTGTGTGGTGTGTGTGTGTGTGTGCGCGCGCGCGCGCGCGCGCGGTGTGTGTGTGTGGGCGCGCGTGTGTGCATGTGTGTATATGTGTGTTCGTGTGGTAAGCTGTGTGTGTGTGTGTGTGTGTGTGTGTGTGTGTGTCGTGTGCGCGCGCGTGTGTGTGTGTGTGTGTGTGTGTGTTTGTGTGTGTGTTTGGTGTGTGTGTGTGTGTTTGTGTGTGTGTGTGTGTTGTGTGTTGTGTGTGTAAGCTTGTGTGTCTGTTTGTCTGTCTGCCTTGTGTGTGTGTGTGTGTGTGTGTGTGTGTGTGTGTGTGTGTGTGTGAAATGGTAAAATGTGGTGTGTGTGTGTGTGTGTGTGTGTGTGTGTGTGTGGTGTGTGTGTGTGGGGGTTTTGTGAGTGTGTGTGTGTGTGTGTGTGTGTGTTGGGGATGATAAGTGTGGGGGTGTGTGTGTGTGTGTGTGTGTGTGTGTGTGTGTGTGTGTGTGTGTGTGTGTGTGTGTGTGTGGCTGTGTGTTCGTGATGGTAAACTATGTGCGTGTGTGTGTGGTGTGTGTGTGTGTGCGCGCGGGTGCAAGCTTGTGTGCTGTTGCTGTGTGTGTGTTGTGTGTGTGTGTGTGGTGTGTGCGCGCGCGCGCGCATGTGTGTTGTGTTGTGTGTGTGTGTGTGTGTGTGTGTGTGTGTGAAATGGTAAAATTGTGTGTGTGTGTGTGTGTGTGTGTGTGTGTGTGTGAAATGGTAAAATGTGGTGTGGGGTGTGTGTGTGGTGTGTGTGTGAATGGTAAAATGGTGGTGTATGTGTGGGGTGTGTGTGTGTGGTGAACAATTTAGTTGTGAGGGAAATCAAGTGCAGGCTAACAGTTCCTTCATCCATACATTCATGACTTGGCCAAGATGGAAACAAAAATAGGGGCGGAGAAATAGAAAATAACAAATCAGAAAATATATAACAGATATTAGATCCTTCAGCATCAGCATATGGGACCCATTGTGCTCTATCTTAAAAACTGAATTATTCATTTCGCCCGCGCTACGACCTTTCGTTCGCTGGATCGGACATGGATCAGGGAGACATGGCTAATCGCGTGTGTGCTTGCATGGCATCAACTAAGAATGTGCCATAGTCTATAATTCTGTGGTATTCGCACCACCAAGGGCTGGAAAGGGGAATCCAGCAGTACCCCAACTCAGCCAGAGAAGGGTAGAAAAGTAAAACGAAAAGAAAGTGGAGATAAGGAAAGAGGTTGCTGAAAAACTAAAATCGTTACGTAAACAGTATAAAATGTAGGGGAATTCTATGAGCCTATGCTTGGGGATCCATGTAAAGATGCAAGGGAGGTCAAACGGTGTTCAAAGGTCAGAGTGGTCAGCTTTGCTATTTAATAACCCAAGCATTGTCAGCAGCTAAGAATTGTACAGAATACCCTCTTCTTGGATCTCCTAAGAGATGCAATCTCCCACTGATTGACCCGACAGTATTCAGTTGAACAGTTCATAAGTGGGGGAAACACAAGTGCAGGCTAATAATTCACCATCATTACATTCATGACCTGGCAAAGACTGAAAAAAAAAATGAGGGGTGGGGTGGGGGTGGGGGTGGGGAGCAATGGGGAAGAAGAGACCTCAGGGAAATGCGTTATAGATATGACACCCTTCACTGTGAACACACACACAACACACACACACACACACAACACACACACACACACACAGTTTGATTAAATTCAGTTCAGGGGTGCGTGTGTAAGTGTATGTGCGTGTGTGTTGTGGTGTGTGTGTGTGTGTGTGTGTGTGTGTGTGTGTGTGTGTGTGTGTACGTGTGCGTGCGTGCGCGCGTGCGTGTGTGTGTATATGTGTTGTGTGTGTGTGTGTGTGTGTGTGTGTGTGTGTGCGCGCGTGCGTGCGTGCGTGCGTGCGTATGGGCATGCGTGCGTGCGTGTGGATGTGTGTGTGTGTGTGTGAGAGAGAGAGAGAGAGAGAGAGAGAGAGAGAGAGAGAGAGAGAGAGAGAGAGAGAGAGAGAGAGAGAGACTGAAACGAAAACGAAAACAACGTTTTGAGCAGTCATGAAAATCCCTTTCTTCTGCTCTAAAGTCTGTCTGGCCCTTTAATACAAACTGAACAAAAGTGTTGATTGGAAAAGGCACAGCTAGGAAAGAACAAAAGTGTTGATTTGGAAAAGGCACAGCTAGGAAAGAACAAAGTGTTGATTTAACAAGGCACAGTTACGAAAGAACAAAGTGTTGATGAAAGGCAAGCTGAAAGAACAAAAGTGTTGATTGGAAAAGGCACAGCTAGGAAAGAACAAAAGTGTTGATTGGAAAAGGCACAGCTAGGAAAGAACAAAAGTGTTGATTGGAAAAGGCACAGCTAGGAAGAACAAAAGTGTTGATTGGAAAAGGCACAGCTAGGAAAGAAAATCTGTTCTTTTCAGGTACCCCCCCTTTTTTCCCCACACATGCACAACAGTATCTGGCCCACCAATTCAAACGAATTCAAACTTACCATGCCGACTTCGTCAGAGTGTTGCTTCAGGGATGACGTCAAATGTTTATGACAGTGCGAAAACATTTTGACATCATATGAAGAGAAGCAAGATGGGTGTATTAGCCCTAAACGTTGTTCTTGTATTTGTGGCCACTTAAGTTAGTATCGTGACAATAAAAGTACAGTACTATTGTAAAGGAGCATGTCAGACACATTATCCATTTACCTTCGTCTGTCCGTCTGTCGGACTGTCCGTCTGTCTGTCTGTCTGTCTCTCCTCTCTCTCTCTCTCTCTCGCTCGTCTCTCTCTCTCTCTCTCTCTCTCTCTCTCTCTCTCTCTCTCTCTCTCTTTCTCGCTCTTTCTCTTACTCTCTATCTCCCCCATCTCTCTCCCCCCCCCCCTCTCTGCTCTCTCTGTCCCCCCCCCCTCTCTCTCCCTCTGTGCCCCTCTCCTCACCCCTACCCTCCCCTTGTCTCTCTATAGTAGGGTGGAGATTACACACTTAGGTGGCCAGGAACCAACATTTTCGGTGGAACGGATTTTTTGGGATGGTCTGGCTTATTCATCGATTGGGATCCTGAAAATGAAATCGTTTCGATGATTTCATGTTAATTATTTGACGTTCACACACAGATGGTCATTTAAATCAAAACGTTATTTGAATAAATGTATGTATTACAATCCTCGAACAATTACACGAAAAAAAAAATTGTATAGAGATGGGCTTCACTTCCATAAGAAGACCCTTTCACCTCCCCCCCCCCCCCCCCCCAAAAAAAAAAAAAAAAAAAACAATAACAAAAAAACAACAAAACCCACCCAAAACAAAACAAAACAAACAAAAAACCCATACACACACACGCGCGCGCGCGCGACACGCACACGCACACACACACACACGCACGTACACAAACACACACACACGCGCGCGGGCGCGGGCGCGCGCGCGCGCGCACACACACACACACACACACGCGAGCGCGCGCGCACTCCAGTGAGAATAAACTGGATACTTCTCTGATTATCAACGATAAA
>CM031611.1:9032070-9037070 GCA_018398815.1 Conus ventricosus | reverse complement strand
TTGCCCAGTTCATGAAGTCCGACCCATTTGAGGTCATCGTGGTCTTTTACGACGGAATGTACTTTTATGCATTGTGCTTCAGTGAGATAGAACTAGTGATGGTGTCAGACTCACGTGCACTAGCTGAATCCATTTTACGCAGAGACGTAACAAAAGACACAAAGCTTTACTCCAGGTTCGTGAGGAATATCGACTGGTGACTATACACAGACAGAAAGGAGACTGAGACATTCATATACATGAACGGTTGGAGAAAGAGGGGTGGAATGGAGAGACAGAGAACAGAGAGAGAGAGAGAGAGAGAGAGAGAGAGAGAGAGAGAGAGAGAGAGAGAAGAGAGAGAGAGAGAGGAGAGAGAGAGTACGCGATTGTGGAAGTATGCGTGCACACACGAGCGCGCGCGCGTGTGTGTCTGTCTAAGAGAGAGAGAGAGAGAGAGAGAGGAGGAGAGAGAGAGAGAGAGAGAGAGAGAGGAGAGAGAGAGAGAGAGAGAGTACGCGATTGTGGAAGTATGCGTGCACACACGAGCGCGCGCGCGTGTGTGTCTGTCTAAGAGAGAGAGAGAGAGAGAGAGAGAAGAGAGAGAGAGAGAGAGAGAGAGAGAGAGAGAGAGAGAGAGAGAAAGAAACAGACAGACAGGCAGACAGACAAACAGACAGACAGAAGACAGACTGAGACGGATGCAGAGACACAGAAAGACTAATGAGGTAGGAAGCTGACTAATGAGGTTATGGGATTGTTGTTTCGACACAACACCAGATATATGTATCATATTCCTCACACCCTGTGTCGTCACTGTACACCAGGTGCAAAGCCGACGATGCTGACGTAAACTACGGTTCATATTACCTGTGACAGATTGTCCTGTGCTTGGTGTCAAAATGCCGCCCCTGACGATCAGTTCCTGCAAAGACTTGTAGGAACGATTCATCAGATATCTCCTGACCAAAATGAGGTCATTAATGTGTTCTGAACATCTGAGCTGCATCAAGATCGATCACAGCTAATTAGAGGACGGTTTGCAGTTTGGACTGTAACGTGATCTTCCTGTAGTTGCAGCAGCTGCTGCTGTTTCATTCTACACACTTCTGTGTTTCTTTTGGTATCTTTTCATTATTTTAACGTTTATGTAAACAGTCGTCTTTGTCTCTTTCTTTGTTCTTTTGCTTTTTTGTGTGGGCTTACCAAGGTTTTGTTCAAACAAGTCATTAAAGTGTGTGTGTGTGTGTGGTGTGTGTGTGTGTGTGTGTGTGTGTGTGTGTGTTGTGTGTGTGTGTGTTTTGTGTGTGTGTGTGGACGACAGACAGACAGACAGACAGAGAGCGAGAGAGAGAGAAGAGATGAGAGAGAGAGAGAGAGGATGTTCTTGATCGTGTGTGTGTGGCGCGCGGCGTCGCCGGTTTTGTGGTGTTTTTGTGTGTGTGTGTTGTGTGTGTGTGTGTGTGTTTACGTACGAGAGAGAGAGAGAGAGAGAGAGAGAGAGAGAGAGAGAGAAGAGAGAGAGAGAGAGAGAGAGAGAGAGAGAGAGAGAGAAGAGAGAGACTGATGACAATTGCACTTTCAGTCTTTCGAACAAGAGGGCAAGAAAGAATTAACTGCAATGGTGCAAGTACTGACCAGATGCATTTGTTTTATTTGCCTGTGTAACTCATGATTTTCATGTAATTCAATGTGATTTCATGGTTGAGAGAGAGAAGAGAGAGAGAGAGAGAGAGAGAGAGAGAGAGAGGAGAGAGAGAGAGAGAGAGAAGAAGAGAGAGAGGAGAGAGAGAGAGAAAGAGAGAGATAGACAGACAGACAGACAGACAGACAGACAGAGAGCGAGAGAGAGAGAGAGAGAGAGAGAGAGAGAGAGAGAGAGAGAGAGAGAGAGAGGAGAGAGAGAGAGAGAGAGAGAGAGAGATTTCTCTGATACGTGTTATATTTTCCTTGGTCTCGGTTTTTTAAGCACATTTAATTAAATCAGCCCATCGTCTGTGTAGGACATGCAATTGAGGATGCTGGGTGACATAGTGTGTACCACAGAAGGTTTCACTGTTTTCGTTGGCTGACCGTTTGTCCGTTTGTTTACTAAGCAAGGAAAGTTACCAGCTTTTTTTTTTACTTAATGAAATAGGCAGCTTCTCTTCATCTTCTTAAATAGGGAGCAAAAACATGAAGTTTGATTGCACAGTTTGAGGAATTTATTTCGTGTTGACACAAGTTTTGCAAGACACGAATCTCGATGGAGATTGTGAATTTCTACACAAGTGAGGTCTCTGTTTTTGATAATATACATGTCTTAATGAGAAGTAGTGCAAGAAATCCCAATGGATGACCGAAGAAGCAGATGACGCGAAGGATCTTTCGGCTGCACAATAAAAAGTATTTTATAAACAAAAGAGATAGGTGTCACACACACACACACACACACACACACACACACACACACACACACACGCCACGCACGCACGCACGCGCACGCGCCGCGCGCGCGCGCCGCGCGCACGCACTCGTAAGCTCTGCGTTGTATATTTGATAGAAGGCACCTCTTAGTAATTACGCAGCGACATTCACACGCTGACAAACACAACGAAGACCAACTCTCAGATTGACGCAGTGCATGTCCCCTGAACAGATTGATTAGCGGTTTGGGAACAATAACGGAAATGTTTTTAGCGATTTGGGAACAATAACGGAAATGTTTTTAGCGATTTGGGAACAATAACGGAAATGTTTTTAGCGTTTGGGAACAATAACGGAAATGTTTTTAGCGGTTTGGGAACAATAACGGAAATGTTTTTAGCGATTTGGGAACAATAACGGAAATGTTTTTAGCGATTTGGGAACAATAACGGAAATGTTTTTAGCGATTTGGGAACAATAACGGAAATGTTTTTAGCGATTTGGGAACAATAACGGAAATGTTTTTAGCGGTTTGGGAACAATAACGGAATTGTTTTTAGCGATTTGGGAACAATAACGGAAATGTTTTTAGCGATTTGGGAACAATAACGGAAATGTTTTTAAAGGACGGGTGACGAACTGAAATGTTCAAGCTGATACAGCAAGTCTTCAGAAAATATTGTCCTATATGACTGTCTTATTCTTAACGGAAGCAGAAGACCATAATACGCTGCTATTTCAAAGCAGCCTAGAGCAAGTGTTGTCGGAGGACCAGACAGACCAATCAAAACTGTTGCACATATAGTTGACGTTTTACAGACATTTATGCTCATTGAATCGGGAAATGTTGTCTCCCAAACTGTGTAAAAAAAAAGTCCCAAAGTCATTCCTCTCTTTTCGCTCTGTGCGTTACTTGATCTGTCAAAGTACAGGCAAGTATCCATTTGCAAAAGAACTATTAAACGATTAGGGAAAAGCTATACCAAAGCATCTCCTTTTACATTCAAACTCATACGAATTAATCTCGCTGAATCTCGTAATCCTGAGGTTGCGGGTTCGAATTTCGGTACAGGGGTATTTTTTCCTTGGAGTTAACATTGGTTCTGACTCCATTCCCCATACAGTCCTTCGAATGAGACTATAAACCGAGGTTCCGTGTGTGAACGCACGCACAACATCTTGCACACACGTAAAATCCCATCACCAACTTTCGGAAGAGAAGGCCACTTTGGCCGTTAGTATGGATGACACGTTACACATAGCATGCACCTTCCCGAAGATGGAGTATGGCTGCCTTAATGGCGGGATAAAAAACGGTCATACACACAAAACTCCACTGCCTGTCTATACAGGCAGTGTCCGCAGGAGTAACAGCCTGCGTACGCAGAAAGAAAGAAAGAAAATCTCTCTGAATCAGCGTGGTTTAAGATACAAAAGGAAATCATGGGCACAGTGCTGCTAAACACAAATGGCTTCTAAAACAGACGTGTTATTGGCAACACGTACAACGGAATTGGCTTTGCAAATATGACACATGTGTTCTAAATCATCTACCACACGCTCCCGCCCCCCCCCCCCCCCCCCCCCCCCCCCCACCAGCAAATTGACTATACGGCTACTGGACACTAGGTTTTAATTTTGACGATTTTTTTGAAAACTCAAACAGCAAGGGTCTGTTTATGGTCACGTCTCTCATCTGATTTTCTTCCATTATATTAATAATCTATGGTCGTGCACATTCTTGTGTCCTTGGTCTCATTTTATGGATTGTCTATTGAAATCGTTTGTCGTTGTTAATCAGGCTGTCTGTGAATTGTCTCCTGAGTATAATGCAGTTCATACTGTTCACCTTTCTGTCAGTCTTTCGCCGTCTGATCTCCAAGAGAGTGTTGATCAGTAAATCGTATGAGGTGGATCAATAGATGTTCCTCAATCCCAGTAAAACCCAAAGTAAGGGCAGTAAGCCGCTAGAAGTGAGTTGTGATCAGGGCACAGCATTATGGAAGGCGGAGCCCATCTCACTCCTGCCACCGCTCCAACCTTCCCTGAACTCAGACAGGCGCCCATTCATAGCTGGGCAGGACAGAGAGAGTTTTCAGGGCAGACAAGAGAGAGAGATTTTCAGGGCAGACAGAGAGAGTTTTCAGGGCAGATAGAGAGAGTTTTCAGGGCAGACAGAGAGAGTTTTCAGGGCAGACAGAGAGAGTTTTCAGGGCAGACAGAGAGAGTTTTCAGGCCGTAAAAAGCTGGCCGCCGTGTAACTCTCTCAGCATTTTGACCGTGGTCCCTTTTTGTGTATGACGAGCAAAGAAGAAAAGGTCAACACGATTCTTCCCCCTTCTTTCCCATCGTTATCTTAGTTGAAAAATTAAAATTAAAATCTTGCAGAGCACTAGGTTTCTCCATTCATAACAACGGACATGGTCTGCCCAAATTCTTTGCGTTAGGAAACTCTTTCGACTGTGATAACATTCTGGATTTGATGATCATAATCAGTTCATTCATGCACATGCTAATCCACTCACACACTACTACTCTTCCACAGTGTATGCGCTTTTACGAGTGCGGTTACGCTTAAACATCTCAAGACCTCTTTCAAAGAGCAAGAGTCTTCT
>CM031611.1:9013657-9031970 GCA_018398815.1 Conus ventricosus | reverse complement strand
GATCATTGAACACTATCTTTCAAATTCCAACCGAAGAAAAAAAGAAAGCCACGATGACACGTGATATATTTTATGGAAGAAATATGGCTCTTTTGATCAAACGTTTCAATGTCAATATTAACACAAAAACTGACCATACCAAACCGCGGACATATTTTTTAATTTTTTTAAAATTTATTATTATTTTTTTTTTACAAGGCTAGTCTCTAACACAGCTGTGAAAAAAGACTGCATTGTATCATTTCACGAGGTACGCCTCTACTTTAGTTCGATCATTGTCCATAACAACCATGTACTCACACTGAAACTCTGAGTCTAGTGTCGATGTCATATATTGCTGAGAAAGGAATTGAATAATGTACAGTCACATGTAAAACTGATCCCTTGTTAAACTTTCATTCCACGAGTAAGATTTGTTCAGACTGATTGATTTTCGTACATGATGCAAACCGTTTTTCTTTCGTATGTTCCAGTAAAATACTATTCACTCAAGATCAAGTTTCTCTCTCTCTCTCTCTCTCTTTTCTGTCCTCCTCTCTCTCTCTCTCTCTCTCTCTCTCTCTGTTTCTCATTCCGGGTTGTCTTTCTTGAATGCTCTTATGCACGTGCGTGAACGAAATCGTGGCGGACTTGTATTTTCATTTATGTGTTTTTTGTAAAAAGGGTTATTCTTTCTCTTAGTAGGCGAGTGATTTTCTCTCGTAAATTCAGATTTGTGTTTGTTCTCTCTCTCTCTTCTCTCTCTCTCTCTCTCTCTTCTCTCTCTCTCTCTCTCTCTCTCTCTCTCTCTCTTTCACTTGAGCGGCGCGCGTGCTTCCGCGACTACCCTCAACGCCTCTCAGTTTCGGTCAATATCTGTCTACATCTCTCTATTTCTCCTCTCTCTGTGTTCTTTTGCCATACATTTGAGCTGCATTTTTCTTTCGGTGGAAAAACTCCACAGAGAGAGAGAGAGAGGAGAGAGAGAGAGAGAGAGAGAGAGAGAGGAGAGAGAGAGAGAGACGAGAAGAGAGAGAGAGGGAGAAGAGAGAGAGAGAGAGAGAGAGAGAGAGAGAGAGAGAGAGAGAGAGAGAGAGAGAGAGAGAGACACGCGCACGCATCCACGCTCGATTACTCACTCGTCAGTTAAGAAATTAACACACTCGCATATATGCAAACACATGCGCGCGCCCACACACACCTGGACACACACACACAACACACACCGCACGCCCCACACAACACACACACACACCACACACACACACACACACACACACACCACACACACACACACCACACACACACACACACACCACACACACACACACACACCACACACACACCACACACACACACCACACACACACACGCACAACCACACACACACACACCCACACACCACACACACACACACACACACACACCACACACACACACACACACCACACAGATACACACACACACACACACACACACACACACACACCACACACACACACACACACACACACATGTGCAGACATCTGCGTGTTTATACACATGTCACAACAGCTACATGATTATGAGCCATGAATACCCCCCCCCCCCCACCCCACACACACACACCACGCACACACACATACTTGCAAGCACGAACATACACGCAGAAAAATATTCTTACGCATACGAATAGAAACTAACACATGCGGTCGCACACTGTTATCACTCAAGCCCATGTCATGTACAAAACATGACAGAGCACGACGGAACACAAAAGTATTCACACACACACCACACACACACACACACACACACACACACACACACACACACACAACACGCGCAACAAGCACACACTACAGAACAAACCATAACATACACCAACACACCAAACACACGCGCACACACACACACACACACACACACACACACACACACACACACACACACCACACGCACTATTCGAATGCCAAATTGCAAACAAACCGACTGAAGCATCTTTCATATTAACCATGTTAACGGATCACACACACACACACACACACACACACACACACACACACACACACACAACACACACCGCCCACCGCATGTGCGACATCACACACACGACCGACCGATCACAAACATAACACACACACACACACACACACACACACACACACACAACACAACAGAGCACACACACAGTCATCACACCCACACGCACACAATCCCCATCCATCACACACACTCCACACACCCACAATCACTTCACCTTTAATCAACACTCACCACAATACACACCACAATCTCTCCTCACACCACTATCCCATCCCCACCCCTTGATGCTCTTTATCACATCCACAATTAACCCACTTCCCCCATCTCCCCCCCCCTCTCTCTCTCTCTCTACCTTATACACGCACTTCCATCTCATCAATTTTCCCGCTCTCACACAACATTCCCTCCAGGACTGACCTGAGACCTCCTGGAGTCCAGCAGGTGGCAGTGCGGCTTGCAGATGCACAGGTATCGGTCGATGGCGATGGCCACCATGATGAAGGCGGCGAAGGGCACGTTGCAGGTGATGAGGAAGAAGTAGATCTTGCACAGGGCGTCGTAGACGATGAAGTAGTCCAGCGACTCCATGGTCATGGTGAAGGGCATGATGACGCTGGAGGTCATGAAGTCCGTGGTGGCCAGGCACAGGATGAAGATGGTGGAGGCGATCTTGTTCTTCTTGCGCCCGTACACGTACAGCACCAAGGCGTTGCCCAGGGTGCCCAGCACGCAGAAGACGGACAGCATCCCCAGGATGGCCTCCTTGGGCCGCGAGGGGTACTTGTCGTGTAGGTCCGGTTCCGGAGCAGCATGAGGTTCTGGCACTCCTCCTCCATCCTGAAGAGCCTGCACAGCCCAAGCAGAACGCACAATGGGATGGTGGAGCTGCGTTCTTCTCGGGAGGAGTCACCTCCCCCTAGGCCTCCCATGGCTTCGAAATACATAGCGATTCACACAACGGACGGGGTCGGGGTTGAGTAGGCAAGTATTGTTCGGGAGGGGGGGAATATCAAGGGGTATTTTTCAAGGCAGTGATTAAGGTTATGGGGTGATGATTGTCGTCAGCATTGCAGTTGTATACCCTCCCGAACGCGGAAGGTGTTGTGGAGGTAAACAATCAGTCGGGTTGATGTTTACCTTGGCTATTTTGGGTCTTGTTTTAATTTCTACACGACGTTAATGGATTCTGGTGGCAAGGACAAAGACGGTTGATCATTAAGTTAATGCTGCTTTATTGTTGTTGTTGTTCTCACCCTGAATGTAAACGGTTTTCTCAAGGCACAGAATGATAAAGTTAAGGGCTACACCCGTTGCTATTGTAATTATAACTCCTGAACTTGCATGGTCTGACCGCAAGGAACTAGATATCTGGGAGTCGAAGGTCGATGCTGAGGCTACAGTTGTTTTTGCTGTAATCTCTTCCTAGCGCGAGTAGTGTTCCAAAGAAGAGCTAAGATTCAATGGTTGTTGCACTTCTTGTTCTCGCCTCTGAGCCTGAATGACGTCTGAGGCTGAGATGCCCGCTGCTCACGTGATTTGCTGCCAGTGCTGTTGTTTGTCTTCATGACTCCATTGCGTGTATTCGTGGATTTCTTCCTGTTTAACTTGCATTGAACACAGATCAGGAGTACGAAGCATTCAGCACAAACACAAGTTTGAAGCACTCAATAAAGAGTCACATGAGACTGAAAATCCTCGACTGCATCGGGAAACATTCCGCAGAAAACAGAGGTAGCAACTTCACGGCTCCTGAAGGTAGGTGAGCAGCTCCTTCTGAAGGTAGGTGATCAGCTCCTGGTGCTTCCCTTCCGATTGTACACAGCTGAATGACAGATAAGGAGGAACACTTCATGTGCGTTTGTACACAGCTGACTGAAAGATAAGGAGGAACACTTCATGTGCGTTTGTACACAGCTGACTGAAAGATAAGGAGGAACACTTCATGTGCGATTGTACACAGCTGACTGAAAGATAAGGAGGAACACTTCATGTGCGATTGTACACAGCTGAATGACAGATAAGGAGGAACACTTCATGTGCGATTGTACACAGCTGAATGACAGATAAGGAGGAACACTTCATGTGCGATTGTACACAGCTGACTGAAAGATAAGGAGGAACACTTCATGTGCGATTGTACACAGCTGAATGACAGATAAGGAGGAACACTTCATGTGCGATTGTACACAGCTGAATGACAGATAAGGAGGAACACTTCATGTGCGATTGTACACAGCTGAATGACAGATAAGGAGGAACACTTCATGTGCGTTTTTGTTTGTTTGTTCCTTCTTTCTCTTTGTTTGTATTTCCCTCGACTGGTTGAAATTTTTTTGTGTTCACCAGATCTGTTAAAAACCATATGGATGTCTTAGGAGAATTCTTGCTGATGATGCTAACGGTGAAGAGTATTAATGTCTGGGGAACAGAGTTTGTTATAGTCTCTTTTACAGTTCACTATCTTGTTTCTCTATATTTATTTCTTCTTCCGTTCTTGACGTTAACACATCACTTTAGTTTCAAAATCTGATGACCCTTTCTTATCCTTTTTCTTTTTTCCTTTCTTGCTTTCCTTTTTGACTCCGATTTTCGTTCATAAAACACCTTTTTGTGATATAATTAGAGCACGTTTTATACTTTACCGCTTCTCGTACGGGTGATTATGGGTCTGTCGTGTTAATAAATCCGAATAGTACTACTTGATGATGTTGTATGATTTTTTGTATTAAAGTATATAGAACACAAAATTGATAGACCCATCGCATTTCTCCCCTGTCTTGACCCAATATCATGTGCTCTTTTTTTGAGGAAAGACGAAAGTGTTCACGGGCAGTTTGCCAGCGTTTTAATTTCTTTTCCGCTGACTGATACTCGTTCGCTTCGTGTTATTTTCTGTCTTATTCCACGTCCTTCTTTTGTTCCATTTTCCACCTTTCTTTCTTTGTTTTCTTCTTCTCGAAGTATTTTCTCCCCAACCTTGCTCATTTCCCTTTTTTTCCCCTTTTTTTTTTCTTTTTGTCTTTCCTTACTAATTCACAATTTGTTTTCACAATCCGTTGAGGGAATCTGGACGAACACTTTATTAAGCGGGCGAGAACTACCGGCAATTCTCACGATATGTACACTACTTCTGTCTCTCCCTCTCCCTCGCTCTTTCTCCACATTGTGCGTATGACTGCCTCCGACAGTTTCTCTCACCACCATCACCACCACCACAGTGCAATCCACCCACACTTTCACGCAAGCTAACAGCGGCCTCCAGCGCCGCGCCTTTATAGTTCAGTGTGTAGTTTAGCTGGGGTCGGCAGTGGCCTTTTATTTCCGTGCCGCGGCCTAACAGCAGATGGCGCTGTTCGCCACGGGCGCGTGCTAGTCTTGCTACTAACTGAGGAAGGTGAGATTATTGTCGTCTCTGTGTGTGGTTTCTTAGGCTCATTTCTACTCAGCGCGTGCACCCCCCTCCCCCCCCCCCCCGCCCCTCGTCTCTTTCTCTCTTAATTAATTTGTCTGTCTGTCTGGTCTGTCTGTCTCTCTCTGTCTCTCTCTCTCTGTCTCTCTCTGTCTCTCTCTCTCTCTCTCTCTCTCTCTCCTCTCTCTCTCTCTCTCTCTCTCTCTCCATCTTGGATCCGTTGCTGTATGGATTATTTATACGTTCACATATTGCTTCTGGCCCTCTTTTTCTTCTTGTCTTCGCATTTCGTTTCTCCACTTCAGAATGCTGCTCACTTTTTTTTGGCCCTCTATAAGAATTTGGCGTCATCATTTTTTGCTTTGACACACCAAAATAGGTGGTAGGTGCGCCGCTCATTCCGACCCTTCACTCACAGCCACAGCCCGGCCCCCACCTGCCAGAGCCTCGGCACCACGAGGAGCAGTCAATGTCAAGTCATTGTGAGGTGACCCGCCAGAGGAGAGCCTGCACGGCCACCGAGTCATGTCGGTGGACACCACCTACTAACGCCCCCCATACTGAAGACAATAGCTGTTCAATCGCGGACCGGGCGTGAGTGAGCTCTCCCTCCGAAAGGCGCCACCACGTCCATCCAACGACATTTCCCACGAATGTGCAGATACCGATGACTCTGACAGAATCAAACCAAGGCCACAAACGCGGAGAGACAATCGAAACAGTGGTCATCATGAGAGCTGGGGATACAGGGCCACATAGTCATCGTTAGAGCGGGGATACAGGGCCACATAGTCATCATTACAGCTGGGATACAGGGCCACATAGTCATCATAGAGCTGGGGATACAGGGCCACATAGTCATCATTACAGTGGGGATACAGGGCCACATAGCATCATAGAGCTGGGGATACAGGGCACATAGTCATCATTAGAGCTGGGGATACAGGGCCACATAGTCATCATGAGAGCTGGGGATACAGGGCCACATAGTCATCATTACAAGCTGGGGATACAGGGCCACATAGTCATCATGAAGCTGGGGATACAGGGCCACATAGTCATCATTACACTGGGGATACAGGGCCACATAGTCATCATGAGAGCTGGGGATACAGGGCCACATAGTCATCATGAAGCTGGGGATGCAGGGCCACATAGTCATCATTAAGCTGGGGATACAGGGCCACATAGTCATATGAGAGCTGGGGATACAGGGCCACATAGTCATCATGACAGCTGGGGATCAGGGCCACATAGTCATTATTACAGCTGGGGATACAGGGCCACATAGTCATTATGACAGCTGGGGATACAGGGCCACATAGTCATTATGAACTGGGGATACAGGGCCACATAGTCATTATACAGCTGGGGATACAGGGCCACATAGTCATCATGAGAGCTGGGGATACAGGGCCACATAGTCATTCATACAGCTGGGGATACAGGGCCACATGTCATCATTACAGCTGGGGATACAGGGCCACATAGTCATCATGAAGCTGGGGATACAGGGCCACATAGTCATCATACAGCTGGGGATACAGGGCCACATAGTCATCATGAGAGCTGGGGATACAGGGCCACATGTCATCATGACAGCTGGGGATACAGGGCCACATAGTCATTCATTACAGCTGGGGATACAGGGCCACATAGTCATCATGACAGCTGGGGATACAGGGCCACATAGTATCATGAGAACTGGGGATACAGGGCCACATAGTCATCATAAGCTGGGGATACAGGACCACAGAATTAGAGACCTTTTTATGCTGGTCGATGAGGTTGGGGATGACGAAGGTCTGAGACTGCGTGGCAGGGCTGTACTATACTCTTACTTTCATGATATATCCCGGCGTCAGCCATGGCCAAGAGATTCAAACATCTGCAGTGTTGGTCAGGAAATTTGAGCAACACTCTCAGAGACCAATCCATGAAATAAATGAAACTCGACTGTGTGGTTTCAGTTTTCCCAACTGAGCCCTTAGTTAAACTCAGCTCTGTGTAGAAGCCGGTCGGCGTAGGAAAAATCCCAGAAATATGAACCCACGACCTCCGCGCCGGAAGTCCGCGGCGCTAACCACTTCGCCACGGCGGCTGGTGTCCTTGGAACTCTTATAGTGACTCATGGCATGTGACTCGTCAGGAAATAGAAACAACAATTTGACCGCATTTCTTTCTTTCTTTCTGTCGTCCCCCCCCCCCCCCCCCCACCCAACCCTCCTTTTGCATCCATCGCATGTTTCCTGGGGACAATAGAGAATGCCACCTGCGGTTCTCTCCAGGTATTGTGATGTGTAGTTAGTTTTTTTTTTTTAATTCCATGACCTTGACTAAAGAAGCAGAGGAAACAGGAACAGTATCTCCGCGTTTTGCCAGCTGGAGTTCTCCTATGCGCATTGAGGGCATTTACCACTTCCCTGCCGGTCTAACTGGCTCTAGATCTGTTTACTGTTCAGTTGAAGTCTGTCTATCATACTTTACGACTGACGTAAACTGTCACGTTTGAAGCAATCACAAGGTGCTCCACGCATAGACAAAAGCGACTTGCAGACAGAACGATGGACAAGAAGACGCAGGAAAGCATGGATACTTGACCTGGCACAGCGGTGCATTGAAGAATTCCCTCGCCAGGAAGTGATTAGTAAACTGTGCGAGCGAACGAGTCTCAACCAACGCGAAATCAGGAAAGACCAGGCGAGATACCAATCCTGTCTCCTGCTTGTCTGTGCCTTCGTGTAACGCTGACGTGGGTTTAAAACGACATTTAAAAACGGGAATCTGACCTGATCTTGTACGTATGCACACATACACAAGAGAGAGAGAGAGAGAGAGAGAGGAGAGAGAGAGGAGAGAGAGAGAGAGAGAGAGAGAGAGAGAGAGAGAGAGAGAAGAGGAGAGAGAGAGAGAGAGAGAGAAGAGAGAGGAGAGGGGAGAGAGAGAGAGAAGAGGAGAGGGAGAGAGAGGGAGAGAGAGAGAGGAGAGGAGAGAGAGAGAGAAGAGAGAGAACGAACGAACGAACGAACGAACGAATTTTATTTTCAGAGGGTAATGGAATAAGCATCACTGCTTTTTTACATCCAGCCCTCCGGGGCCAAAAGAAATTTAAGAAAGGAAAGGAAAACAACACAAAATATTGATTAATATAAAATAATGGAAAATCACTCTTAAATATGACATATGAAAATACAAAAGGATACAAAAACTATGTACAGAGGGAACACCGACAGAAGGTGTGGGAGACGGTGGGGGTGGGAGTGGGATGTGGTGGGATGGGGGACAATTAAGAATGAGAGGGCGGGGGGAGAAAAGGAAGAACTGATAAAGAAAATTAAACATTTACACAGAACAGTTATTGGTACATCTTTGGGCAAAGTGGTGTAAGATCAGGCAGATACATCAAGTACGTGAAAAGATTGGATTTAAACTTACTAGTGTTTGGTTCGTTTTTCAGTTTTTCTGGGACATTATTCCACAGCCACCCACCAGAATAAGCAAGGCTTGATTTGCATAAATTAACTGATGGGAAAGGGAGATTTATTTTATGCGAATGACGATGATCATTAGAAGTAAATATATTCCTTAAATAGGAAGGAGCACTGCCGTGTAGTATTTTATGCATAAAGAGTGCTTTGTTGTACAATAGTTTGGTCTTAAATGGAAGGGTACCTGCTCGTTCATAATCAGGGTGCCCTAGCGAGGGTTCATCAATTGTTATTTTGACAGCTCTCTTGTATATACTAGTCAATGGTTTAAGCAACTTATTGCTCGCTAAATCCCAGAGTGTCGAGGCATAGTCAATATTTGGTTGAATATAAGATTGAAAAAAATAATTTTCTGGTGTGATAATATAAAACGTTTTTTATTTTCCTGAGCTGATACAGTTTTACGGCAAGAGTTTTTGAAAGAAGTTCTAAATGTTTCGACCAAGATAGGTTGTTGTCGATTGCTATGCCTAAGACTCTGTGATTAGAAACCTCTTTGATTTTCTCGTTACCAATATACAGGATTGGCAAGTTTTCGGTTACATTTTGACGTTTTTGCCTTGTTGTAATCAACATGAATTTCGTTTTTTTTTTAGGATGCAGAGACATGTGATTGAGTTGTGTCCATTTAACGAGAAGGTTGATATTTTTCTGAATATCAAGGTAGACTTGCTGAGCATTAGAGTTGTTAGTGTCAATAGTGGTATCATCGGCAAACATTTCACAATGAGAAGTCAAGGTTAATGGTAAATCATTGATATAGAATAAGAAGAGCAGTGAACCAAGCACCGAGCCTTGTGGTACACCAAAGTTATTGGGAATCAAAGTAGAATAGCAATCATTTAATAATATTAATTGTTGCCTGCTGGAAAGGAAGGATGAAATGAGTTTTAGAGTGTCGGAAGTTAGTCGATAAATAGTTAACTTTCTAAGCAAAGTTCATGATTAATGACATCGAAAGCTTTAGTAAAATCAACGAAGAGTACTCCGGAAAAGTGTTTGTTGTTTATGTTTGAAAGCCATCGATCAACTATCTTGGTAAGAGCTGTTTGACAAGAATGATTCTCTCTAAATCCGGATTGATTAGGGTGTAGGAGATCGAATTTTTTTTACATGAAAAAGAAGACACTTTTTATGTGTTGTTCTAATGGTTTTGAAAGAACTGATAGAATAGATATGGGTCGATAGTTAGAAGGATCAGCCATATTTCCTGATTTGTACAATGGTATGACTTTAGCTTGTTTAAAAGCATCAGGAAAGCAATGCTTATCAATGCAGAGATTATAAATATATGTGAGAGTTTCTGCTATAACAGATGCGGATAGCTTAAGAATTTTCCCGTCAATTCTATCAATTCCACGAGTTGCTGTCTGTTTTAATTGTCTAAGAGAAGAGAAAACTTCGTGGACATCCATGGCACTAATATCCAAAGCTGAATGGATGTTCTTCTGGCGGCAGTATTTCAGTAATTCTTGTAGATCGTTACTTTTTGATTCATCGTTTCGTATGATTTGATTTGCTATACTTGCAAAATGGGCGTTCAGTTCACTTGCAGATATGTCCTTTGTTAAGTTTAATACAGGGTCAGAATTTTTCTTGGTTAAGCCATGTATAGCTTTCCAAATAGATTTACAGTCATTCTTTCTATTAATTAGGTCCAAGAAATATTTCCTTTTCTCTGATCGTATTAGGGAGGTCACCTTATTTCTGTACTTTTGAATTCTTCGCGACAGCCATTTTTTAACAGATAATCCCTTTGATATATAGTGTCCTGTATTTCTTTTGTAAGCCAAGGTGGTTTTATCCGATGTTTTACTCTTTTAGTTTGAAGAGGAGCATGCTTATTGTATACGTCATGGAAGATGTTATACCATACTTGCAGAGCTTGATGGGGTCAGTATGCTGATACACGTCATTTAAAGGGGAATTTAAAGGATCTGAGAGAAATTTGTCACGATCAAATTTTGAAAAGTTCCTCATTGTAATGGTTTTATGATTTAACTTGGGTATTTTGACACCCTTTTTAGTCCACGTAAAACAAATCGGAAAATGGTCACTGCAGCCATAAGCAGGAGCAACTGATTCTACTATTGTTTCTGAATTGGTAACATATATATGATCTATTAATGTTTCAGAGGAATTGGTTACACGGGTAGCTGATTTTATTAATTGTATCAAACCAAATGATTCAAAAGTTTGAGTCCAGTGATTATCAGTTTTGAATAAATCAATATTAAAATCACCTAATATTATGACATCTTTGTAATTATCATTGGCATTTTCCAACATTGAAATGAAGCGGTCGATCCAGTCGACATGTTCGGCTGGATTCCTGTATAGAAAACATAGAGGTATAGGCTTGTTATACTTCAGCTGTATTTCGATCCAAATAGTTTCTACGTGATGCAGTTCAAGGTAATCAATTCTTTCAACTTTAATTGACTGATGGACATACACTATTATGCCAGTTTCTTTGAGAGGAGAGAGAGAGAGAGAGAGAGAGAGAGAGAGAGAGAGAGAGAGAAAGAGAGAGACAGAGAGACAGAGAGAGACAGAGAGACAGAGAGAGAGAACCTTACTTAACAAACACACACACAAACAACAACAACAACAACAACAACAACAACAACAATAACAACAACAACAACAACAACAACAACAACAGACTGAAACCAAACCAACCAAACAAACAAACCTATCTCAATTTTCTTCCCCATGCCAACGAAAGTATCTATAGTAACTAAACGTGAACTGAACGCACATAGAGAGAGAGAGAGAAAAATAAAGTACTGAAACACTGAACCTCCAAATGAACCCAACCAACATAAAATCAACGAGCCGAGTCTTATTGGTCTTCTTCGGGAAGAATAAGAAAGAAAAACTAAAAAACGAAGCAAAGGGAAGATATATAAACAATGGCGGAAAAAAAAACCCAGTGCAGGTGAACAAGTCCTCGGTTACCCTGAAAGTAAGCAGGATTTCAGAAGGGGGGGGAGAGAGAGAGAGAGAGAGAGAGAGAGAGAGAGAGAGAGAGAGAGAGAGAGAGAGAGAGAGAGAGAGAGAGAGAGAGAGAGAGAAGAGAGAGAGAGAGAGAGAGAGAGAGAGAGAGAGAGAGAGAGAGAGAGAGGAGAGAGAGAGAGAGAGAGAGGGGGGGGGGTCTTCAAAGATTACACATTATAGCTTTCATAGACTAAAAAAGATGGAGAAGGGAGACAGCTGAGTTCTGCATTGTGAACATATCCATTTGTTTATGCCTTTCTAGAGCTGACTTTCACCCTCTGCGTGAAACCCCTCAGTCAAAAAGACTATTTTTGTTCTGTAGTTACAATCAGCCTTGGTATCTTACACAGAACACTACCTCCAGTTCTGTGGTATTCCCAACAGCGCGGGACGGACATCACACTCCAACGGACTCCAAAAGAGAGCAGCGAAGAGCAGAAAAGGGGAATTCTGCCAAGAAGTGATGGATATCAAAAGTAAAAGAACATGACAAGAATGAAAGAGAAGTTCGTAGAACACGTGAAATAAGAAACAACACAAAAATGTTGCACGGAGTCTTTCGATAAAAAACAACACACACACCAAAACTATAACGACTGCCTGTAGAATTCAAGACATAAAAATGAATGTAGAAAAACTGAGCCAGCAGATGAACCCGACAATACTAAGATAACGAGATTCAATATTTTTTTTTCAGGCAGGACAAAGCAAAAAAAAAAAAAAAAAAAAAGGAAAAGGAAAATAAACAATGGGGGAAATCCCCAGTGACTAAGGTGATTTAACAAGAATTTCCAATGTAGGCGGAAATGTTAAAACCTTCACAGACGGGATATAGGAAGATTTGAAAGTCTGTACTGCAAATAGATCCATTAGTGAACGTCTGTCTGGAGTCGACTTCGTCTCCCAGGTGAGACACCTCGATAGAAACAGCCATTAGCGGTTGTGACAGTCCATAGACTATCTCTGATAAAGTGCACGACCCATAATTCTGTGAAATTCTCAACACCAGGGAGGAGAACATCAAAGTTCAACGTCCCCCAGAGGGGCCAACAAAGAGCAGAAAAAGGAAGCGGAAGAAAATGATATAACCTCCCTCCTCCCCCTCCCCTCTTTCTTTCTGTCTGTTTTAATCTTTGCTAAATCATGGTTTTGATGAGGGAGGAATTGTTAGCCTGCACGTATTTCTCCCTACTGCTGATCTGTTCAACACATTATTGTATGGTCAGTCAGTGAGGAGAAAGCTGTTTTGCATAATTTGTCTTTGCGCAAGAACTTATGTGACTGACAATGCTGATCACTCCGTTGACACATTCTGATATTCATTGTATTCTTCAATGGATCGTTAAGTACAGGCGCGAAAGTTCCCTCTATATGTAGTACTCCGTTCATGATGATTTTAGTTTTTCAGCAACTTCCTTCCTTCCAGCGCTTTCTTCTGTTTTTGCTTGTCCATCCTTGAGTGGCTGCCCGTGGTGCCACCGGGTCCTGTTTCTAAACCTTTGCTGGTGAGAATGACTTACTTGACTTATGCCTCTTGATTCCTTGAGGAACATAGGGCCGCGACGACACTCCTCCAACGCACACGATTCTGGCAGGTCCTCCTTAGCTCGGCCCACGTCATTCCGGCGGCCTTCACCTCAGCGTCGACACGTCTGCGCCAAGTCTGTTTTGGTCGACCCACTTTCCGCTTTCCTTGTGGATTCCAATCCAGAGCCTGCCTGGTTACGTTGGATACAGGCTTCCGTAGCGTGTGGCCGACCCATCCCCATTTCCGTTTCTTTATCTCAGTTTCAATTGGGACTTGTCTCATCCTGTCCCACAGTTGTTCGTTGGAGATGACTTCCGGCCACCTGATGTTGAGGATGTTTCTGAGACATCTATTGATGAATGTCTGTAGCTTGTTGGTGTTGGTCTTGGTTACCCGCCATGTTTCTGAACCATATAGAATACAACACAATAATACTCTGTGGTTTATCTCCATTTGAAGTCAAGGGAATACCGGCACAATTAGCCGTGCATTGCTGATGAGGACGAATCAGCGGACAAAAGGCCTTTAAGCAGGCGATATGAATTATTCTGTTGTCCAGATGGACTGCGGGGGTCCCCACATGATGATAGTGAAGGGTTTTATATCTCTAATCTCCTGCCCTCATTTTGTATTCCTTCTTTCTTTCTCTCGCAAATCTTGCCCTCATTTTTTTTTCTGTTGTCTTTCTTTTGTGATCTTTGCCAAGTCATTGTTGTGATGACAAAGGAGTAGTTATTCTGAACTTGTTTAGCTCCACTAATTTTGTATTCCTGTTTTCTTGTTTACCTCCTGCACTTGTTTACCTCCACTAATTTTGCATTCCTCTCGCCAATATCGCCCTCGTTTTTCTTCTTTCTTCTTTTGGAATCTTTGCCAAATCATTATTGTGATGACAAAGGAGTTGTTAACCAGCACGTGTTCCCCATCCCCCTCCCCCTACACACACTATTAATTTGTTCAGTGTATATTATAAAACATAAGAATCAAAATAAAAGACAAATCTGACTTTCAACTCAACTAGAAGAGCACTCGAGAGAGTGCAGATCTTCCCCGTGATCGGACAAATCCTGGATCTGACCTTTGATCCGGATCCGTCCTAAAATGTAATACACTTGTTCCTGGACCTTACTACGTCTTTCAACCGACCCCCGGTGATAAAATGTAATACACTTGTTCCTGGACCTTACTACGTCTTTCAACCGACCCCCGGTGATAAAATGTAATACACTTGTTCCTGGACCTTACTACATCTTTCAACCGACCTCCTGTGATAGAAGGACCGGTGGTCAAACGGGTAGAGCTGTGTTTGCCTGTGGAGTTGACGGTCGTAAGTTCGAACCGCTCGTAGGGTCGGGTCCATTTCGGCTTGACAACCTTCTCTGTCCACCCAACTGTAACTGGGTACCTAATTCAGGTCAGGGAAGGTTGAAGGCGTTTAAAAGGAGAGGGATGGCTTCCATCCTCCATCACGCTGCGGTCTTGACACGGTGAACCTTTGACGGGTCAATGCCCCTCCGGCCAACGACTTGTGAGCTTTTACCGTATTAACTCAAGATTCGATTCAGCAGTTTTTTTTCTCGCTGAAGAACGGACGAAGGCACGGAAATGGGGACTCGTAGCTTGCATGACGGATGTCGGTTAACGGTGGCGTGCTGTGGTGGTTTATGCGAGAATGGAGGAGGTGGCTTGGGGCTTACATTAAATTCCCTGCGTGGCGCCTCACTCAGTCCTTACTGCTTGTTTGACGTCATGAACTTCAGGACAATGACTTCGTTAGAGTCAATGACTTATAGTCATTATTGTTCTCATGTCGTCATGAACTTCAGGACAATGACTTCGTTAGAGTTAATGACTTATAGTCATTATTGTTCTCATGTCTTAGCATCTCGTTTCGAAGGCGACACACGTAAAGAGTCGAGTCTGGAAAATTCCAATGACATTTTCTGACGTATATAACTATTTCTTAATTGCATCAGTGCCATGACTTCAGTGTAGTAAAAGACTGCATGAAAATAATTTATCAAAGAATCACGATTTGAAAATCTCTTGATTTAGTCAGTCACATCTTAACTCAGTGCAGACGTAACTTTCTGCCACAACGTGACACGCTGAGACGCACTATTTTCGGTATTTTTACAAAAAACATACAGACAGAACCAAACCGAATACAACAATAAATATTATGTTTTTGAAAACTTCAAATCATGTTCTTTTAGAAAAAAAAAACTACTACAGTCCTGTGCTCAGTACACACTTCACTCGCCACTGGTTTGAAAAGTGTAAACAAACAGTAATCAGCAAAAACTTTTTCTCCACGCAAGTATGGATCAAAAATCAATATGATCATAACTGTAGTCAACACAATGTGTAGCAAACACATACAAACAATGTATCTTTCACACACACAGCTTTGTGCATGGTCTAAACCTCAAAAACAGAGCCCCCCTGTCACATATTTGAAGAAAAAAAATGCAAAAATGTCATCATCATTTGGTACGTGCAACTCACCATCGTCACTCATATCCTCTCTGTCCGATTCGGCAAGTTCGGAAAACAGTTCGGAAAAGTTCGACAAGTTCGGAAAACAGTTCCAGTTCTTCATTTGATCGTTCTTCCATTATTCTTTCAATTACTTCTTGAAATAAGATGTTTCTGTTCGCTACGACTCGCTGACTCTTCGGTGCCGACAGCATGATGAACACGGGCAGCCAGAGTTATCTCCAGCTATCCCATAATATGAGCGGAAAAGTAGAATCAAACGCGATATATACACCAAGGGAGAGTACCACCTAATAGAGGAGATCCTCAACTTTCTGTAGATACCACGATTGTTTCCCTTAAACAGCACAGCTGCATGAGAAAATTCGAGTAAATCGTCGATCACCTGGCGGGCGACGTGTCTGTGCGAAGCACTCAACCCGTCGCCCGCCAGGTGATCGACGAGGCGGCAATTTGGTGTATAAATGATTTCATTTTGTCTAAATAACACATAACTTGTACACCGTTACTTATTCAAGTGTATGATATAGCGCTAATACACAGTGATTAAGTCAGATGTTAAATGAATCTATGATTTCTCGTGTTAATATAGATATATAATGGGTTCTTTGCATTTCATGATGTTTGTCACGAAATATATTGATATATGTATTGCCTAGATTGCAAATAGTGTTTTGCCAGATGTTATTGCACCATGTTTATCGAATGTTAGATGAACCTTATATGTAGATGATATTTTGATGCAGTTTTTAAACAATTCACTTCAAACCTAAATCGGTTTGAGAACAATTTTATCATCTAAGGATTCTTATGTAATGTCAGTCTCACTATCGTCTGTTTTTTTCCCCAGTCAGTACACCATCCCAACGAGCAAACTATTGCATTGAGCATATGCTGCAATCATATTGTTTATTTAGATTCTTCAGAGGCCCTCAGTCAAACGGTCACAGCATTCAGTCGTGGAGATGAAAGTCTGTAGTAAGACGTTCTAGAAAATAGAACGTGCCAGAAAATAGAAGGCTTCAGTTCTGAATCCTGCCAACCCCCCCCCCCCCCCCCCCCCCCGCCCTTACCTTCATATTTTTTGTCCATAACTCATTACAGTCTAAGGTGGATGGAACCAATCCAAGTCATGGCTCCTGGAGGCCTGCTTTCTTACCTGGTCCTCCGAGTTGGTCAGGATGGAGCCTCAAGGCCACGTCACTTAATGACGGATGTCTTGTTCACATAGCAACTGGACACCATTTTTAAGCTGGGACATTTAAGAGTTGTTAATTCACTTTTTTTTCCAGATCCAGTGAGGATTCTCAGCGGCTTCTGTCATTGCCGTTAGGGCTCTTTTCCTCTCCTTCCCAGAAACTAACTGCTCTTACATCAGATCGTTCGCAGGTGTGCCTACAACTTCCCTTACTCAAATCTCCATGGTGCAAACTCCAGTCGCGAACTCAAACTCTCTCAAGCTGCCCTCAGTCTTTTAGGCATGGGTTTATTCCATCCTGCTTCGATAAGGTAAAACTTATTTCAATCAAAATCATTTTCTTTGATAAACATGTGTGGAGCACGGTATTCGGTCTCATACCAGTCTGGCTGAGGATTTGGTCTCATGCCAGTCTGGCTGGTGATTTGGTCTCATGCCAGTCTGGCTGGTGATTTGGTCTCATGCCAGTCTGGCTGGTGATTTGGTCTCATGCCAGTCTGGCTGAGGATTTGGTCTCATGCCAGTCTGGCTGGTGATTTGGTCTCATGCCAGTCTGGCTGAGGATTTGGTCTCATGCCAGTCTGGCTGAGGATTTGCATTGTTTTCGGCGTGTCGTGCAAGATGAACTGTAACGTGTTCAGTCAGCAAAGCTTTTCAACACTCCAGGGAAGATGAATGAAAAACACCGATGGACGATCACGACAGAGCAAAGCACTTTGGTGCGTGGCTGTCTTTTCAACAGTGAAGTCTTCTCCAGGGAAGATGAATGAAAAACACGATAGACGATCACGACAGAGCAAAGCACTTTGGTGCGTGGCTGTCTTGTCCAGGGGGACACATCTGTATACTTTGCACGACAAAGATGGCCATAGAGTTGGAGGATTAGGGGACTACAAGGTGTGGTAGTGTGAGGGGGGGGGGGGAGGGGGAGGGGAGGGGATGAGATGTCTGTGTGTGTCGTGTGAAGGGTAAAGGGAGGGAGGAGGGTGAAATTAAAGCTCATATTTTCCTTGTCACTCGCCACGCCTTTTAGCCGGCCCCCATCGCCCAATACCTGGATAGAGCTCTATCCTACCATTCCCACTTCACGTCTATTAGGTTATTTTAACTTGAAGATAACGAAACCAGAGGCTCAACTTGCAAACAGCGAACAAGCAAAGTGCGATTAACATTTCAAAAAAGTACTG
>CM031611.1:8985161-9005388 GCA_018398815.1 Conus ventricosus | reverse complement strand
TCCTATCTTATCCTAAAACCCATCTGTCAAAGGCGAGTACCATTGGTCAGTATTTTCGCGCCTTCATTTGGGGTTGCCTCCCCTCTCATTCATTGGATATGTAAATCATGACAGTCACATCTACCTGCCTTGCTCTCTGTGGTGGTCAATGGTCATTTAGTTAATCAGCTAGATTTCACCCCCACTACACAGTACCTTCCCCCTCTCCCTTTCCGGCGACGTCGACTTAATTGTGGACACTGGTCCACAAATTGGCTGGATGAGTCTGGCCCAGGCGCTGAGACTCGTCTGACCAGACATCGAGCCGTCGGTCAAGCAGCTTAGTCTGTCTGGGTGGACCGTACCGTCTCTGTGGAGCCTCTCCGCTATGCTTAATTGGTTGACCCGACACATGAGGCCGTCTGCCTGGCGCCCAGAATATTTGACTTTGGGCTTATGCCCGGTTGAGCTGGCTGGCAACGGACCACGACTTTGGTTGTTTATTTTTTGTCCGTGACAGAGAGAGAGAGAGAGAGAGAGAGAGACTCACACACACACACACACACACACACACACACACACACACACACACACACACACACACATTCACACATACATACACATACACATTTTATATATTCATAAATGTAGTATCATGCGGTGTCATTCGCCGAATTCTGTAAAGTTACTCGCCATCGGCATAGATACCCATCTCAGTTCACTTGCTTATCATTGTAAGCCATCTAAAGGCTGAGCATTTGGTAACGTTTCCTTACATTTGCACTTGCAGCCTAACCCACCTGCGCTGTGTGTTGCCTTGCTAATGGTCATTTCACGGCCGATATTTCTGCTTATTTCGGAGCACATGTTCACTCGGTTTCATGCACGAACAAGTCACGTGGAACGGGTCGAGAATATGAAAGATGACGGTTAACTTTGGGGGCAGTGAATAATTATATAATTCGTCAGGTTCAAAATTTTCTTATTCAGATCATCCAAATCAGGACAACAAGGACCAACACGAATTTCATGATTTCTATTGCCGGAATAGCTCAGTTGGTAGAGCGCCGGACTAGTGATCCTGAAGTTGCGGGTTCGAATTTCGGCATAGGGGGATTTTTTCCTCGGAGTTAACATTCGTTCTGACTCCATTCCCCATACAGTCCTTCGAGTGAGACTATAAACCGAAGTTCCGTGTGTGAATACACGCACAACATCTTGCACACACCTCAAATCCCATCACCAACTTTCGGAAGTGAAGGCCAGTTTGGCCGTTGGTATGAATGACACGTTACACATAGCATGCACCCTGCGTGGGAAATGGAAAGAATGAAGGAAGTAAGGAAATTGAGTGCACGATACTGACCAGATGACAAGGAAAACGACTGAATGATGCGCAGGCAGGCAGCTGTTCGGTCGGCACTACCCAGGTAGGCAGCCCGTTGTGTAAACGAGAGTGTTTATTATATTATATGTAAAGCACTTACAGCCCTAATCTTTAGAGAATAGGCGCTATGAAAATTAACATTATTGTTATTAAGTTTTAAAACGATGTGGATTTTCCATAGACGTTCATCATTTCTTCACCAACTCGAACTATGAAATGACAAATGAGACAACTACTTACCTTTTCATTCTGTCCAGATTCATAACTCCTCAAAATAACAAAGAGAAAAAAAGGGATACGTGCTATACAGGATGAGAATGCAGGAACAACAGGTGAAACTTGTTGGGAACACTTCAAAATGCAAATCTTATAGGTGAACAGTTTATTGTCCTTATGCTTTGAGAGAGAGAGAGAGAGAGAGAGAGAGAGAGAGAGAGAGAGAGAGAGAGAGAGAGAGAGAGAGAGAGAGGAGGGGGCAGAACACAGCAACTCTGAAAATTAATTGTAAGGCTTCCATGCCTGTATGCAAAGGAACATTGTCTTTTGACAGGGAAAATATAATGAATAATAAATCAAAAGTGGAATAATTCACAGACCTGGACAAAATTAGCCCAAATGCTTCAAGGATTACTCAGAGGAAAATCTCTTATTCATCGAGCATAAAATCAAAACATGTTCATGTTTTTCAGATGCAAAGGGTCTTCCCGCTGCTATATACAAACAAAACTCTTCATGTGCATTTTTGTAATATTTTGATGAATGATTCCCGCAAAAAGTATAATTATTTTGTGCATTAAAGAAATGAAGGGTATTCGCACGTTTGTGTAACATTGCAATTCTTTTGCTTTTTCATTATGTCCATTATTTGTTGTCAAATCACGTATTTCCTGACAGAATTTACAAAGGCGTAACAAAATTGATTAATGTGATCAACGGCGGATGCATATATTTCAATGATCGTAAGTTACATAAGAATCATTTTATCCAGTTTTTTTTTCCAAGACTTGCCCACAAGAATCTGTCACACGTTGTTTCCTTTCTTAAGGAAAGTGCTTTCATTCTCTACACTGGCATTCAGAATCTGTCACACGTTGTTTTCCTTTCTTAAGGAAAGGGCTTTCATTCTCTACACTGCCATTCAGAATCGATCACACGTTGTTTCCTTTCTTAAGGAAAGTGCTTTCATTCTCTACGCTGTCGTTCATTCCTACCTCTGAAAAGACAAGAAGATCAAGACCGTTTGTTGATTGAGTATGACGAGTTATTGACACTAGAATATCTGTTGATGTGTCGTGCAATTTTGTGCACAATTCAGAACCCCTTATCAGACATATTACAAAGAAGAACTTTTTTTAAAAATAGCTTAAACTAGTATTTCATCAAAACTTAAATAAATGTTAGCGAACCGCCCAGAGAACGTGGACAAACGAGTTACAAGACAAAACACGACGCGTTTCGACCTCTTAGGTCTTCGTCGGGTGATAAAAAAACGAATAAAACAACAAAAAAATTAAACTTAGTTTTGGGTCCCCTTCAGATCGCTCAGGGTTCAGCGCAAGGAAAAGGGCTTTGAATGAGAACGAGGCTTTTTGGGGGGGAAATAGGGGAGCGAGTCAAAGCCGTAATGATGAAAAAATTTTTTTCTTGTTTGGGAATACTAAAAAATGGTAAAAATATTGGGGGGAAAAAAAAAGGGACAAGATCATCTTGGTGTCAAAAAATATTGTTGGGAGAAAGGAGAGGGGTTTTGGGGAATTCTTAAGCAGGGGGTTGCCGTGGGCAACAGTCCCCAAAAGGCGAAAGCGATGGGATTTTCAATGCTGGGGGTAGTATAAAATACAAAACAATAGTATTACTGAATGATACTGCAAACAACGTAGTAAATTTTTAAAGGGTAACGAAAGCATGATACGGGAAAAATTTTTTTTAAAGAAAATACATTTTTTATAATTTTAAATAAATTTAAAATAAAAAAAGAAACTTTAAAAAAAAAAAAATAATAAAAAAATTTAAAAATAAATAAAAATAAAAAAATTAAACAAAAAAATTTAAAAATGAAATAAATAAAATAGCTTAATTTAAGTGTGGGTGAAAAAGGGGGATAAGGTAGAAATGTGTGTGTGTGAAATGGGGGGGGTTATTTGTGGGCCAAGTTGGTTTTTAAATATTAACCATATAACCAAACCCTTTTTTCCCAACCACACCAAAAAAATAAAAAAAAAAAAACCCCCCCCTATTCTTAAGGGGTTGTATGGTTGAATTGGGAGGTGTGTTGGTTTTTGGTGTGGTGGGGGTTCCCAAATTTGTTATAAACCCCCTTAACTTTGGAAACCCCCCCCTCCACCCCCCACAACCCCCAAATGCCCCCCAAACACCCGCACACATCTTTAACTATGGCAGGGGGGGGGGGGGGGGGGTAATCGATTGAAGTAGCCAAAGGGAAAAGACCAGGGGTGTGGGAAAAGGGAAAGGGGGAATAGCTCCCACCTATGTCTGAGGAAAAAACAGAGAAGGGTGTTCTGGGTGGGGGTTTTTACCGGCTGGAGCGAAAAAGGGAATGGCAAAATACTATTTTTTTGGAGGGTTGTGCCGTGGGGGAGAACGGTGCCCATTTGGAAATGAGTTTAAAATTCCGGGAAAAAAGGGCTTACCAAGTTTCACCCTAAATTTTTGCCAAAGTGCCAAGACTTTGACATGGTTAAATTTTTGTAGGGGCAAGGTTTGGGAAGTTTAGACGACGGGTTTTGGGGCCCTGGTGGCGGATGGGGCCAGGTGTTCAAAACCCCCCGCGTCTAAAAGGTGGGGAGATGTCTCCCCGACATAAAACTTACCCCCAAGCTAAACAGTGGAGGGCATCCCAATGTTTTTGGCTCTGGCAGGAAAATGCTTTTAAAAGGGGAAAGAGCCTGGGGGGCCCAAATGAAGGATGGGGGTCGGTTTGGGGGTGAGAGGGCAGATTTTGCATTTGGGGTGTTGAGGGGGGGAAAAAGGTACCGGTGGCTTAGGTTGAAAAAATTTTTGTTCACCTTAGAGCGCACCAGTAGGTCTTTTGAGGTTTTTGCACTTTGAAAGGACATTGGTTTCGCCCAAAAGGGCAGGTTAAAGATTTTCAAACCATGTGCCAGTTAGACTTCGGAAACCTGCAAATTGGGCAGATTTGGGGAGGGGAAAGAAAGGCAGGCAGTGGGCCCGCCCTGTTTTTTTTGGGGAGGTTTAAAGGTTTCCCCAAGTAGATTTCGGGATTACTGCGTGCGGTTTGGGAGCATCATTATACGGCACTGGGGGAAACCACGGTTGGTAAAAAAATCAGACATTTTGGCTGCTTGAAAATAGTGAAATTTTCTTCGCTAAAACAAGTCTGCGTAGGCAAAGGGAAATTTCAAAATTGGAATGTTTATTTTTAGTGGACTGGTGGGGGGAAGATGTGTAATTCCAGGAGAGAGGGCCATCATAGGTTTTTAAAAGACTGAGGTTTAAAGCAGCCATCTTTGAGGGAGATAGTGATGTCCGGGAAATTAACTGCTGTAAATGTGTAGGTCAGCGGGGATGGATGGATGGAAGGTCTGTGCAAAGTTAAAAAAAATTTCTGGGGGTTCATTTTCTGGAAAGGAAAGGGCCCCAATCCATCACCCAATTTTATTTTTTGGTGGGGCTCGGGTTAAGGGCCCTTTGTGTAAGAGGTTAGAAAGGGGGTTTTTCTGGGGTTTTCCCCATGAAGAGGCGGGCCAAGGAAGGCCCCAATTTTGGTTCCCATAGCAACAACCACTGTTTTGGTGAGAATGTTTGGATTGTTAAAAACAAAAGTTTGAGGGGGGGACAAAATTCTGCAAGCCCTGACCAGGTACCCTGGGGGGGGGGTGTTTTTTGGTTTAAAGGGCCGTTTGTTAAAAAAGGGAAGCGGGGGCCCTTTCAGTCCATCACATGAGGGATGGAAGTGAAAGAGAACACGCCCAAGTTTAAAGAGGAGGCGGGTTTGGGGAAATGGGATCTTTTGGTTGTATAAAATTAATCAGTTAATGTGTTGTAGGTTTTTTGAGGTATGTGGGGGGGGCCCTTGTACATGGGTTTGGGAAAGGAGAGAGCCCTAAGTACGCGAAAGGGTGTTCTTTTAGGGCAGCTGATGCGGATAAAAGGGGTCGGCCGGGTTGTTTTTTTTTAATTTGAAATTTTGGGGGGGCCGGTAAAAGGTGGGTTGTTTGGTGTCGTCATTATGAGGGTTTGGCTTTTTTCCGGTAAGTTGTTATGTTTGATTTCTTTTTAAAAAAAACTGGGTTGAAAATTATTTTTGGGGGTTTTTGGGGAGGGGATGCTGTGAGTGGTGTATAAAATTTGTGTCTGACAGTTGTCTGGGGCTTCTTTATGTACAGCTTTTTTGCCCCAGACCCCCCAGCACCACCCTTGCCCTGCTGGTTTGATGACAATGTTTTGTTTTTGGTCTCAGTTTTTCAAGGGCTTTTTTTTTCCTTTCCCCGTGAGATTTGGGAATTGCGGACGGGTTTTGGAAATTTTCACTTGAAATTTCTTTTTTTTCCCCCTTTTTGAGTAGAGTTCAACTTCCCGGGGGTTTTGGGTTCAAAGGGGGCGGGCGAAGCGCGGGAGTTCAAAAGGGGGTTTGGGTAAAAATGTCTGGCTCCGGGAAAGGGGGGGCTTGGGGCACCCCGTAAAGTGCAGCCACCCATCTTAATTTTCTAAAAAAATCTTTTCAACATCAACGTGGTTTTGGGTTTATTTATTTGGTGGCAGGTGAATGGGAATAAATTTTCAGACCTTTTGACAGGACGGATTTTTCGTCTTTGGTGAAAAGAGAGTCAGATTATCGGGAATGCACGAACAAGGGGGCGGTGTTGCTCAGGGTGTAGAGGGTCAGTGTTGGGGGTGGGGGGAATTCATCGGTCGGGGTTTTCCCTTGTTTTTTGTTTTGTAATTTTGAAAAATTTGCCCTTTGCTTAACCCGGGGTAGCAGTGTTTGTGAAGACTGGTTGTTTTAGGGATGACTGCGGGAGTCTTGAAGCGTGGCTATGGGCAAAATATTGTGGTTTTTGGAAAATGTTTTTTAAATGAAAAAAAAGGAGGGGGAAGAATTCCAGGGATGAATTGAGTTTTTTAAATATGTGCCAACATGACCCTGGGGGCGGGTTTTTAATAGAATCTTGTATGGTATTGGTAAGAGCAAATTTTTGAAGATGGAATGGGGTGGGGAGAAAGTGGAAGCCGGGGGGGTTGTTTCGCATCGAATGCATTGTTTTAAAAAGTTGAATGGGATCAGTTTTCTTTTCTAAACTGTTTTTTACAAAATCCTAGTGAAAAAAGGTTTGGAAAAAAGGTGGAGAAAATAATTTGGACTGGTAAAAACTGGCATTTTTGTACGAGAGAGGAATAGGGGGGGCCGGCATTAGTTCGGGATTTATAAAGGGTTTAAACAGTAAAAAACAATGTTCGAAAGACGTATAAAACGATAAAAAAACCGCACACACTGATGACGTAAACAGAATCAAAAAAACAAGGGGTTTAGCATTCATTTGAATCAAAATAATCAAGTTGCAAACGAAAACCACTCCCGGGGCGGAAATCAAAAAAAAATTTTAAAAATAAATTTAGCGAAACCCCCAAGAACGTGGACAAACAGAAACAAACAAAAAAACGACGCGTTTCGACCTCTTGGGTTTTCCCGTCTGGTGAAAATAAACGAAAAAAAAACAACAAAATTTCATTTTAGTTTTTGGTCGCTTCAGATCGCTCAGGGTTCACGCAAGGAGAAGGCGTTAATGAGAACGAGGCGTTGGAAGGGAAAAAGTGACGAGTCAAAGCCGTAATGATGATAATAATTTTAAACTGATGGGAAAAAACTTTTAAAAGGTCAAAATTTTTGGGGGGGGGGGGGGGGGGGGAGGGACAAGTTTAATCTTGGTGCAATAAGTAAGTGTAAAGGGGGGAAAGGAAGGGGTGGAGTTAGAGGGTTCTTTAAAAACAGCAGGGTTCCGTGGGAACAGTCCCAGAGGGGAAAAGCGATGGGGATGTCAAAAAGCTAGGGTTGTAAAAAATACTACAATTTGTAAATTTCAGAAAGGGTACTGCTAACAACCCATATTTAAAGGTTTAAGGGAACGAAAAGCATGATACAAAAAATATTTTTAAAAAAAACATTTTTTTTAATAAACAAATAAAAAAAAAAAAGAAACATTAACAAAATTTAAAAATAAAAAATTAAAAAAAAAAAAAAAAAAAAAAAAAATAAAAAAAAAAAAATCAAAATAAAAGCATAAATAAGATAGCAAAAAGTTATGTTGGGGGGTGAATATTTGGGGGAAAAGGTATATTGTGTTGTGTAGTGGGAGGAAAATTTTGGGGGAGAGATTTAAAAATATATATAAAATATATATAAAAATATATAATATAAATAATATATAAAATTTTAATATATAAAATATATAAATATATAAATATATAAATATCTCCTTTTTTTTTTTTTCCAATTTTTTTATTCCCCCCGAAAACCCCAAAGAAAAAGGAGCTAAACAACCCATTCATTATGTGTGTGGCTTTGTTGTTGGTTTTTGTGTGTGGGTGTTTTGGGGTGTGAGTGTGAAGTGTTTGGGGTGTTTGGGGTTGTTTTCCCTTTGTTTTAATTTAAAACAGGGCCAAAATTTATTGGTTTCCCCCCTTCCCCCCCTCCACCCCCCGGACCCCCCCAACCCGCCATGGCCCCCCAACATCCCGCAAAAACATCAAAAACTAGGGGAAGGGGGGGGGGGGTAAGTCGATTGTTTAGCAAAGGAAAAGGGTTTAGAGAGTGTAGGAAAAGGGGAAAGGGGGAAAAAACGCAACCTAAAAACTTTAGGAAAAAAAGGTAGGGTGTGGGATAGGTGGGGGGGATAATTTTTGGCTGGGGGCTGCGAGATGGAAAGGCACTACTACTTTTGGACGTTTGGGTGCCGTGAAAGGGGGAACGGTGCCCAGTTTGGCAATGAGAAAAAAAAAAATCCCCGCAAAGGGGGGTTTCCCAAAATTTTCACTCTTAGATTTCCCCCGGGCCCAAAACTTGACATGGATTTATGTTGTGTTGGGGAAAGGTTTTAAGTTTTAAGAGGGGGAAATGGTTTTGGGCCGATTGGGGCGGGTTCGGGGCCAAAGGGGGTTCAGAATGCCGGGTCTCAAGTGTGCAAAAAGTCTCACTGACATAAAATCTTTAACCCCCCCCAGCGACAGGGATGGGATAAAAACAATGTGGTGCTCTGGCGGGAAAATGCTTTAATATGAAAGGGCCTGTGGGGGGGGGCCATGTAGGATGGTTTTCTGGTTTGGGAGAGAGCAGATTTTGCAGTTGGGGGTTTTAGCAGGGGGAAAATACCGGGGGCTTTTGGTTGTGAAATTTGTCACGTTTGAAAAATGATCAAATTGGGTTTTTCCTCAAAAAAGGCAGGTTTTTGTTTTAAAAACCCTGGGGCCAGTTTGACTTTTAGGGTCCCCGAGATGGGCAGATTTTGAGGATGGAAGAGAAAAGGGAGGCAGTGGGCTGCCCCGTCCTTTGGGGGGTTTCGTTTCCAGAAATAATGTTCTGGTTTTTGCTGCACAACTTTCCACCCCCCAGTCCACAAAAAAAAACATTCCCCAAAATTTTGAATTCCTTCGGGCCCACGCAACCTGCCTAGGGGAAGAAGATTTCCCCCAAAAACAAGGGACCAAAAAAGTCTGATTTTTTTTAAAAACCCAAACCGGGGGAAACCCAAATGCCGGCCTCAATGATGCCCCCTCACCGGGACTGCAAACAAAATTTCCCGAACACCCACTAGGAAACAAAAAATCCCAAAGAGACAGACAGACCCACGCCTGCCTTCTCTTCCATCCCCCCAAAATCTGCCCAAAACTGCAGGATCCGAAAATCTAAAAAACTGGCACATGGTAGAAAATCCCTAAACCCCCCTTTTTAAACAAACCAATGAACACTTTCAAACGTGACAAAAAACCCAACGACCTAAAATGGGCGGCTCTAAGCTGAACAGAAAAACACACCAAAACCCCCAGATACTTTCCCCCGCTCAAAAAACCCAAAAAAAAAATCTGCCCCCTCTCACCAAACCCAAAAAACCCCCCTACATTGGGCCCCCCAGGCCCCTTTTTTAATATAAAAACGCACCCTTTTTTTCCCCTTGGGCCCGAGGGCCCCCACATTGGGGTTTTGCCCCCCACTGTCCCGCTGTGGGGGTAAGATCTATTTTCGGGAGGGCATTTTCCCCCACACTTGAGACGCGCAACCTGAACACCTGACCGACATCCGCCAAACCAAAAAGGGCCCCAAACCCAGTCGCTCCTTTCACTTTTCAACCAAAGCCCAACCCCAACCCCTCCCCCCCATGTCCCAAAATCTTTGGGACTTTTTGGGAATCTAAAAAGTGACAACTTGGGTCGCCTTAAAGGGAGGAATCTCATCTCAAATTTTCCCCAAATGGGGACCGGCACCTCCCCGGCAATTTAAAGTCCAAAATAGATGTGCCATTTTTCCCTCTCTGGGGAGCTCCACCTGAAATATCCCCCCACCTATGCACACCCTACCTTTTGTTTAAACCCCAACATAGGTTTTCAGTTTTTTTTCTTCCCCTTTTTCCCCTTTTTCCCACACTCCTGAGTCTCCTCCAATTTTCTACATTCAAAAATCGAAAAAAATTAACCCCCCCCCCCCCCCTTTCCCCCCCCTTAAGTAAAGAAGTGGCAGGGGTTTGGTGGGGGAGGCGGTTTTCGGGGGGGAAAGGGGGGGGTAAAAACCCAAAGAATAAGGCCCGATATTAAAAAATGGACACACCACACACACACCCCAAAACAACCCCACATCCCCAAAACACCCACACACACACACACACTCAAAAACTCACACCCCACACACACCCCACCTACACACACCCCATTTAAAAATAAATGCAACTCCTTTATCGTTGGTCGTGAAAAAAAAAAAAGAAAAAAGAGAGAGAGATATAAATATATATATATAACCCAAAAACTGCCCCAATATCCCCCCCACTACACCACACACTACTAAAATTATCTCCCCCCATTTTCCCCCCACATAACTTCTTATAGCTATCTTATTTATGCATTTTTTATGATTATTTTTTTTTTTTTTTTTTTTTTTTATATTTTATTTTTTTAAATTTTTTATTATTATTTTGTTTTAAAAGTTTTTTTTATTTATTTATTTTAAAAATTATAAAAAAAGTATTTTCAAATATATTTCCGTATCATCTTTCGTTTACCTTAACCTTCCCTATCGTTGTTAGCAGGGATCATTTTGAAAAACTAAACTATATTGATACTACCCCTAGCATTGACATCACCATCGCTTTTGCCCCTGGGACTGTTGCCCCCGGCAAAACCCCCCGCTTAAAAATCCCAAAACCCCCTCTCCTTTCCCCATAACATACTTAATTTACACCAAGAAATTTAACATTTCCCCCCTTTTTTTTCCCCCCCCAAAATTTTTTACCAATTTAAAAGTATTCCTATCAGTAATATTTTTATCACATTACGGCTTTTACTCGCTCATATTTCCCCTTTCCCAAAAGGGCCCCGTTCCATTCAACGCCTTCTTTTCCCTTTCCCCTGAACCCTGAGCGATCTTAAGCACCAAAGCTAAGGAATTTTTCGTTGTTTTAAATTTGTTTTTATCACCAGCCCCAGACCAAAAAGGGCGAAACCCCGTCGGTTTTTGTCTTGTAACCCCGTTTGTCCACGTTTTCTGGGCGGTTCGCTAACATTTATTTAAGATTTGTTTTGATTTCCCCCCTGCAGTCGTCTCGCTTTGCAACTAAATATTTCATCGATTGAACATTTTTGGGCCCCTTTTCAAAAAAATTTTAAAAAATCGAACATTTTCTTTACTAAAAGTTGTTAGCAAAAATTTTTGGGCTTAAATTTAATGATTTCCCTTTTGGGGAAACATGCAAAAAAACGAATTGATTCAGGCCGACAACAATTCTAATTTATTGCCATGGCACAAAAAGGGAATCTGTCCTGACTTAGTTTAATTTGCAAAATTAAACAATGTAAGAAAAAAGAAAGTGAAGAAATCCATGCTTTTTTTTAAACCATACGAAAATTTTTGATCTGAGGGGAAAAAAAAATAGAAAATGAAGAAATCCCCTGCTTTCAAATCTCATACTGAATTCAAAATCGAGACTACTTTTTGCCGCCCGGCACTTATTTCCATAAAGCAAAAGCCATTTCAGAAAAGAGAGAGAGAGGGGAGAGAGAGAGGGGAGGGGAGAGAGGGAGAGAGAGAACTATCCCCGCTCCCCCAGGGGGAAAAAAAAATTAATGTTCTCCCCCCCCATCTAGAAAAAAATTCTCCCTTGTCGTATTCAAACCCCCCAGCCCCCATCTCCTTCTGTTTGGGCCTTTTTTTCTGGGCTTTTTTTTTTTTAAAATTTTTTTAAACCGGGCCTCTTGGGGCTATTTTCTCTTTTTCGCAGTTCGCTGAAACCCCTTCCCTATCCATACCCCAACCCCCGGCCCCGTCCTAAAATTTTTCCCCCGGGGGGCGGGCCCCTTTTCAGAAAGCCATATCAGGAATGTGCAAACCGCTGCTGTAATAAATCCCGCAGACAAACAACTTTAAAGGGGGTTGAAGGGTCGGGGCGGTCTTTAAACAACATCGGTCGGTCTGGCTGCTGGCTATGAGCGGAAAGGGCTAATTAAACCGTGTTTTTGCCCCGGGTTAAACTCCCCTTGCTGCCAATCCACCCTCTTCACTGTAACGAACCACTCAGCCTAGTGCCCTCCATCCCTGACACTGACTGCGTCCAATGCTAGCCATAGGCCGCACTCTACCCTCTTCAGAATGGATCCCTTTTGGTTCCACTGCAGTCGTGTCCCTTGCGACCCTTATCCACCTCTTGCAAGGCTGCTGCCTTCTGGAACCTCATGCGACAATCTCTCGCCACATGTCCTTCTTGTGACAAATGAAACACCTATTGTCCCTTTGTCCTCCTTTCTGCCCCACCACTGGTTTGCAGACTGTGCAGAAAACTCCCCTAGTCTCCTTGCACTCTTCTCACCTGTGCCTGGCACCTGTTTCTCCTGCACCTTAGTGCCCAAACGTGCCTCTCTATACACCTCTGCTAACTTCAGCAACTCCCCTGCTGTCTCTGGCTGTCTCTCTTTCAAATGTATAGTTAACTCAGGGCCGCAACCTGACAAAATCTGTTCCTTCATAACCAGCTCTTTCAATTCAGCGAACTCCTTTCTCGTACCACTCAACTCTAACCATTTCTCAAAATAGTGATCTAAACGTGCCCCAACTGAGTGTACGTTTCCCCTGCTTGCAATCTAGCTGATCGAAATTTCTTTCTGAATCCCTCCTCTGTGAGGTCAAATCCCTTCATCAATGATTCCTTCACAGCACCAAAATCAGATTGTTGGTCTGCTGGTAACGCAGTGAAAATCTGTAATGCCTTACCCGTCAATAGCGCTGACAAAATGACCGCCCACTCTTCTGAAGGCCAACCCTGACGGGTGGCAAACGTTTCAAAACGACTGATGTATGCATCAATCGAATCTGTTCCTTCAGAGAATTTTGGCAACTTTGGTGGGGGGGCATAACTGCGCACAGGGTCACTGGAAAGTGAACTACCATCATGGGTGGTCTCCCTTTGTATTCTCACTCGCTCAAAACTCTAATTGAATCCTTAATCTTTCTGTTTCCTGCGCTTCCCTTAGTCTTTCTGTTTCCTGCGCTTCCCTTAGTCTTTCTGTTTCCTGCGTTTCGCTAGCCTGAATCCTTAATCTTTCTGTTTCCTGCGTTTCCTTATCATTGTTAGCCTGAATCCTTAATCTTTCTGTTTCTTCCCTTTCTACCGCGACACGACGTCTTTCCGCTCGTTCATCTCTTTCCATCTTTTGTTGGTTCTCAACGAACGCTCGCAACTCTTCTCCCGAGTAGCCTAAATCACGAGCGACGCTCACAAGTTGTCCAATAGGGGTGTTCTTTTCTTCCGCCATTATATCTCTTTTTTTTTTTTGAACAAGATTTTATTACTACGACAGCCAAACTGTGGTTACCGACACGAGTAGATGTTCTGGATTTAGCTGCACATCTTCCCACCACCAGTCCACTAAAAATAGCATTCCATATTCTGAATTCCTTCGCCTATGCAGACTCTGCTCTAGCGAAGAAGATTTCACTATACAAGCAGCCAAAATGTCTGATTTTTTCACCAACCGTGGATACCCTAGTGCCGTCATCATGATGCTCTCAGCCGCACTGCAGCTAAATCCAGAACATCTACTCTGGAAACTAAACCTCCCAAAGAGACAGACAGACCCACTGCCTGCCTTCTCTTCCATCCTCAAAATCTGCCCATCTGCAGGATCCTGAAGTCTAACTGGCACATGGTAGAAAATCATAAACCTGCCTTTGAGACGAAACCAATGATCACTTTCAAACGTGACAAAAACCTCAACGACCTACTGGTGCGCTCTAAGCTGAACAAAATATTCACACCTAAGCCACCAGGTACTTTCCCCTGCTCAAAACCCAACTGCAAAATCTGCTCTCTCACCAAACCAGACACCATCCTACATGGCCCCACAGGCTCTTTCACTATTAAACGCACTTTCTCCTGCCAGAGCCACCACATTGTGTATGCCATCCACTGTCAGCTGTGCGGTAAGATCTATGTCGGTGAGACATCTCGCACACTTGAGACGCGCATCTCTGAACACCTGGCCGACATCCGCCACCATCGGCCCAAACCAGTCGCTCTACACTTCAACCATGCCCAACACAACATCAACCATGTCAAAGTCTTGGCACTTTGGCAATCTAAGAGTGACAACTTGGAACGCCTTATGCAGGAATCTCATCTCATTGCCAAACTGGGCACCGTGCACCCTCACGGCATCAACGTCCAAAAGTAGTATGTGCCATTCCATCTCTGCAGCTCCAGCCTGAAATATCCTCCACCTATGCACACCCTACCTCTGTTTACCTCAGACATAGGTTGCAGCTATCTTCCCCTTCCCTTTTCCTACACTCTCTGAGTCTCTCCATTTGCTACATCAATCGACTTACCCCCACCCCCACCCCCTGCCCTAGTAATGATGTGTGCAGGGATGTTGGTGGCATGGCGGTTGTCGGGGGTGGAGGTGGGGGTAACCAATGAATAAGGCTGATATTACAAATGGAACACACACACACACACACACACACACACACACACACACACACACACACACACACACACTCACACTCACACACTCACACACACACACATACACACACACATAATGAATAGAATGCTAGCTCCTTTATCGTTGGTCGTGAAAAAAAAAAGATATATATATATATATATATATATATATATATATATATATATATATATATATATATATATATATATATATATTGAATTATAAACAAAGCTTGCTCTTATGTCTTAGATTGAAGAAATAGGGGAGATACGCATTCATACCTGCAGTGGTAGAGGATTCTGCCTAACTAACAGTATGTGCTTGAGTGGGTGGATGGGGAAAAATAAAATAAATGCTTCTCAAAATGAGCCTTCAGCAAGCTTATATTCTCCAAAGGGGAGAGAGACATCCTCCAATAGGGAGGGAAACTCACTAACATATAACTCCTGGTCATATACCGATATTTCGAAACTTGGTGGTTTCTCCTCAGTGACCGCGGAAAGTGGTAATTTGACTCCTCTGCCTTTTCAGTTTTAAGAAGAATGCAATCCCAGAATATAATCAAAGAGCCTAAAATGATTTTAAAAGTGCTCGACCCCTTGGGGAGCAACATTTGTCAATAATGTTAAAAAGGAAGGTTCCTTTTTAACATTATTGACAAATGTTGCTCCCCAAGGGTCGAGCACTTTTAAAATCATTTTAGGCTCTTTGATTATATTCATCTTGATTGCTCCTCACGTTGAGCACTGTGGCCCGAAAGATTTTAAAATGGAGGAAATCAATTTTAGGCAGTCAACAAAAAACATACCGTTCTCTAACCCACAATTCTACTTAAAAAGATTAATAGAACAAACCGAAAAGTTCGTACGCAATATGAGATGGAAAGCATTCTTTTTCCTGAACCCGAATGCAAAAAAAGAGGACAAAAACACCTACGATTTCAAATCATGGCGATCACCACCAGTCATAGACGATATGAAACCCTTTGAAGATCAAATGAAAAGAATGATAACCAATATTGAATTCAAAAAATCTAACAACGATTTCCAAACAACATTAGAAAACCAAATAAAACAAGTACAAAATGACAAAAAAATATTTGTGAAGGCTGACAAAACTAGCAATTACTACAAAATGGAATCAAAGGAATATTCTCAACTCCTTGACAAAAACATCCAGAAAAACTACAAAAAAGCTGACAAAAATATACATGACAGTATCCGCACTAAAGATAAAGAACTTGCAGAGCGCATAGACCTAAGTGACAGGATAGAAGCGACAGCAACAAAAGAAGCTTTCATAACACTCAAAGACCACAAACCCAACTTTCATAACAATCCAACATGCAGACTAATAAACCCATCGAAATCTGAATTAGGCAAAATAAGCAAGAAAATTCTGGAAAAAATAACAAAGGACATAAAATCAAACTCTGATTACAACCTCTGGAAGAACACATACGAAGTTATCCAATGGTTCAAAAAACTCAATAAACAAAGTAATACAGTATTATCACATTTGACATAGTAGACTTTTACCCATCCATAGATGAGGAACTACTCTCCAAAGCCCTGAAGTTTGCCAGTAACCACACAGACATAACAGGGTCAGAAATGGAAATCATTCTCCACACCAAGAAAACATTACTACACAGCAGAAATGAAACCTGGATCAGGAAAACCAACAGAAACTCAACATTCGACGTAACCATGGGTTCATATGATGGTGCAGAAACATGTGAACTGGTCGGACTATTCATGCTGTCCAACATCAAGAAAAAACTCGGAAAACAAGTCGGACTGTACAGAGACGATGGCCTTGCTGCACTAACAAACAACCCAAGAACCATCGAAAACAAGAAGAAAGAACTATGCAAAATCTTCCAAAACCACAACTTAAAGATCACCATTGAAGCAAACAAAAAGGTAGTGAACTACTTAGACATAACACTGGATCTCAACAACCATATATATAAACCATACAAGAAACCCAACGATACACCTCTTTATGTACACACCAAAAGTAAACCATCCACCATCTGTATTAAAGACCATACCCCATGGCATAAACAAGAGACTATCAAACCTGTCATGCAATGAGAGAGTGTTCAACAATGCAGCAGTGGAATACCAGGAGGCACTACAAACAAGTGGATACAATTACAAACTACAATACAACCCGGACAACAACACAAATAAAAGCAAGAAAAATAGGAAAAGAAAAATCATATGGTATAACCCCCCATACGACGGGAAACTCAAAACAAACATAGGAAAGAATTCTTCAAAATCCTAGCAACTTCATTTCCAAAAGAGCACAAACTGTCCAAAATATTTAACAAAAACACTGTCAAACTATCGTACTCATGTATGCCCAACCTCAAAAACCTGATTGACGCATCCAATAAAATGAAAATCAACACAGCAAAGAAGGGTGAAGAAAGGAAATCTTGCAATTGCACGAGAAAGGAGCAGTGCCCACTAAACAATAAATGTCTCCACAACAACATTGTATACCAGGCTACTGTAACATCAGAAAATGAAAAAGAAACATACATAGGGATCACTGAAAACCACTTCAAAACCAGATATGCAAACCACAAACAGTCATTCAATAAAGAAAAATATAAAAACCAAACAGAACTGAGCAAATATATCTGGAAACTTAAAGACGCAAAAACAAGCTACAATATATCCTGGAAAATCATAAAAAGAGCATCACCATACAGCAATGTTTCAAAAAGGTGCAACCTATGTTTAACTGAAAAATGGTTAATACTATGCAAACCACACTTAGCAACTTTAAAACACCAAAACAGAAATAGTAAACAACTGCAGGCATAAATGGAAAGCGTTGTTAGTGAACACATCCAAAACAAAAACCTGAAAGCCCCAAAAACACGTGCAGCCAACCCGCACGTGCTAACAACCGCAAACGTGAGCCCACACGCTATATAACATCGGCGGTGGGCAAACAAAAATCATCCTGATGACAGCGCAACGCCGCTAGAAACAAATTTGTCGAGTTTTAACCTTGAGTTTTAACCTTCCTTTTTAACATTATTGACAGATATATATATATATATATATATATATCAATCTCTGCCCACAATATCCTCCCACTACACACACACACATACTACCTTATCTCCCACTATTCACCTCACACATAACTTATAGCTATCTTATTTATGCATTTATTATGATTAATTTTTTATTTTTTTATTTTTATATTTTATTTTTAATTTATTATTATTATTTTTTTTAATGTTTCTTTTATTTATTTATTTGATTATTATAAAATGTATTTTCTAAATATATTTCTGTATCATGCTTTCGTTACCTTAACCTTCACTATCGTTGTTAGCAGTATCATTCAGTAATACTATTGCTAGTATTGATACTACCCCTAGCATTGACATCACCATCGCTTTCGCCTCTGGGACTGTTGCCACGGCAACCCTGCTGCTTAAGAATCCTCTAACCCACTCTCCTTTCTCCCATACACATACTTATTGACACCAAGATTGATCTTGTCCCTTTTTTTTTTCCCCCCCAATATTTTGACCATTAATAGTATTCCTATCAGTAATATTATTATCATCATTACGGCTTTGACTCGCTCACTATTTCCCTTCCAACAGCCTCGTTCTCATTCAACGCCTTCTCCTTGCGCTGAACCCTGAGCGATCTGAAGCGACCAAAGCTAAGTGAATTTTCGTTGTTTTATTCGTTTATTATCACCAGACGAAGACCTAAGAGGTCGAAACGCGTCGTGTTTTGTCTTGTAACTCGTTTGTCCACGTTCTCTGGGCGGTTCGCTAACATTTATTTAAGATTTGTTTAGATTTCCGCCTGCAGTCGTCTCGCTTTGCAACTAGTATTTCATCGATTGAACAGTTGGCCCTTGTCAAAATTTAAAAGATATCGAACAGTTTCTTTACTAAAAGTTGTTAGCAAATTTTAGGACTTAATTGAATGATCACTTAGGCATACATGCAAACAAACGAATTGATTCAGCCGACAACAATTCTATTCATTGCCATGGCTACACAGCAGTCTGTCCTGACATTAGTTTAAGTCGCACATTAAACAGTGTAAGAAAATAGAAAGTGAAGAAATCCATGCTTTCTAAATCTCATACTGAATTCAAGATCTGAGGGGTAAGAAAATAGAAAGTGAAGAAATCCATGCTTTCTAAATCTCATACTGAATTCAAGATCTGAGGACTACTTTTGCCGATCTGGCATCTTATTTCCAGTGAATAGTCAAAAGCCATTTCAGAGAGAGAGAGAGAGAGAGAGAGAGAGAGAGAGAGAGAGAGAGAGAGAACTATCGTCGTCTCTCCCAGGGGAAAAAAGAAATTAATGTTCTCCCCGCCATCTCAGAAATATTCTCCTTGGTATTCAAACCCACCAGCCATCATCTCCTTCTGTGGTCTTTTTATCTGTTTTTTTTTTAAAATTTTAAATCTCGGTCCTCTTGCGGCTATTGCTCTTACGCAGTTCGCTGAACCTGCCCTATCCATAGCCACACCCGGACGCGTCCTACATTCTCCCAGGGGTAGCGGCCCTTTACAGAAATGCCAGTATCAGGTCGTTGTGCAGACCGTCTGCTGTAATGAAATCCCGCAGACGAAGCAACTTTAGGGGCTTGAAGGGTCGGAGCGGTCTTTTAACAACATCGGTCGGATCTGGCTGCTGGCTAGTGAGCGGAAAGTGGGCTAATTAGAACCGTGTTCTGCTCGGGTTTTCTTTCCCTGTCAACGCTGCTGGCTTTAAAAAAAAAAAAAAAAAAAGCGGAATAATCAGAACCTTGTTCTGTTCCGATTATCTTTCCCTGTCACTGTTGCTTGCCCCATCCCGTCAGACTCGGTGTCTGTGAACCGGAATTTGCATGATTGTGATCAGGAGTTTACATGTCTGTGATCCGGAGTTTGCATATCTGTGATCCGTAGTTTACATGTCTGTGATCCAGCGTTTGCATGTCTGTGATCCGTAGTTTGCATGTCTGTGATCCGGAGTTTGCGTGTCTGTGATCCGGAGTTTACATGTCTGTGATCCGGAGTTTGCATGTCTGTGATCCGGAGTTTGCATGCCTGCGATCCGGAGTTTGCATGTCTGTGATAAGGTGTTTGCATGTCTGTGATCCGGAGTTAACATGTCTGTGATCCGGAGTTTGCATGTATATGATCAAGAGTTTGCATGTCTGTGATCCGGAGTTTGCATGTCTGTGATCCGGAGTTTGCTTGTCTGTGATCCGGAGTTTACATGTCTGTGATCCGGAGTTTGCATATCTGTGATCCGGAGTTTGCATGTCTTTCTTTGCTGTGAAATTATGGCAACTGTGTTCGCTGACGCTGATTCCATTTTAAATTTACTGTGTGCTCTGTGCTGTCATTTCTGCTGGGCGATTCGGGGTTATAAGCAGCATTCATTTGTAGTGAGGAGCTAGTCTTCATGCCGTCATGGGAACAAGAGTGAGGAGCTAGTCTTCATGCCGTCATGGGAACAAGAGTGAGGAGCTAGTCTTCATGCCGTCATGGGAACAAGAGTGAGGAGCTAGTCTTCATGCCGTCATGGGAACAAGAGTGAGGAGCTAGTCTTCATGCCGTCATGGGAACAAGAGTTACCCTACTTGTGTGTTATATAACCGCAAGCATATGTTTGAGTATCACAAACAC
>CM031611.1:8983379-8985061 GCA_018398815.1 Conus ventricosus | reverse complement strand
TTTTTTTTGGGTCCTTTTTTTAGACTTCCTGCAAAAGCCAACAAACGATAGTGGCTCAAGAACGTAAACAATCGATGACCCCTACCTTCTTTTTATTGTTTTCTGCCGACACAAGCTCAGAGCAATATACATACATTTCTATGGCGAAGACTTTCAAAATGTGGCCATGAATTCCTGAATCATGGTTAAAATTGATATACTGGTTTTCAGTCTTGCCCCTAAGCCTGTCTGAACAACCTGTTCTTCTTTATTTGTATTCTCTGTTTTAAGTGCATTTTTTTCCAATGAAATGCTATCTGTGTCGTAATTCCTGTTTGTGTTGATTTTAAACTGAACAAAAACAAACCAAAAAAAAAAAAAAAAAACCCTTTCCCCAAGAACTACCTACTTCCCCTTGCACCCCCCCCCCTCCGACACCCCCCCTCCCCCCACTCTCATTTTCCCTTTATGGGGGGAAAAATAGACCACTCATCCTTCCACCCTTAACTTTATGGAGAAATTGTGTTTTGCCTTTGTTTACGCTGGGTTTTAAACCTTTCACTTCAAAAACACGAACATAGAGACGGTTCAGAGGACATGAAGAAAGACAGTAAACCTGGAACACAGGAGAGGAGAGTTCACAATAACTGATATATGATTTTACAGATACTTCCCCAGGAGTACTCAATCAATTTCCCAAATCAAATTTTCAAGCATGTGGATAGCAAAACAAACAAAGAAACGAAAGTAAAAAAAATAGTGAACCTAATACAAAAATTGCAAGAACGACAAATATTTAATGGAGCTGAATCTCTTTGACCTTGTGTATATTGGGTTTATCTTTTAATGAAGACGCAATTGCTTTCAAGATCAAAGGATTACTTAGCGTTATTTTTTAAGACATCATCTTGTTTGGTTTTCTGTTTGAAAAATTTGATATTTTACGTCCACATCACCTCGTGGACGTACATGCAATCGCGTGGTTTTGATGTACGGGCGATAACATCACGTGACGGCCTTCTGTTGCCCCCCCCTTTGATGTGATGTTTTCAGTTTGTCGATCTTAAGTTGATGGCAAAATCCGTACAAGCAAATACAAAGTAAACAAAAAACGTGAGTAGGAATGCATCTACGATCGCGGCAAGAAAGATGAATTGAAAATACGAAAAAACGACCAAACCGAGAATATTTAAGTCGACCCGCTTGAAGATAAGAAAAAAAAAGAGAGCAACGAAGAGTCATAGAGACGTGAGGGAAGAGGAACGAGCCATCTAAGAATGGATAAGAGAGCAATGGAGAGTTCATAGAGAGGTGAAAGGAAGTAGGGAAAGAGCCATCTAAGAATGGATGAAAGAGAGCAATGGAGAGTTTATAGAGAGGTGAAAGGAAGTAGGAACGAGCCATCTAAGAATGGAATGAAAGAGAGCAATGGAGAGTTCATAGAGAGGTGAAAGGAAGTTTGGAACGAGCCATCTAAGAATGGATAAAGAGAGCAATGGAGAGTTCACGAGAGGTGAAAGGAAGTAGAACGAGCCATCTAAGAATGGACGAAAGAGAGCAATGGAGAGTTCATAGAGAGGTGAAAGGAAGTAGGAACGAGCCATCTAAGAATGGATGAAAGAGAGCAATGGAGAGTTCATAGAGAGGGGAAAGGAAGTAGGAACGAGCCATCTAAGAATGGATGAAAGAGAGCAATGGAATTC
>CM031611.1:8973379-8978379 GCA_018398815.1 Conus ventricosus | reverse complement strand
CGGTGCCCTAGTTCCACGGTTGAATGGGAAACACCTTTGTGCGCCCTGTGAGGCTGTGCCCAGTGCCCTAGTTCCACGTTGAATGGGAAACACCTTGGTGTGCCCTGTGCCCAGTGCCCTATCTCCACGGCTGAATGGGAAACACCTTGGTGCGCCCTGTGAGGCTGTGGACAGTGCCCTAGTTCCACGGTTGAATGGGAAACACCTTGTGCGCCCTGTGAGGCTGTGCCCAGTGCCCTAGTTCCATGGTTGAATGGGAAACACCTTGGTGCGCCCTGTGAGGCTGTGCCCAGTGCCCTAGTTCCACGGTTGAATGAGAAACACCTTGGTGCGTCCTGTGAGGCTGTGCCCAGTGCCCTAGTTCCACGGTTGAATGGGAAACACCTTGGTGCGCCCTGTGCCGCTGTGCCCAGTGCCCTAGTTCCACGGTTGAATGGGAAACACCTTGGTGCGCCTGTGCCCAGTGCCCTAGTTCCACGGTTGAATGGGAAACACCTTGGTGCGCCCTGTGAGGCTGTGGACAGTGACCTAGTTCCACGGTTGAATGGGAAACACCTTGGTGCGCCCTGTGAGGCTGTGCCCAGTGCCCTAGTTCCACGGTTGAATGGGAAACACCTTGGTGCGCCCTGTGAGGCTGTGCCCAGTGCCCTAGTTCCACGGTTGAATGAAAACACTTTGGTGTGCCCTGTGAGGCTGTGCCCAGTGCCCTAGGTCCACGGTTGAATGAGAAACACCTTGGTGTGCCCTGTGAGGCTGTGCCCAGTGCCCTAGCTCCACGGTGAATGAGAAACACCTTGGTGTGCCCTGTGAGGCTGTGCCCAGTGCCCTAGCTCCACGGTTGAATGGGAAACACTTTGGTGCGCCCTGTGAGGCTGTGCCCGGTGCCCTAGTTCCACTGTTGAATGGGACAACACGCTTTGACTCGCTTCCCGATCACAACAGCAAGATTCAAATAGAGGACCGTCTGCCGTATTGACGGTTTTCTTACAACTGACTTCATCGGAGTATATATTCATTTGTCTATCTATCTATCTATCTATCTATCTATCTATCTATCTATCTATCTGTCTGTCTGTCTGTCTATCTCTCTATCTATTTATCTATCTACATCTATCTATCTTCTATCTATCTATCATCTATCTATCTACTATCTATCTATCTATCTATCATACTTTCTGTCTACCTGTCTATCTATCTATCTGTCTATCCATCGATTTTTCGATCTATCATCTATCTAAGTATCTGTCTATCTATCTTGGTATCTACCTCTCAGAGGAGAGAGAGAGAGAGAGAGAGAGAGAGAGAGAGAGAGAGAGAGAGAGAGAGAGAGAGAGAGAGAGCGAGCGTTCAAGCTGTTAACCGTGCATGTCCGCTCGTAAACGCTAATGTTCATCCAAATGTCCAGCTTGCCGCTGACCCTCTCTCGTTCCGGTTGTTCCCACTTCTTCCTCCCCCCTCCCCCCTCCATGCTCTCTCCCCTCTCGCTCCACTCCCGCTCTCATTCTCTCATCCTCTTCCCTCATTTCTGTTTTCAATCAAATCAATCCTTCCTTTCGGAGTCTTATATCTTTAGGCAAGAAGACTCGCAGCCACTTTGGCGGCTCATTCTTTGCCAGCGCTGCCTCCTAAGCCTGCTTTTTTAGAGAGCAAAGACAGAAAGAAAGAAAGAAAGAAAGAAAGAAAGAAAGAAAGAGGACTGAAGAGAAACAGCAAGAGATGAAAAGAAAACTGAGGAAGCAACACCGAAGAACAACAAAAAAGAGAGAAGTGTGTGAGAGAAAGACCTAAAAGATTACACGAAAGAAAAGACGCGCAATATAAATCAAAGAAAAACATGTTATCAACAAAATGCTACCAGTATAACGAAAATATTTTCTATCACAAACAAAATGACAAAATGTGAAGAAAAAGAAACCCACCCCCAAAGAAAAGAAAAGAAAAGACGCCAAGACATAACATTGAATGAAAGAATGAATAACAAAGAAGTAAGACAAATAAAATGGAAACGGTAATTCAACATAATCTGTGTCACTCTGAGTGCAATGGCTAGAAAACATCCCCTCCCACCCCCACCCCCATGCTGATCCATTTCTATTGCTTCTGTCCTCCAGAACTGAGGGGTGTAATCTTAGTATTTCAGAAGAAGAAGAAGAAGAAGGAGAGAGAGAGAGAGAGAGAGAGAGAGAGAGAGAGAGAGAGAGAGAGAGAGAGAGGAGAGAGAGAGAGAGAGAGAGAGAGAGAGAGAGAACACTGCCGGTGCTGCGTGTCAAAATTACCCTCCCCTCCCCCCTCCCTCCCCTCCCCCCCCCCCCCCCCCCCTTGCGCTTCTCTAATAATTCCCTCTAGTCGTTCCTGACATGTACGGAATAGTGTATTGTTGGTTTGTTGTTTTTCTTTAAATACACACGGTGTCCCGTGACAGACTTGTCCCCCACCTCCATTTTTCTCCCCCTAGGGCCACTCCTGAAATGCACACTACAAATGAACAGTATTGGCTGGTTTTCTTTAAACACAGTGACAACAACAACAACAAGAACAACCACCCAGCAAAACAAAGAAAGAAAGAAGCAAGCAAGCAAGCAAACAAGCAAGCAGACAGACAGACAGACAAACTGATGCTGTAAACGAAGTGGAATGGAAACTAAGACAAAAAGTTAAATGTCATCTGCCTGCTGGAAGGAGTATTTCTGTTCTCGTCAATCCCAATGACGTGTCCAGTGTGACTGGACTAAGCTTCGTATGTCTATCACTTGAGGAAAGAATAAGTTCCTTTCCCTCCTCCCCACTATGCCACCCCCTCCCCCCATCTCCTTCGCCATCATTAATGTCTAAATCTAACGTACTTCACATTGACCCCCCCCCCCCTCTTTCTCCTAGAAGTGGTGTCATTCTGGCATAATGTAGACAGGAGTATGACCAAACTGCTCCCACTTTGAAGTCATGGGTTAAATTGATTATTTTGCTGGTGTTTGGTGGTGCGTTCAAGAAAAAATAACGAGGAGCTTGGACAGAATAAGTAGTGCATATGACTTAGATGTTTGAAGCCTGAATATATTTCCTGAAAACCATTTTTTTTTAGCAGGGAAGAAAATGAGGGGGTGGTAGCTGCTCATGCGCATTGCATCGGCCTCGCTGGCTGGAACTGCGTCGAATCGATTTCTTGCATCGTTAACCGTCTGCGCAGATCTGTTAACTTTAGAAACTTTCATCTGTCTCTCCCCTATCTCCCTCCCCTCCTTGTTCCTCCTTTCTATTGATTGTTGCCGGTTTTTCTGCATTATTATTTTCCAGTTGTGTATACCTGTCTGCTTCCCAGACTTCATGGAAAGAGTTCCAATGAACCTGATCGAGATGGCTTGTCAGAAAATGGGACAATTTGATGCTAGGGCTCTTTTCTGTTAACTTGTTTCCTGCTGACACCAGAGCACGCGATATACACCTACACGCTAATTCGATTCTGTTTGAAGGCTCTCGTCGACATGGCTGTGAGTTCCTGGTTTTATTTCTTTTTATTCTTGCGCTGTACGTCCCCCAAGACTCCCTCGGCCATCTTCAGATTTTCTCTTCACCATCAAGGTATTCCTTTTTTTCATGCATGTCATTCTCAGATCAGTTCAAGCTGAACAGAGGAAAAGAAAACGTTTTAAGAGAGATCCCTTTTCTCCCTCCACAGACAATCTTCTCTCCCTCACCTCTCGGTCTTGTGTCTCCCCCAACCTCTTACCATCTCCCCGACAAAAGAGCACCCGTCCTTTAACCTTTCGTTGTATGGAACATCTTTGTTGTTTGTTGTGTACGCTAGGTTTTTCTTTCACATTGTTTCCCGGATACAGCTATGGTTCAGGAGCCCATGATTAACAGCGAACCCACCAGACAGAAAAGTCTGGAATGAGTTCAATTTATGAGCATAGAGATACTTTGATGGAATACCTAACAAATCCAACTTAAACGTTAAAGGAGAGGCTACCCTAGACCCCTGCTCGACGCAGTAACTATGAAGGTGGCTTCCATACCCCGCAAGAAACTCTCTGCTACAAGAGCAAGATAACCCCACACAGAATCCCCTATGTGGTGACACACAACCCTAGCAACCCACCCCTGGGGAGATGGCTGAAGGAAAACATGAGGACCTTACACTCTAGCCGCCGCATGCAGGAAGCGGTACCTCTTCCGCCTATTGTGGAGAAAGAAACAGCAAAAATCTACGGAGAATCCTCATGCCATCCAAACTTCCTTTACTCCACATGCCAGCAAACTCAGCTCCACGTGGCTGTTACAATGTTCTGCCAGTAAGTGCATCATATGTAAACACCACTTACAAACTACATCAACATTTACAAGCAAAACGCACTCATCAACAGTTCACCGTTAGGGATCACATGACATGCCAATCCACTAACATCATATACCTCATAGATTGTCTTGGGTGCAGAAACACACACTACGTAGGGAAACAGGCAAAACGTTACAAAACAGATTCTATCATCACCGTTCAGACATCAAAACAAACAAAAACACTCTCGTAGCTAGACACTTCAACAGCAAAATCACACACTGACCGACCTGACCTGCACAGCCATAGAACAAATTAGACAACCAAATGCATCAACACGTAAATATAGAGAAAAATACTGGCGACACACACTGAAGACAAACATCCGGACGGCCTGAACGTTGGGATTAAACTGGACTAATCCAATGCAACTTCCTGTTCTGAACAAACATGTCAATGTGCTGCCAAGACTATGTGGGAATACTGAAGGGGTTGATGTTGATTGGTTGCTGTGCTCTTTGCTGTCCACCTTACTGTGCTCATTACTGTCCCCAGCTTCTCATGCCCCTAGACGTGGGAGCCATACTCGCCCCATCCCCACCCCCTTGGCTCCCTCCCCCCTCACTCGCCCCCCGTTTCTCCCCCCCCCCGACCTACCTCGCCCTATAGCCCCCCCCTTTTTTTTTAACCCCCGCCCCCACATCCCCCTTCCACTTTCTTCTCTGCT
>CM031611.1:8968379-8970879 GCA_018398815.1 Conus ventricosus | reverse complement strand
TTATGGATGTATAGACAAAGACCCTTCACAGGTTCACCGTGTCTATTGGCTGTACAAAGACCCTTCACAGGTTCACCGTGTCTATTGGCTGTACAAACAGAGACCCTTCACAGGTTCACCGTGTCTATTGGCTGTAAAGACAAAGACCCTTCACAGGTTCACCTTGCCTACGGCATAGAGTCTATTGGCTGTAAAGACACAGACCCTTCACAGGTTCACCGTGTCTATTGGCTGTACAGACAAAGACGCTTCACAGGTTCACCGTGAATATTGGCTGTACAGACAAAGACCCTTCACAGGTTCACCGTGAATATTGGCTGTACATACAAAGACCCTTCCCAGGTTCACCGTGTCTACGGCATGGCATTATGGATGTACAGACAAAGACTCCTCACAGGTTCGCCGTGTCTACGGCATGGCATTATGGCTGTACAGAGACCCTTCACAAGTTCACCGTGTCTACAGCATGGCATTATGGATGTACAGACAAAGACCCTTCACAGGTTCACCGTGTCTATTGGCTGTACAGACAAAGACCCTTCACAGGTTCACCGTGTCTACAGCATGGCATTTTGGAAGGCGGAGACGACATCTCTCCTTCCACCACATGGAATCGTCTCTGAACCGAATCAGGTAACCATTTATTGTTGGATAGACAGATAAGGTTGTTTTTTTCTAAATCCAACCCCACATGTAGTTTGAACTCACGACGATCGTTGCCTCCACAGGCGAACGCACTAACCACTAGACCACGGGCCCCGTAAGTCAAGCACACAGCCCAACAAGACTTTCATTCCTCCCTACCCTCCTCTCCTCAACCCCGCCACCACCCCCTGCCTCCAACACACACTCCCTCCTGTTTGACCTGACCCATCTGCTAGTCCAGCTCCCACCATGCACAGACAAGTAAACACCAAAGATCAACATCAATGTGTCTTCCTCCCAATCAGAATCCAAGTTAACACAGTCTGACGAATAGCGCCGCCCCGACGTATACAAAAAACATTTCAAAAGAATGCTTGTTGAGATGTATTCCTTTTGAAGATGTTTTCGAACTCGGCTAAGTAAGAGATATCACACGGGCTGGATCAGCAGAGATGTATAAAGGTGGGGTGGTAGAGGAGCGTGTGTTCCGTTCTGAAGTGGTCTACCTCTTGTGTCTAGGAGGTTTCAAGAGCTTTTCACTGGAAGAACGAAGTGAGCGAGGAAAATGGTATGTGTTGAACGAGGCGGGCAAATACGGCGGAAATGATCTATTTTAGAACTGCAATTATGCGTCGTGACTCACCTTTTGTCCAGAATCTGGGTCAGAGCCATGCGCTCTTGTTTTGTTGGTTTTTTTTAATGTCTTGAGACACTGAAATTCTTTCCAAATGACTAACTCTGGAAGACCAGTAAGAAAAGAGTTGCAAACATTTGTTTAATATTTTTTAAAGGTAATGCATGCATTTCATTTGCAAACGAAATAACAACATAAATCCAGGAAACAGCAAAGCCGCCGGCAAGAAAAAATAACCAGATTGGTAGGAGCATACTGTTCCAGTAGACACAAATGCACATGTAGGCACACGCACTGACACAGACTCAGACACACAGACAGAAACACACACACATATACACAGAGAGAGAGAGAGAGAGAGAGAGAGAGAGAGAGAGAGAGAGAGAGAGAGAGAGAGAGAGAGAGAGAGAGAGAGAGAGAGAGAGGTAATTACATTCACGTGCAAAGTTAACAAGCGTCAAGACGTTTCTACAAGATACGACATAGGCATTTCTTGAGAGAATAAAGTTACAACAAACATTTAAAAGGAGTTCACCACATTTCCGATGACTACGACCAGATTAAAACAGAACTGCGTGACATCGTCCTGACTTGTAAATGTAATCCGGCAAACGAAATACAAACAAACAAACAACATCAATAAACCACTTCTTTGCCATTCAACTGGTTGAGTACGAATAGTGAATAGGTCTAGTCAATTTGATTTTGGCCATCCTTTTAAGAAAGAGGCAACTATATCTTTTGAAGAGGCGGAGGACGACGGACTCATAAAGAGGCCAGGCATCGTTTCGTCTTTAGTCTCATCTGCTGCACCCTCAAGGACATCACTGCCACCTTGTTTATTCCAAGATTCCCATACATTGTAACCCACACAACGAGACACGGTGGCGTCGTTTGCTGAGTCAGGCCAGGCATCGTTTCGTCTTTAGTCTCATCTGCTGCACCCTCAAGGACATCACTGCCACCTTGTTTATTCCAAGATTCCCATACATTGCAACCCACACAACGAGACACGGTGGCGTCGTTTGCTGAGTCAGGCCAGGCATCGTTTCGTCTTTAGTCTCATCTGCTGCACCCTCAAGGACATCACTGCCACCTTGTTCATTCCAAGATTCCCATACATTGTAACCCACACAACGAGACACAGTGGCGTCGTTTGCTGAGTCAGGCTAGGCATCGTTTCGTCTTTAGTCTCATCTGCTGCATCCTCAAGGACATCAC
>CM031611.1:8942225-8962379 GCA_018398815.1 Conus ventricosus | reverse complement strand
TCGCTCACCTGGTAATGACTGGTCACAAGAGGACCACCGTCCGACAGGTTCGAGTCTCTAGCCATCTGCTGGTTAAAACTGACTCTTTCCCCCTTCTCCTAGTGAGTGCATACTCAGTGTTCAAAACACATGACCAGCACCTTACCTTACCAGCCCTTGTTAAACTATCACTCAGTGGTCACTTTCACCCAATGACCACATTCGTTTCTTGAATGAGTCATACTCACAATTATTTTGGGGACGCCCGCTACACTAGTCAAGCCATATGAATATTCTTCCTTTAATGGTGGCACGGGGAAATGATTCATATCACTACTACATGCGATGGAGCGTCACATGCCTTGATGTGAGGCTACGTCACATGACAATTAGCATTATTATTATTATTATTATTATTATTATTATTATTATTATTATTATTATTGCTATCATTATTATTATTATTATTATTATTATTATTATTATTATTATTATTATTATTATTATTATTATTATTATTATTATTATTTTTCATTATTATTCCTTACTCATTATTAAACATACTTATTATTTCATTATCATCATCATCATCATCATCATCATCATCATCATCATCATCATCATCGTCATCGTCGTCGTCGTCGTCGTCGTCGTCGTCGTCGTCGTCGTCGTAGTAGTAGTGTCGTTGGCGTTGTTGTCGTTGTTGCTATTGTTGTTTTTGTTGTTGTTCTTGTACTTGTAATAGTTGGTGCGGTTGTGATTGCAGGTGTTGTTGTCATCATTTTCATAATGGTTATTACCACTGCTTCTGTACATGATGATTCATGTACGAATGGAAATATATATAGGCGTCATGGTTAGCTTCGCCTCAGGTAAATCAGTTAAACACTTGGTCACTTTCACTTTCTCGTGCCAGACCACAACAAACATCAAGCTGTCAACCGAGATCAAAGTGCACGACGCATTTATTCTCATAAGCCTCCATCGTGGCTATGAGTTATAGACACTCTACAAGCCTCCATCGTGGCTATGAGTTATAGACACTCTACAAGCCTCCATCGTGGCTATGAGTTATAGACACTCTACAAGCCTCCATCGTGGCTATGAGTTATAGACACTCTACAAGCCTCCATCGTGGCTATGAGTTATAGACACTCTACAAGCCCCCATCGTGGCTATGAGTTACAGACACTGTACAAGCCTCCATCGTTGCTATGAGTTACAGACACTGTACAAGCCTCTATCGTGGCTATGAGTTACGGACACTGTACAAGCCTCTATCGTGGCTATGAGTTATAGACACTGTACAAGCCTCCATCGTGGCTATGAGTTATAGACACTGTACAAGCCTCCATCGTGGCTATGAGTTATAGACACTCTACAAGCCTCCATCGTGGCTATGAGTTACAGACACTCTACAAGCCTCCATCGTGGCTATGAGTTATAGATACTCTACAAGCCTCCATCGTGGCTATGAGTTGTAGACACTCTACCAAAAGGACGTAAAACAACTTGAACCGTTCCACGTTAGAGCCTCAAGTTCAGTATTTGGCTGAACAAGGTGATCAACTGAGAGACAGAACTGGACTGGTCAATACTGAGGCTGTATGATGCTGAAGTCCCATCTGAGATGGACAAACCATGGCGTCTTCGTGGGCCGTTCCCACAGGCATTAGCATAGTTTCAACGTAATGCTGGCTCGACTAAAGGTCAATTGCAAACCATTGAGACCTTAGGACAACTGTACACAAGGTACAGCTTCACGCAGTCGCTGTCTCTGGGTTGGTGAACCTAGCAGGGTCTGAAACATCCAAGACTATAATAGATTTACGTGTTGTATGTCAAGGATGAGATAAATGGGAAAGTGTTTACACGTCACGACACTAAAGGTTAATTTCATGCAAGCTTGCTACTTTGTACTCAAACGTATTCACTTAAATTTTTCCAACAAACCCTACCAGTGTGTCTGAACAGAACGTTTTACTTCAACAAATCCTGACAGTCTTTTTTTTTCAAATCTGACGAGCTACTAACAACTATGTCTGACTTTTGAGGTCTTTGTAATGATGTATATTTCAGATGTCTATTAGTACAGTGCAATTGCGCACAGCGAGGTCATGTGTTTGATTGTACACTAATTGTGTGCAGTAGCCCCCCCATACCAACTTCCTCAGGGTTAAATACAGACTGGACTCCAAACGAAGTGATATAAGGACTGTATCAGACACAGCCTCAATGACAGCGGCATTCTCCCCCATTAGAACTGGAGTCTTGTTCTGAAAAGAAACCACTGGCGGGCCTTGACCCACGAAAGTATTCACCTTGTTTGAGAACAGTCAGAAGAAAGCGGGTCACGTATGCCTGGGAACGCAAAAAAAACACATCAACGTAACACCCACTTCAGCATCTATACTGTTCCCCCACTGTCCTTGGCTGTGTGCCTCACAATAGGACTGTCTGTCTCTATCTCTTTCAATGTCTATCTATCTATCTAGAGAGTTAGTAGTGGGACAGAGTGAGAGATTTAGAGAGAGAGGTTCATGTCTGCTTGCAAACACACACACACACACACACACACACACACACACACCACACACACACACACACACACACACACACACACACACACACACACACAGATAGGACTGCCCAACCATAGCCAAGCCCAGAAGAACTAAATAAAAAAAAAACACACACACAACTAAAGTCTGCATTAATCTAATCTAAATTATGGGATAGGTGAAGACAACACCAAGTAGCTTTCTGACAGACGCCTGCATGCATATGTAACATGTGAAAGCATTTCAGACTCTCTCTCTCTCTCTCTCTCTCTCTCTCTCTCTCTCTCTCTCTCTCTCTCTCTCTCTCTCTCAAGTATCAATGGAACAAAGAATACATAGTCAAGCATTGTGAGAAAGAAAACAAGAAATAGATCAACATGACCACAGTTTGCCTGCTAAAAAAAGAAAGAGGTTAAACAGGCAGAAGCAAACACTTTTCAGTGGAGAGGAGCTGAGAGGTTCGTTGAAGACAAACTTTTCGGGTTCTGCGATCGTTCAGCAGCTTTTTACATTGACCAGCACGTCGACACAGCGATGAAAGAAAGGGACAGTTTTCTCCCGCCTGGATCAAGAGGGAACTGGTTTCTATTCATTTTTTCTTTCTGAAGGATGTCCCTGATCGTGAGTGCTTTGATAACGTATCTCGCCTCCTTTGTCTGTCCTGGTCCGTGCCACTCTTACTGCCCTCTACCCTTCTTGATGCTAGGAAATAATAATAATAATAATAATAATAATAATAATAATAATAATAATAATAATAATAATAATAATAATAATGAATACTTATATAGCGCCTATTCTCGGCTAGAGACCAAGCTCTAAGCGCTTTACAATCAACACTCGTTTACACAGCGGGCTGCCTACCTGGGTAGTGCCGACTGAAGAGCTGCCAGCCGGCGCTTCATTCAGTCGTTTCCCGTGTCATCCAGTCAGTATCGTTCAATATCGATCACTCATTTTCCTTACTTCCTTCATTCTTTCCATTTCTCACGCAGGGTGCATGCTATGTGTAACGTGTCATCCATACCAACGGCCAAACTGGCCTACTCTTCCGAAAGTTGGTGATGGGATTTTACGTGTGTGCAAGATGTTATGCGTGCGTTCACACACGGAACCTCGGTTTATAGTCTCATTCGAAGGACTGTATGGGAAATGGAGTGAAGCTGACAGTTGTGAGTTCGAATCACTGGTGGGGACACACTGTTTCAGCGTGATGGCTCTTCTCTGTCCACCCAGCTAGAAATGGATTTCTGATGCAATTCAGGGAAGGCTAAAGGTGGATGGAGAGGAATGGGAACTGTCTTTCGTCAATGAAATGCCGCGCGCGCACCTGTGTGTGTGTGTGTGTGTGTGTGTGTGTGTGTGTGTGTGTGTGTGTGTGTGTGTGTGTGTGTGTGTGTGTGTGTGTGTGTGTGTGTGTGTGTGTGTGTGTGTGTGTGTGTGAATGAATCCCTAAGCTCAGCTTGTTTTCCTTCTGTATTCAAAACTGCAGTTGTTAGACCTTTACTTAGGAAACCCTCCCTCCGTCCCTTGATGCTGATAATCTTAAAAAAAACTACAGGTCTGTTTCTAATCTACCTTTTCTTTCTGAATTCAATGAAAAGATTATCCTTCTTCAACTTCACAATCACCTACACTGCAACAACCTCCTCTACCCTTTACAGTCTGCTTACCGCTCTGCCCACAGTACAGAAACTGCTCTCCTGAAAATTGTGAACGATCTCTTATTGGCCCTCGATGATAATCAAGTATCTCTGCTCTTCTTCTTGACTTATCTGCTGCTTTTGACACCATTGATCACTCAATTCTTTTGTATCGTCTGCACGACACGCCCGTATTTCTGATAAAGCACTGTCATGGTTTCAGTCTTATCTGTCTGATCAAACTCAGCTTGTCTCTGTAAATGGTTTCTCCTCTCAACCAGCTATCTTCCAGTGCGGAGTTCCCCAGGGATCCGTCTTGGGCCCCCTCCTTTTCGTAGTCTACACCCACCCAATCTCCGACAATGTTGCCCATCATAGTCTGTCTCACCACTGCTTTTCAGATGACAATCAAATTTACACATCCAGTGATATCTCTCAGCTGCCTTTTGCAATCCAACTCACATAGTTGTGTATCATGGACATAAAACCTTGGATGACAGTTAACAAACTTCAGTTCAACAATGAAAAAACTGAAATGATCTTATTTGTACCCAGAAGATTTCTTTTATCTGACTATCCCAAACTCTATTATGTGGAAAATTGCCTTATTCAGACAATTTCATCTGCACAGAATTTAGGTGTTACCCTTGACTCAACACTTTCCTTTTAAGCAACATGTTTCCACAGTCTGCCGTGCCTGTTACTTTGAGTTTCGCCGAATTGGTTCTGTGCATCTTTTCTCTGTTGATGCCACAGAAACCCTTGTTTCTGCCTTCATTCTATCAAGACTTGATTATTGTAATTCTCTTCTAGCTGGCTGTCCCCAAAATCTTCTCCGTCGTCTCCAGAAAATACAAAACAATACTGCTCTTTGATTCTCAGACAACCCAATTCTTTCCATGTCACTCCCTTACTTCTTTCTCTTCACTGGCTGCCGTTCAAAACACGAATAGATTACAAACTATCCTTACTCTCCTTTAAATCTTTGAATGACTTAGCTCCCTCATAACTCTCTGATCTCCTTCATCTCTATGTTCCTTCTAGGCAGTTGCGTTCTTCTACCGACAACACTCTGGTCAAAATCCCTCGATTTCAAAGTAAAATCTATGGCGATCGCTGCTTTTCTTTTCAGCGTCCAGTATCTTGGAATAAACTTCCAATATCTTTACGTAATTCAAACTCTCTTTCTTCCTTCAAGGCATCTTTTACAACCCTCTTCGTCTATCAAAAGCAGTCGCTTCTTCCCCTTCCCTTCACCATCAAATGAATTCTGGGACCTGTGTGTGTGTGTGTGTGTGTGTGTGTGTGTGTGTGTGTGTGTGTGTGTGTGTGTGTGTGTGTGTGTGTGTGTGTGTGTGTGTGTGTGTGTGTGTGTGTGTGTGTGTGTGTGTATGTGTGTGTGTGTGTGTGTGTGTGTGTGTGTGTGTGTGCGTGCGTGCGTGCGTAAGTACTTGTCAATATGCACTCTTGATTGTAGGTGCACGGTACTTACTGCAATTGTTGATCATATTTTGGCTTCATTTATGTTTTCTTTAATCTTTTCTGTGTTTGTAAGCGCTTAAGGCTTAAGTTAGATTATGCGCCATAAATAATAATAATAATAATAATAATAACAATGATAATTATTTATATTATTATTAATATAAATGACGTTATGTAATGTAAAAGGGTATTTGTAGAGCGCTTTACCTCGCGAGAGCCCAACGCGCATATTACAGAAAAACATGATAAATTATAATTCTAATTCAAAGCGCGCACGCACGCGCGCGCGCGCACACACACAAACACACACACACACACACACACACACACACACACACACACACACACAAACACACACACACACACACACACACACACACACACACACACACACACACACACACACACACACACACACACACACACTCACACCGCCGAAAAAAAAACAACAACAACAAAACTCACACACGCAGACAGACAGACGAGCGCGTTCAACATCAGCAAACACGCGCACAGTGGTAAGTGGATATCATTAATCAGTCCGAGGGAAAGGATGTGTCTTTAGGGAGGTTTTGAAAGTCTCTAAAGAGTCTGTGTTACGCAGAGAAGAAGGGAGACTATTCCACTGAGCAGGTGCTTGGTAAGAGAAAGATCGTTGGCCTGAAGTTTTCAGGCGAGCGGAGGGAAGCCGAAGCAGACGAGAATCGGTGGGTGAGCGTAAGTTGAAGACGGAACATAGAGATGGAGGATTGTCAGAGAGGTAGGAGGGAGCCAGATTATTCAGTGATTTGAAAACCAGGAGGAGAACTTTAAAGTCGATGCGAGACTGAATAGGGAGCCAGTGTAGGGATGACAGAATTGGTGATATGTGATCAGATCTAGAGGAGCGGGAGATCAGAAGGGCGGCATTGTTCTGAACTTTTTGAAGTTTAGAGATGATGTGTTAAGGGACAACCGGCAAGGAGGGAGTTAAAAAGTCGAGCCGAGTCAGGACAGAAGCACAGATTAGAGTCTTCAGGGCATTTTAAGTGAGGAATCGACGAACTGAGCTGATTCTACGACGTTCAAGGTAGCAGGACTTGCACACATTAGAGATATGTTGTTTGAAAGAGAGAGTTTGGTCGAGTGTAACGCCGAGGTTACGAACAGACATTGATAGCTTTATCTCGTTTCCATAAACATTTATAGAACTAGGAGAGAATGAGTTCTAATAGTGTGTTTTGAAGCAATGAGGATTATTTCAGTTTGTCTGCGTTAAGTTGTAGTTTGTTATTGTGCATCCATGATTTAACATCGGTAATGCATGCTTGGAGAGGAGATTATTTCATGAAGCTGGCTGAGATGGGCACAGATATACAGCTGGTTGTCATCTGAAAAGCTATGGTGAAGGAGAGAGTGTTGGCTGATAATGGCCGAGAGAGGCTGGGTGTATAGCACAAACAAAAACCGGTCACAGGACAGATCCTTGAGGGACACCAAATCGAAGTGCTCTTGCTGGGACTTAACACCTTTCACTGAAACAGTTTGCGTGCGATCAGAGAGATATGAAGAGAACCAGGAAAGGACAGAACCAGAAAGACCAAAAGAAGTGTTGAGTCTTGAGATAAGAATGGAGTTATCTATTGTATCAAAGGCAGCAGACAAATCTAGGAGAGAGAGAAGAGAAACTTTGTTTCATCAACAGCTGTGAGGAGATCGTTTGCTATCTTGAGAAGCGCAGTCTCGGTGCTATGGCCAGCCCGGTAGGCTGACTGGTTTGAGTACAAGAGATTGTTTTCAGAGAGATGTTCAGACAGTTGGGCGAGAACAACGTTTTCAATCAGTTTGGAAAGAAATGGGAGATTAGAGACAGGTCTGTAGTTCTTGAGATTTTCAGGATCTAAGTTTCGCTTCTTCAGGAGAGGTCTGACAACTGCAGATTTGAACAGAGTGGGAAAACAACCTGATTGCAGAGAGTCATTGATAATGGATGTAAAGTATGGGAGGAGATCATCAAGACAGCAGATAAGAAGAGACGAGGGAGAGGGTCAAGTTCACATGTTTTGACAGTGACTTGCTTCAAGATTTTGCGGACCTCTTCTACCGACACAGAGTGGAATTCAGACCACTGAGTGCGAGGGAAGGAAGGATCAGGAACAGCAGGGGAAGGAGCAGCATGAGAGTCCAGATTATGGCGAATAGTGGTTATTTTACTGTAGAAGAAATCAGAGAAACGCTGGGGGAGTTCTGTCGCAGGGAGTGAGGAGGGCAGTGGTGTGGACTTTGATTTGCCAATCAGAGTATTGGTTACAGTAAACAGTTGTCGGGATGTTCTACAGGCTAGGATGTTGCGCTGTAAAAACAGCATTTGGCACTGTCCAGAATGTTGGTAACTAGCTTATTGGCAGTACGAACAATTTGTTTATGTAGTCCACATTTGATGCAGCAACGCTCTGCCTGGCGACGTTCTCGCTTAGCCTGCAGCAGCTGAGGTCCGACGGAGGTGAACCAGGGTGAGGGAGGCCGGCTGGAGATCTGGCGGCGGGTGGCTGGGGCATGCTGATCTAGTAGACTGGACAGAAGCTGGTGGAGCTGGTCAGCTGACAGGTGTGAAGAAGCCTCCGGTCTGGCCCGAAGATCAGACTGGAAGGTGACGGTGTTGACAGCGGCGATCTTTCTGGCCTCCATGTACACAGGAAGGCGTGAAGAACGTAAGAGGCGGAGCTGGGCCACAACACAGTAGTGGTCAGAGGAGTCCAGAGTGAAATCTGGAGCTGTGGAATGCAGCGCGTTGTCGTCACGCCGGCAGATGACAAGGTCAAGGGTGTGGCCTTTCTGGTGAGTCGGGAAGGTGACAGCCTGGTGCAGACCCAAATCGTCCAGCAGACCGGCGAAGCGAAGCGCGAGGGAGTCAGTGGGGACGTTGACGTGAACATCGAAGTCACCAACGATGACAGGACAGCCACTGATTGTATTGCAGTGTTCCAGGAAGAATGGGAACTCTTCAATGAAAAGAGGTTAGGGAGGGGTTAAGGGTCGAAGGTCGAACCGCCAGCAACTCATCACGGGTGTAGGTGAGGGGGCAGACAGGGGGAGGAGGGAGAGGGGAGAGTGTCGACACACAAGCGCTTGCAGCGTGTGTGTGAGCTGAAGCACAGGACAGCGGAGGGGAAAAGGAGCACGTGCGAAGCATGGTGGTGGAAACATGGCTGCGATGGGGAGCACAGAATTTGAACCAGGTTTGTCAGAAAAACAAACCAAATCATTCTAAACTCCAGAGGCAGTGAGGCACAAAATGTAATCCAAAAGAAAGCCCAGTTCATCACGAACACCCAGGTACAAGAATACACCCCAAACACTGCTTCAAACCACCACAATCACTGAAACACGGAGAGAGAGAGAAATCTCAGCCTGCAAGGCGAAACTCTCACTTACTCGGTAGTAGTTTTACATCTCTCTCTCTTCTCTCTCTCCTCTCCTCTCTCTCTCTCTCTCTCTCTCTCTCTCTCTCTCTCTCTCTCTCTCTCTCTCTCTCTCTCTCTCTCTCTCTCACACACACACACACACACACACACACACACACACACACACACACACACACGCACGCACACACATACACACGATCACATGCATACATGCACACAGAGTAATGTATATTTGTATGTATGTATGCATGTATGTATGTATGTATGTATGCATGTATGTATGTATGTATGTATGTATGCATGTATGTATGTATGTATGTATGTATGTATGTATGTATGTATGTATGTATGTATGTATGTATGTATGCATGCATGCATCCACGCACGCACGCACGTACGTACGTACGTACGTACGTACGTACGTACGTATCTATCTACCTATCTCTCTATCTATCTGTCTATCTATCTATCTATCTATCTATCTATCTATCTATCTATCTATCTATCTATCTATCTATCTATCTATCTATCTATCTATCTATCTATCTGTCTGTCTGTCGGTCTGTCCGTCCGTCCGTCCTTCCATCTATCCTTCTATTCATTCATTCATTCATCCATCTATCCAACTATCCATCTATCCATTAATCAATGTATGCATGTATGTATGTATGTATGTATGTATGTATGTATGTATGTATGTATGTATGTATGTATGTATGTATGCATCCATGCATCCATGCATCCATCCATCTATCTATCTATCTATCTATCTATCTATCTATCTATCTATCTATCTATCTATCTATCTATCTATCTATCTATCTATCTATCTATCTATCTATCCATATAATCAATAATGTTCATTTTTTCTTGTAAAGCAGGGCGCCATATTATACAACCACATCTAGACGTATGGCAGTCAGGCGATTTTTTTAAGTACTGACTGTCCCCATGCCGTGATCATGCCATTCGCCGAAAGCTTGGGCGGAACTGTCATGGTTACAGCCAGTATATATGAACTTTCTGCGTACAGAGAGGAGAGAGAGAGGAGAGAGAGAGGAGAGAGAGTGAGAGAGAGAGAGAGAGAGAGAGAGAGAGAGAGAGAGAGCGAGAGAGAGGAGAGTGAGAGAGAGAGAGAGAGACAGAGAGAGAGAGAGAGAGAGAGAGAGAGAGAGGGAGGGAGGGAGGGAGAGCGAGCGAGAGAGCGTTCATATTGTTCTCCTCACATGTCCATTCATCTACACCGTTCTTTACCCAAGAGTCCAACTGCCCCCCCTCCCTCCCCACCCCCCCCCCCCCCCCCCCCACCCGTCCTAACCCCCCGGCTCTCCGTTGTCCCCTTTCCTCCCCCCCCCCCTCCCCTTCCGCTACGATATCTCATTTCCTCAGCACCCACTCACAACCTTTCATCCTCTTCCCTCTCTTTTTTCCTTTCAAATCTATCCTTCCTTCCGGAGTCTTATACTTTATGCAAGAAGACACCAAGCCACTCTGGCGGCTCATTTTTTTTTTACCAGGGCTGCCTGCTAAACCCGCTCTTTTATAGACCAAAGAAAGAAAGAAAGAAAGAAAGAAAAGGGGAATAAAGAGAAACAGCAAAACAGAAAAACAAAGAGAACTGAGGAAACAAAATTAAAGAAAAAAATATGTAAGAAAAGGAACTAAAAAGAAACGTAAGACAGGCACGCATTACAGATAAAATCCAAACATGTTATCCAGTATATGCTACCAGTGTAAACGGTTATTTTATTTTCTAACGCAAATAAGAAAAGCAAAATGTGAAAAATACAACCTCAAAGAAACGGGGGGAAAAAACGAAGAAAAGAAGAAAAGAAGAAAACAGACGAGGAAATAAGCAACGAAGTAAAAGAAAACAAAATACAATCATGAAAACGGTAATTCAAAATAATCGGGTTTGCTGTGAGTGCAATGGCTAGAAAATATCCCCTCCTCGTTTCAGCGACCCCACACACTTCTTCCTCCGCTCCGCCACCTCCATCCATCCTCATTTCCTCTGTCCCCCAACAGTGAGGGGTATAATCGTGGTATTTCAGAGGAAGGAGAATCAGAAGAAGAAAAAGAAAACGAGAGAGATAGAGAGAGATAGATAGAGAGAGAGAGAGAGAGAGAGAGAGAGAGAGAGAGAGAGAGAGAGAGAGAGAGAGAGAGAGAGAGAGAGAGAGAGAGAGAGAGAGAGAGAGAGAGAGAGAGAGAGCACTGAATGAAGTTGTATACATTTACACATATCTTCATTTTACGAAAGTAATCGAATGGCCTCAAAGTAAACACACACACACACACACACACACACACACACACACACACACACACACACACACACACACACACACACACACACACACACACACACACGTCTCTTACATTACACTGCCTGTGTGTGCGCAAATAAGTGCAAGTAAGTAAATACTTGAAATTTTCTCAGTCGTGTTCATATGGTGTCAGACAAGCCAGGCTGTTTTTACGTTCTCAATTATTACAGTTTATAACCAGGCAATGTAAGAAAATTGATGCCAACATAACATTTTTCCTTCAAACGTGTGTAGGACAGGAGCTGTCCTTCATCCTTAAAGAAATGTGCAACACCGTATGTGTTTCAGTAAATAAATATTTGAGAGACAATGTGTCCCTTTTCAATTTTAAAACCCTTGTTACAAAATAAAGGCTCGGTAAGTTCAGCCAACTTTATAGTAATGTATTTTTGTTTTACTATAGAACATTTTATGTGCTAAAAGGACTTCTGCCCCAAACTAATTTTATTTATCAAACTTTGAAAAAAAAAAACTCATCCAAACTTATGGATAAGTTCACACTGGCAAAAGTTGAGGAATATAAGAACTTTCCATATATGTTCAGGCTTATCCAGGGCAGCTTTAGCGATAAGACGAAAGTTTTCATTTCAGAAACGCCAACGCCACCATTTCTGATACTTTCATGTGAAGTTTCCCTGAATATTTATCTGGTTTCGTTTCCAAAATAAATTTGTAACAAATATGTTGACATAAAAATAACATATCAGGTGGCCTTCGTAATAGGAGATTTAGGGAAGGATAGTAGATTTCAATATTCCTATTCTGTCAAGAGAAGTTAATAGACGTTTCACCCATATTTTGAACACATATTGCATCTTTGCCAATCTTCTGGAGTACTTTATCTCAACACATTCGTCCAAATCATTAGTGAAGACATCCAATCCTTATACTCGAAATTTAGTGGATTCCAGTCCAAACTGAAATATTCCACAAAACAAATTGCAGAATCTTAGTGGTTCTCTAACCAAAATACATCAGTTTATGTAAAGCCTGAGACAGATAAACTCATCACAAACATCCACAACGGTATCTTAAGATGTTCTATCTCCTGCTGTTAAAAACTCTGTATTGTCAGCGTACTGAGTCAGCATGTGTTCGACATTTTTCAGTGTGATTCCTTAGATATTTGGATTTTCTCTCACCATATTGGCTAGTACTTCAACACAAAACACAGAAAGATAGGGGGATACAGGATCTCCCTGTGTGCAGCAGTTTCTAATTTCAAACCGGTTAAAAGCCTGGCCATTCGCCATCACACACGATTTCATATTTTACACAATAAACTAATTCATCTACATACATCAAATACTCTTTGTACTTTAAACACGAATTCTCAATTCATAGCATCAAACGCCTTTTCAAAATCTGTATTCAGCAGCATTCCAGGTCATGTGAGCGGTTTATTGTATATTGACCTTAGATTATCACCAGTGCATTTACTTCTAATAAATTCCGTTTGATTTTCATTTCTAGTTTTGGTCGTACAAGTTTTCGACGATTTGCAATACAGCATGATCCAATCTTATGAATCACATTTGAAAGTGAAAGAAGCCACCAGCTGTTTTGATTGTCTTTGTTTATCATTTTCAGGGATGCTTGTAATAATTCCTTTGTGAAAACAAGATATCTCTCCCCATGTGAAACTGACATTCAGTGCTCTATCAACGAGGAAACCTATCTTTTCCCACAATATTTAAAAAACAAAAGAAAACAAAATAAAACACCTCTGCACTGAAACCATCGGTGTGCAAAACGTTTATTATTTTTCATTTGTTTTAAACATAGATGGGTTTTTCTGGCGTTATGTCTTTCTCTAATATCGCGCTTCTGCTTCGATTAAGCATGTAAAACTATCCGCCAAATGGACATTTGATATTATTATTATAATTGGAAATGAAATGAGGTAGGGAACAGTAAACGCTAAACAGTAAACAAGTGGGGTATGTTTTGCTCCCATAAGGAATAACAGAGTAACTTTTATTCAAGACTGGCACAGCCTTTTAAACTAGACAAATACATAGACGAACAATCTAATAGTGGGGGAAAAAACAAGCGCAGGCCAACAACTGAACTGTCTGGCAAAGATTTGGACTTGAGGGAGGGGAGAGGGGAGGGGGGTTTGAAGATGGAGAAACTGGGAAAATGAAATTAAAAAAAAATGTTACAGATATGAAAACTCTTCTCTAGCTGCATAAAGGAACCATCGCAATCCCTTTTGAAGGCAGATATATTTGTATTGCCTGCTCCGAGGCCTTTCGCCCGCTGGATCGGGACTCATCAGGGAGACGCGGCTGGTTGTGTCTGCGCTCCCGGCGTCAAATAGAGACACACCACAGTCCATAATACTGTGGTGTTCTCACCACCATGGGTGCAAAAAAGAATCCAATAGCACCCCCAGAGCAGCCAGCGAAGAGTAGTAAATGCAACCAAACGAAAGTGTGGGGAGGAAAAAAAGTTGCTGTAAAACTAAAGACATTATGCAAATAATATAAAATGTAGGGGACAGTCTTTGAGCCTACGCCCGTGGATCCACCTAAAGATGCAAGGGAGATCAAAAGACAAACACACAGACGGACAGAAACAAATACAAATCACCTCAATTTAATCAAAGCAAAATCGGAAATGAAATGAGGTAGGGAACAGTAAACGATAAACAGTAAACAAGTGGGGTATGTTTTGCTCCCATTAAGGAAACCTAACACAGAGTAACTTTTATTCAAGACTGGCACAGCCTTTTAAACTTGAATAAAGTCAGACAAATACATAGACGAACAATCTAATAGTGGGGGAAAAAACAAGCGCAGGCCAACAACTGAACTGTCTGGCAAAGATTTGGACTTGAGGGGAGGGGAGAGGGGAGGGGAGTTTGAAGATGGAGAAACTGGGAAAATGAAATTAAAAAAATAAATGTTACAGATATGAAAACTCTTCTCTAGCTGCATAAGGGAACCATCGCAATCCCTTTTGAAGGCAGATATATTTGTATTGCCTGCTCCTTTTTTGCACCCATGGTGGTGAGAACACCACAGTATTATGGACTGTGGTGTGTCTCTATTTGACGCCGGGAGCGAAGACACAACCAGTCGCGTCTCCCTGATGAGTCCCGATCCAGCGGGCGAAAGGCCTCGGAGCAGGCAATACAAATATATCTGTGTGTGTGTGTGTGTGTGTGTGTGTGTGTGCGTGCGTGCGTGCGTGCGTGCGTGTGTGTTTATGCGCGCGCGCGTGCCTGCCTGCCTGTTAAACTGACCTCCCCACCACTATTTGGTATGACGTGGGTCGACTTACTGCATGGGGTAGGACCATCTTTCCACTGACTGTAGTTCAATGAAACGCAGTACAGTGACGGCGACTGTGGCTTATCAAACTTGAATTTACCAGAGACCCCGTGTGTTCCTCCAATTACTGCAGTTTATTGAGCAAGGTTGTTCATTTATTTCAGATTGTCCTGGGCTGCAAGCCATCCTCGCCTCAGCAGTGACTGCGGGGCATTAACCAGTGTCGCTGGGAGACGGCTCTCCAGGCTGTGGGTCTGTTGGGCAACCAGACGCTGCCAGTCTGCTGAGGTTGGGAACGTCCCTCCTGGATGACGAGTGAACCTACATCTACGTGCTATGGCTTGGCCACTTCTGTCTTAGAGTGAGGTTGGGAACGTCCCTCCTGGATGACGAGTGAACCTACATCTACGTGCTATGGCTTGGCCACTTCTGTCTTACCTGTTTTCCCAGTCGACCTCACTGGCACAGAGCCATCGTCACTCAGCACGAAGACGGCCGCCCGGCAGTCCTGATGGCGGCCTTGGAGAGAAGGCCACAAGGAAGACACCATCACTGCTGGCTTAGTCGTTAATTCATTTATCCATCAACTTAAAACCATGCGTAATGTGGTCTCAAAACTTAGCGGACGTCGTGTAGCGTATATGGACTAGTCTGCACGCAGTGACGCCTCCTTGATAAAACTGAAACTGAAAGAAAAAAAAACCATCGAGTACCCACGAAAGAACAACTCGACTCAGTCACTCTGTTCCACATCGCAACTCTCCACAAAGCGATGCTTGCCTGGGGAATCGACAACTCTTAGTACCTCCTACCCACTGCAGATACAGACTGCAACCAAGCCTGCCAGCTGACAAACCCGTCAGACAACGGATTCCACGTGCTGCTGCTGCTGCAGCATGTAATGTGTCCCTAAAAACATTGGCTGTGCTGGCTAAACACTGAAATGCCAAACTTAAAGAAATGCAAGCACTGACACCAAAAATTGATCTAAAACTCATACCATGGTTATATCATATCAAGTGAAAAGGTTGATTTCCTTTTTTAAAAAAAAATGTTGAAGAATGTCCGGAACAAAGTCCTCAAATGATAGCCTACTTGGTAGACGTTTCCGCTTTCAGTCACTCTGTTCCACATCGCAACTCTCCACAAAGCGATGTTTAAAATACTGAGTGGCCTATTACACGCTGTGCACTTATGGAGCCTCCTCACTTTGTAAAATGTGAGAATGAGAAAAAAAGGTGTGATCAATGCCTAGTCTGTACAACAACTGTTTCGTCTAAACGCTTTCTGGAGACAGGTGAAATACATTATTTAAGCCTGGACAGTTTTGAAAAAAAAGACCAAGTATATTGTACATTCTCTTGGAAGAGGCTTTTGGACGTATCTGAGACGGTGTGTGAAAACTCTTGCAGCACATTAGGTCAGAACAATGCCTGCGTCCAGCAGTACAAAGGAACTTCAGACTGTGTGAAAAACCTTGCAGCACATTAGGCCAGAACAATGCCTGCTTCCAGCAGTACAGAGGAACTTCAGACTGTGTGAAAACCCTTGCAGCACATTAGGCCAGAACAAGGCCTGCTTCCAGCAGTAGAGAGGAACTTCAGACGGTGCGTCACACGATCCACCGGTCGTGCCATGATGCCTTTCACGGGGGCAATGGAACAGTGGACACGATGAAGAGGCAGACAGAGCAAATGGACCGGACACCGTTGACAAGGGGAAGGACATCACACACACACACACACACACACACACACACACACACACACACACACACACACACACACACACACACACACACACACACACACACACACACACACCACACACGCACGCACGCACGCACGCACGCACACACACACACGCGCGCACGCACACACGCACGCACGCACGCACGCACACACACACACACACACACACACACACACACACACACACACATACAGAGAGAGAGAGAGAGAGAGAGAGAGAGAGAGAGAGAGAGAGAGAGAGAGAGAGAGAGAGAGAGAGAGAGAGAGAGAGAGTGTGTGTGAGAGAGAGATCTATTAAAACATGGACTAGATAAAATGATATGCATGCACCTACAAGTTGCTTATGATGTGTTTCTACCACGATCTTTTTATTCATTTTTTCTCCATCCGAAATGGGTTCCTTAAAACGCTTTCATTTTTTTTAAACAGCAGTGAGACGTGATGCGAGGGCATGAGCCCTTTGGCACCATCCCTTCTATGCTCTTCCAGTTGTACTTCAACATCACCATCCTCTGTCAGTTCAGACCTGCCATTTTCAGGGAATACATTTAAAAGAAGAGAAAATGAAGTTGAAAGTCTGTTTTGTCCAAGAAACACTGAAATTATCACTACTGCTTAGCAGGTTATACTTTCAATCACGTTCGTCTGTTTGTTTGATTGTTTGTTTGTCTGTCGGTATGATTAGGCGCTTGCTGAAGCAATTTTTGAGGAATCTGAGCGGACAAAATAATGAACGTGGTATGAATGTAAATCAAAGGACCAGTCCAGGGTTTGTTGATCAAAATCAATAACATTTGTCGCTGAACGTGAACATGTAAAACCAAACTTGTGTCGTTTAGTCCTACTGTTTGTCTGAGAGCGTGTATCTTGGTCAGATTTCTGTTGCTGTTCTATGCTTTGCTTCCCGTATTGCCTCACCCATTTGTTTTTTAGCATGCACACAACTAGACAGACAGTATGTGGCATTGGCGGTTTCCTCATGGGAAAATGTTTGAGATTTCAACCCTGAACTGACTTGTACAGGGAAATCAGACTCATAATTAAAAAGAAATAATGAAAGGCTTATTCATTAGCCATGTTCTTTCTTCATTCTGGTAATCATACCATTTTGGGGGGTCTTATATTTGGTGAAGATTTAGATGGCGGTGCTCTGCAAATCCTCTACTACACTGCTAATCCTGAGTTCCACAAAATGACTGTGCACTTTACATGTCTGCAAGGATTCTCTTTCTGTCGGTGTTCCGCGTCAAATTTACCCCCTCCTCCACTATTTCCCAAGAGGAAATTCTGAAATGCCCAAACACTGTATTGCTGATTTCCCCCCCTTAAAACACACAAGTTGGCTCGTGACAGAATTGCCCCTCCCCTCCTCCCCTCCTCCAAATTTTCCCTAGTATAGAGCCACTCCAGAAATACTCAAAATGCTGTGGTGTCGATTTGTTGCTAGAACACAACAGCAACAATAGCAACAAGCACCAAACAAGCCAACAAAGACATGCTGTAATTAAAGAGTAATTGGAAAAAAGACACAAGCGAACAAAGACATGCTGTAATTAAAGAGTAATTGGAAAAAGACACAAGCGAACAAAGACATGCTGTAATTAAAGAGTAATTGGAAAAAGACACAAAAGAAGATGAATGGAGCACAGAAGAGAAAGGAAGGGAAGGGGGTGGGGAGGGAATGGTCAGTTGATGCGTGGTTTGGGGATGGAAGGGGATGGGGAGGGAATGGTCAGTTGATGCGTGGTTTGGGGATGGAAGGGGGTGGGGAGGGAATGGTCAGTTGATGCGTGGTTTGGGGATGGAAGGGGGTGGGGAGGGAATGGTCAGTTGATGCGTGGTTTGGGATGCGTGCCGGAATGAGCATTTCTCTTCTGGTAAATTGTAATGAAGTTTTTCAGTGCGGCTGGGTTTGACTTCTAGGTGAGTCTATCACTCGACGACAGAATGAGTCCTACTCCCTTCTCCTCACTCTGCTGCCCCCATCTCTTTCCCCAACATCAGTGCATATATCGATCGTATAATGGATTGACCCTCGCCCTCGATACCCCGAGTAGGAGTGGAATTCTGACATGTATCCTAAACAGATTTATGACCACACTGCAACCAGTTTGGATTCCATGGTTGAGCAATCATTTTGCTGATGTTTGGTGCGTTCTAGAAAAATAACGAGGAGCTTGGAAAGAATAATTAATGACATAGATGTTTGAAGTCTAAAATGTTTTTGCTGGAATTCTTTTTGCACATATATACCACTGGCAGGGAAGAAAAGGAGGGGGATGGTAGTTGTTCAAACGCATTACACCGGCCTTCCAGGCTGGGACTGCATCGAATCAATTCCTTGCGTCGTTGATCGTCTGTGCAGGTTTGTTAACTTCAGAAACTTTCATCTGCCTCTACCCTATTCCCTGCCCTCCGTGTCCCTCCTTTGTCTTGACTACTGTTTTTTGTTCGAACTGTCTAGATCTGTCTGCTCTTCAGACTTCAGGGAAAGAGTTCAAAGTAACCTGACCGAGATGGCTTCAAAGGAAATGGGACGATTTGATGCCATGGCTCTTTACTGTTAACTTGGTTTCTGCTAATACGAGAGGACAGGATATACCACCTACATGTTCATCTGGTTTTGTTTGAAGACTTTCAACGACATGGCTGTAAGTGCCTGATCTTGTTTGTTTTTTCTTCTTTTTCTTCTTGCACTCTAATACCCTCACAACTGCCTTGGTCATCTCCAGATTGCTTTTTCTTTCGCTACCAAGGCATTCATTCCTTTCTATGCGTGCAATTTGCAGTTCATTTCATGCTGAACAGAGAGGTCAAACCTTTTCAAACAAGATCCTGTTTCTCTCTCTTTCTCTCTCTCTCTCTCTCTCTCTCTCTCTCTCTCTCTCTCTCTCTCTCTCTCTCTCTCTCTCTCTCTCTCTCTCTCTCTTTGTTCGGGACAGAAAGACCATATACTTTGATTGAACTACTATCTTCTGATGATGGAAATATTCTTCGTCTGTTTGCTAAATATATTGCTGAATGTTATGATATCAGAGAGAGAAAAATGTCTGTTGCTGTTTCCCTGTGAGACAGTGCTTTGGTTCTTCGTATGTCATAGCTGGTCATTTAGGCCCATGTTTGGTGATCTTTTGTTTGACGTTAACTTTATTATTCCCAGATAGATCAATACCGGGAATCATGTTTGTAATGTACTATACATTTTTTGTTTCATAAATTTTTGACGCTGCATTAATGATAGCCCCCTTGACATGAAGACTGTATTTTGTCATTGTCAATAAAAATGATTCTGAAGCGTCTGAAGCGTCTCTCTCTTCTCATCCCCCTCTCTGCAGATGATCCCCCCTCTCTCTCAACTCTCAGTCCTTTGTGTCCCCCACCCTCTTGCCATGTTCGGGACAAAAGAGCACCAACTCTTTTACCCAGTCAAAGTTGCTACATCGTAGAGAAGAGAGAGTATGCCCCAATGATAAATGTTGCAAGAATTGCGAGTAAATTAAAAGACCTGGAACATGTTTGTTTCCCTGTAAAGCTAGATTTCACTTCAGTTAAAGTTACAGTCTCTTGTCTTCTTTTTTGTTTCTTCCCAAAGGATTTTCCTGTGTTCTTATTGGGATATCTGCTGTATTTCTTTCTTTTATAGATTAAACTTTTGTATGTATATCACCTATAGGGCATAAATGCGATGCGCATCGTTTCATGTACATGCATAATACCCTGTGACGT
>CM031611.1:8917225-8934725 GCA_018398815.1 Conus ventricosus | reverse complement strand
ACACACACACACACACACACACACACACACACACACACACACAGGGTGCGCGCGAGGGCGAGGGAGTGTGTGTGTGTGTGTGTGTGTGTGTGTGTGTGTGTGTGTGTGTGTGTGCGTGTGTGTGTGTGTGTGTGTGCGTGCGTGCGTGCGTGCGTGCGTGCGTGCGTGCGTGCGTGCGTGCGTGCGTGCGTGTGTGTGTGTGTGTGTGTGTGTGTGTGTGTGTGTGTGTGTGTGTGTGTGTGTGTGTGTGTGTGTGTGTGTTTGAGAGTCTTGGACGTAAACAGAGACAGAGTGAAGCAGAGAATGAAAAAGACAGAGAGAATCATTCCCAGATACAAAATGCATAGTAACAAAAAGATTGAAAAGCAAGATATGCACACACGCACACACACACACACAGAGAGAGAGAGAGAGAGAGAGAGAGAGAGAGAGAGAGAGAGAGAGAGAGAGAGAGAGAGAGAGAGAGGAGAGAGAGAGAGAGAGAGAGAGACGCTTACCGCGTTTCTCTTCCCTCGCTCTCTCAGCAGGAGTGACAGACCGATCACTGCATGGAATATCGCCACATGATCCAGTCACCTCCCTCTTCCCCCTCACCCCACCGCACCCCCAGCAATAAAGACTAGGAGGCAAGGGGCAGACATCGCCTCCATAACCAACCGGACAGTTAGAGTTATTGCCCCTAGTGAGTTCACTTCATGGCGCCACATTCGAGCTAGCTCAATTTTCATACCTCCCCCCCCCCTTTCCCCCTCCCCCTCCCGATCAAACGGGTAGGTGGGAGGGCATCCTAAATTTCAGACAGGTATTTCGTAACACTACATTTGGGGGCCAGAATACCTCAGTTGGTAGAGCGCCGGACTCGTGATCCTAGGGTTGCGGGTTCGAATCTCGGTACAGGGGGATTTTTCCCTCGGAGTTAACATTGGTTCTGACTCCATTCCCCATACAGTCCTTCGAATGAGACTATAAACCGAGGTTCCGTGTGTGAACGCACACACAACATCTTGCACACACGTAAAATCCCATCCCATCACCAACTTTCGGAAGAGAAGGCCAGTTTGGCCGTTGGTATGGATGTATGTGTAGCGACACATAGCCTGCAACCTCCCCGAAGATGGAGAATGGCTGCCTTAATGGCGGGATAAAAACGGTCATACACACAAAACTCCACTGCCTGTCTATACAGGGAGTATCCGCCGGAGTATCAGCCTGTGTACGCAGAAAGAAAGAAAGAAAGTAACACTACTTTTAATAGTGAAACTCCTTTTCTAATCTTTTCCAGTCCAAACAAAACCCATCCGTTTCTCAGTTTAGGGTAAGACGCTCTCACAGATGTCTAAATTTGACAGGGTCTGTCGTTCGTATATGGTAAACTTCATTCTCAAAGGGCAGAAGAAAAAAATCTCTTGTATTTCCTTGTGCACCTCATTTATGAAGTCTTCAGATGAAAGGGATGCCAAGCGATGCTCACCTACGTGAACTTACGTGAGACACACAAAACAATGTTTATAATAATGTAGGAGGTTAGGAGTGTGTGATAAAGTAGGAGTAGGATACGTGATCAGGATATCTCTAGCTCCGACGAACAAAAAAAGAAAAAAAAAGAAAAAGGGGATGGGGGGGGGGGGGGGGGGGGGGGGGGGGGGGGGTACAAAGAGAATGCCACAACGTGGCACTGAAATCGACAGGAAGAGCTGGAAACGATTCACGATGTGGAAATGAAACTGACTTGACCAAAACGAAAAATTTCTCTTTTCTTGTGGGTGTACAACTTCAGATTCATACCACCTAGTTGATGTCATTTGAGTTGGTAATTTTTTTTGTACTTTTTTGTGTGCGAAAATTCACTGTGAGAAACGTTTAATTTCTTAAAGGACAGAGCATTGTGATATTAATTTGCCGACGTAGGACTGAATGTGTGAAAAAATGTCGTTAATAAACACTATTCCGAAATTTAGATTTGTGGTCTGATACATTCATGCCCCGAACTCACCTCCTCATCCTTTCCCCCATGTCCCCTGTATCATCCCTCCTGCTTCTTGAAAACGGCTGTTAATGTATTTGAAAAAAAAGTCGGCCCACACATTTTTAATTCGTTGCCATGGAAAAGACAATTTGAGTATGGACGCAGAGCCACATTTCAGATCGTAATGAAGTTTGTCCTGTTTGCTGAAAACAAGCTCAGTCAGACACATCGTAAGACACACACTCTGTATGTTGGCATAGGCCTTAGACCCAAACAGACACATCGTAAGACACACACTCTGTATGTTGGCATAGGCCTTAGACCCAAACAGACACATCGTAAGACACACACTATGTATGTTGGCATAGACCTTAGACCCAGTCAGACACATCGGAAGACACACACTCTGTATGTTGGCATAGACCTTAGACCCAATCAGACACATCGTAAGACACACTCTGTATGTTGGCATAGACCTTAGACCCTCTGGACCAATAAGAAACTAATATAATTCCAATGATAAGTATCGAGCACCGAGATCTTCAATCTAGGCCATAAGAGCAAGATTTGTTTATATATACATACATACAGACATATATATGTATATATATATATATATATATATATATATATTTATATATATATATATATATATATATATATATATATATATGTGTGTGTGTGTGTGTGTGTGTGTGTTTTGTGTGTGTGTGTGTGTGTGTGTGTGTGTGTGAGAGAGAGAAAGAGAGAGAGAGAGGAGAGAGAGGGAGAGAGAGAGAGAGAGAGAGAGAGAGAGAGAGAGAGAGAGAGAACTCTGTGTTTGTGTGTGTGTGTGTGTGTGTGTGTGTGTGTGTGTGTGTGTGTGTGTGTGTGTGTGTGTGTGTGTGTGTGTGGTTGTGTAATTCTATGTAATTTTTCTTGAGCTAATGTATGTTGTTGTTGTTTTTTTTCTCTGAACAAGCATCTTGAAACTCGAAAGCAGAATTCGAGAGATAGCCTCCCATATTTAGCAATGGTGTTTTATCTTTCTCATATTTTCACATCTGCTTACTGGTTCAAAGGACAAGGTTCGTCTGCATATTGTTACCCTCTGTAGGTGGGTTTTCGTTCGGTTTTTTTTTCAATCTCGGTCCGTCCTAGATTTGAAAGGTTGATATTTGTTATCCTTAACTTCTCTTCTATCACCAATCTTTTAAAGTGCTTACATTCTGTGAGGAAGTGAGTTTGGTATGGTCACACATTTCCTTTGCTGTTCGCAGCTTTCGTTTTAAACTGACATGTTTATGTTTCTAACTGTAGCCATATATGTGCTGACTTAATCCTTACATTAACACTTGTGTGGGGAGAGGTAAAATGGAAACAACACAAAGGTATGCTTTACGTTCTTGCTTCAGACCTGTAGTTATATCAATTCAAAATGGAAACAACACAAAGGTACGCTTTACGTTCTTGCTTCAGACCTGTAGTTTATCAATTCAAAATGGAAACAACACAAAGGTATGCTTTACGTTCTTGCTTCAGACCTGTAGTTATATCAATTCAAAATGGAAACAACACAAAGGTATGCTTTACGTTCTTGCTTCAGACCTGTAGTTATATCAATTCAAAATGGAAACAACACAAAGGTATGCTTTACGTTCTTGCTTCAGACCTGTAGTTATATCAATTCAAAATGGAAACAACACAAAGGTATGCTTTACGTGCTTGCTTCAGACCTGTAGTTAGATCAATTCAAAATGGAAACAACACAAAGGTGCTTGCATGCTTCAGACCAGTAGTTAGATCAATTCAAAATGGAAACAACACAAAGGTGCTTGCATGCTTCAGACCAGTAGTTAGAGCAATTCGACTGTCCTGGCATCCCCAGGGGACATACAAGGACCCCGGTGACCTTGCTGCATTTTTTTCAAGTCGGATTCGATTTCGTTTCTTTCTTTCTTTCTTTCTTTCTCTCTTTCTTTCTGTGTACGCAGGCTGATACTCCTGCAGACACTGCCTGTATAGACAGGCACTGGAGGTTTGTGTGTATAACCGTTTTTCATCCCGCCATTATGGCAACCATACTCCATCTTCGGGGAAGGTTTCGATTAATTGGTATAATGCGTCAAAGTGTGCCAACAAAAAGCAGACTGGAAGAGGGATAAAAAGGCAACCTTACATTCAGACTTTATAACAACTGAGCAGCGGGACTTTTGATTGTCAGAAACCCAGGAGATTCTAACATTATACACAAGCCAAGATATGTCACCCCGTATTCCATAAAGGATGCACACCGAGTCTGTGTGTGCACATCCCAAGAGGGATGCAGAGCTACATGTTTTGAGAGGGAGGAGAGAGAGGGGAGAGAGAGAGAGAGAGAGAGAGAGAGAGAGAGAGGAGGAGAGAGAGGAGAGAGAGAGAGAGAGAGAGAGAGAGAGGAGAGATGGGAGAGAGAGAGAGAGAGAGATGAGAGAGAGAGGGGGGGGGGGGGTCTTGAGTTTCTCAGAACACTAAGCCACTAGAATGAGGTCGTCCAAAAGTTACAAGATGGAGTCCTTAGGGGCAACAATAACAACACAGTCATCTAGGAGAAGACGTTTCCTCAGAGTGACATTAGGGATGGAGAAAATGTCCTCGTGCAATGTCTTGTGTTTAATCCTTGCATGTATCAACGGTGCCTCGGGAGTTCAACAGCAATTTAAGGTGAAGTGAAATAAAGCACTGGAAGTGGTTGCCTTTGAACTTAAGGAATGCAAACGCAGAAGAAAAAGTCAGGCGTCTAAAGGAAACCTCTGGAAGAAATTGTTTTAATACTCCTTATAGTAGGTTTCTTTCTATCTTTCTTTCTTTCTGTCATCCTTATTCCTTCCATTCATTCTTTCTTTTTTTCCTTTTCTGCTTAAAAGAATAATCGCTTATTTATATGCTGATCTAGACAGGTGTCTAAAGGGAAAACTCTGAAAGGAATTGTTTCAATATCCCTTATAGTAGGGTTTCAATATCCCTTATTGTAGGGTTCTTTTTATCTTTCTTTCTTTCTTTCTTTTCCCTTCCATTCATTCATTCTTTCTTTCTTCTTTTTTTCTTTTCTGCTGAAAAAAAAACAACAACTGCATATTTATATGCTGATCTAATACAATTGAGTGGGACTCGTGTCTTTGAAACTTCAATTTTCAAATCATGGTTTCTTTCATACGTCTTCCTGAAACAAGTCTGTCCCTCAATTATCCGATGATTGTGGAGCTTTGTAGGTGATATTCATAAGGTACATGGTGTGCATTGGCCCATTCGTTCGCTACAATGAAACACATTCCTAGATTTTTCATCCATTTCACAACAGTACCATTTGTCTAAAGTTAAAAAGACATTTTTCTCTGCCTTTCCATCCAGTTACTTCAGCTAATTCCTAGGACTCACAGATAGATTTGAAAGCTGATGATGGAACTCTAGACTCTACATGAAAAAGAATGTCAAGATAAATAGTGGATGACATGTGCATTCTAAGAAGATATTTGCATCGTGCTAATATTCGCTTTTTGTCGATTTCTCCCACCTACTCATTGGCGTTCCCTCCAATTTCCAGTCTCGAATAAAGAGAAACAGATAAAGGAATGCTAAAACGAGGTCAGAATCTGAAGAAACTACTGTATAGCTGTCTCCAAAGCTCACATTTTTTTCAAGGAGAGAGAGAGAGAGAGAGAGAGAGAGAGAGAGAGAGAGAGAGAGAGAGGGGAGAGAGAGAGAGCAGACAGACAGACAGACAGACAGACACAATTTTACCTTACATTCATCTTCAGAGAGAGAAAGAATCAGACATAAATTGACCTTATTTTCTGTGATGAGTCATTAACTCTGCCACACATCCAGACAGAACACCTTTCTCTGTCTGTCTGTCTGTCTGTCTGTCTGTCTGTCTGTCTGTCTGTCTCTCTGTCTCTGTCTCTGTCTGTTTGTCTGTCTATCTGTCTGTGTGTCTCCGACTTTCTCTCTGTCTGTGTGTCTGTCTGTCTGTGTGTCTGTCTGTCTGTCTCTCTCTCATGGTATACTCACATGCAGACGTCTGAGGTTATTCCTGCTTTATGCTGTCATTGTCGAGAGTATTTGCTCTGTTTTGACGTCGGAAATTTATCACTTTGTGTCTAATGTGATGGGTTTCTCGACTGCGCACTTTGTCTGTTGACGGCCTAATTCATCGGCTGTGCTGACAGAATGTTCTTCCACGTATTCCTCTCGACAAGTGTTATTACCAGACGGCAATCCTTCCCTAGCCAGTGGTACCGTGAGGGTGTTATGGCAGGTGAATGTATGTATGTTGAACGGCTCTCTGGTGCGTGATGCTGTGTGGTGTTGTTGTTTTTTTTTCAGTCCTGGATATTGACCCAGAGCCACTCAGTGATATCGTGTTTGCCTGAGCGATGAGCCAAGTGCTCTGAACCCCAGTGTCTGGTTCACATGGGGATTTTTCTGTCTTTTTTGGTACTCCCAGTTGTTGAGTACTTTACAATGGGAACGAAGAAATACTGTCTGTGTGTCTGTCTGTCTGTCTGTCCGTGGTCAAAATGTGTTCCACTCGCTCCAGACAAAACTACTGGGCCGATCTTCCTGACAATTTGTAGGTATGTTCATTATGGATCCCGCATGATGCCCGATGTTTTATTTATCCGTTATATCCGTTAGTAACGGCTATAACAGCCCATAACGGTTTTTCTTTTTTTATGGAATATCTCAGAACATACTTGGCCGATCTTTCTGAAAATTTGTAGGTATGTTCATTATGGGTCACAGATGATGGCCGATGTTTACCAGAATAGCCGTTACTAACGGCTATAACGGCCCAAAACAGTTTTTCCACTATATGGAATATCTGACGCGTATTCAAGATAAACTGGGAGTACGTTTGTATGCTTTGCATCTCGTTTAATCTTCATGTCCTCCCTGTACACTGTGTGAACTGCCTGCCTTATCTTCTAACCAGCTCCTCTGGATTTGTCGAGTTGTGGTGGTTCTTCATTTGGCCCTTGGATACGTCCGTGGGGTGTGTGTGTGTGTGTGTGTGTGTGTGTGTGTGTGTGTGTGTGTGTGTGTGTGTGTGTGTGTTGTGTGTGTGTGTGTGTGTGTGTGTGTGTGTGTGTGTGTGTGTGTGTGTGTGTGTGTGTTTTCTGTCGCTTTTCTAGAATGGAATGTAGTCATTTTTGTTTGTTTGTCTGTGTGTCATTAAGCACTAGCTATTCCATCTGTATAATTATTTACTGTTAAAGTCTATATTAAGGATTACAGCAGAAAACAAAGGTGTAAAGAGAATGAATCAAGAGGAGAGAGGGCACGATAGTGTCAAATACCACAGGGACAGATGTGTGTGTGGTGTGTGTGTGTGTGTGTGTGTGTGTGTGTGTGTGTGTGTGTGTGTGTGTGTGTGTGTGTGTGTGTGTGTGTGTGTGTGTGTGTGTGTGATGTGTCTGCGCGCGCGCGCGCGTGCGTGCGTGCGTGCGTGTGTGTGTGTGCGTGCGTGTGTGTGTGCGCGTGCGTGCGTGAGTGCGTGCGTGCATGCGCACACGCGCGCGCGCGCGTGTGTGTATGTGTGTGTGTGTGTGCGCGCGCGCACGCGCGCGCGCGCGCGCTCGTGTGTGTGTGTGTGTGTGTGTGTGTGTGTGTGTGTGTGTGTGTGTGTGTGTGTGTGTGTGTGTGTGTGTGTGTGTGTGTGTGTGTGTGTGTGTGTGTGTGTGTGTGTGCGTGTGTGTGTGTGTGTGTGCTTTCTGTCGCTTTTCTAGAATGGAAATTAATCATTTTAATAATGTGTGTGTGTGTGTGTGGTGTGTGTGCGTGTGCGTGTGCGTGTGTGTGTGTGTGTTCTGTCGCTTTTCTAAAATGGAAATTAATCATTTTAGTACTTTTCTGTTTATCTTCAAATGAGTGCAGTTACTCGTTGTTGTTTTTTTAAATATCGGAGTACATCCAAATTCTTCAAGCAGATGTACTTATGTATGGACTTTTGAAAGTGATTTTCACACTTTTGACCTTTCTTGTCACGAGATTGGGAATATAGTTTTGGAGAATGACTTGTATATGTTCTTGCGCATAAGTAATGACTGTCATATTTCTGTTGGTAAGAAACGTTAACCAAATCACTCATTGCTAGCGGTCTCCAATAAACTAACAACATATAGGCGGGTACGTTCATCTTCTTTGAATTAAAGATTTTTGCCATAGCTTCGATTTTTCTGTCTTGCATGCTGTGCAAGACTTTGCATAGTTTGAACTTTTATCCTCAGCTAAGTCATCAGCAAACTCAATCTGTGCAGTTTTCCTTTTAACAAAAAAATCAGCTGAGCAGCTTGAATATTTTTTCGTGGTAGAAATCCAGGAAATTCTAACATCATATATAACGCATCTTTTGCAAGCCCTTATTGCATGCAGGATGCACACAAAGTCTGTGTGTGCATTCCTCAAAAGATGCATGGTTTTACATTTTGAGAGAAAAGAAAGAGAGAGAACGAACGAACGAACGAACATACGAACGTACGAAATTTTGTTTATTCAGGGATGTGAGATAAGCATACAAGCGTGCTTTTTTACACTCAGCCCTGAGGCTAAACAAAAATTCACAACAATAGTGCAGAAAGTAAATTGTCTATATATGTAACAAGTGTAGCAAAGAAGAAGAAGAAAGTATGAGAGAGAAGAGAGAGAGGAGAGAGAGAGAGAGAGAGAGAGAGAGAAGAGAGAGAGAGAGAGAGAGGGGAAGATTATTTTGTGTGGATATATACGTAAACTAAAAAAGCCTCTTCTGGCTAAGTCCTCAAAGAGAGAGAGAGAGAGAGAGAGAGGGAGGAGGAGAGAGAGAGAGAGAGAGAGAGAGAGAGAGAGAGAGAGAGAGAGAGAGGAGAGAGAGAGAGAGAGAGAGAGATTCTGGGCTTTTCAGAACTCTAAACCTCTAGAATGAGGTCAGCCAAAAGTTACAACACGGAGTCAGAGGTAATAACAATAACAAGAATGTCGTCAAGAAGAAGACGTTTCGTCAGTCTGACATTAGGGATGGAGAAAATGTCCTCCTGTGATATGCTGTGTCTAATCTTCAACATGTTTCAACTATGGGCGTTAGCGACAATTCAAGGTAAAGGAGTGAAATATAGAACAGGAAATGGTCGCTTTTGAACTTTAAAAAATATTGATGGAAACGCAGAAAACGATGACAGAGGGAGGGAACTCTGAAAGAAATTATTTTGATACAACACATTAGTTCCCTTTCTTCCTTTCTTTCTTTGGATTTTCTTTTATTTTAAATCAATGGCGATGTATCTGTTTTTCTAATCTAATGTGATGGTACTCATGTTTTTCAAACTTAAATTTTAAATCATTTTTACTTTCGGAGGCTTTCTCTCTCCTTTAAAAGGTGAAGAAGCACCCTGGTGCATTCCATGTCATGTACCACTCACAGTGAAACACAGTCTTTTAGAGTGTTGGGACTTGCACGATGTGAGACTTTACGGCGGACTCTATGGAAACCCTGTTCGGAGATGTCCCATCTGATGTGATCTTTGAGTTTTTGAAAGAGATTAACATGTTTCATCTGATCTAAGATTTTACGAAAGAAAGATTTTTTTTCGCGAAGTTTCTGGTGCGTTTTTAAAAGATGTATTTTAAAGAGATGTGTGAATGTTGTTGTTGTTGTTGTTGTTGTTGTTTTTGATGACTTCAGAGTTGACTTCAACGTGGTGACAGCCCTGATATGGCCCTTTGCGGTCGGCTGGGTTTTAAGCAACAGTATCCTACCTGACCTCTCTCAACGGTGGGTCTGTCAATTGCCAGCTGTTCAGACAGATTTGTGGGCGATATTCCTTTCATACATGTTGTGTATTGTCTCATTTGTTCGCTACAGTAAAACAGGTTTGTAGATTTGTCATCCATTAGTATCAATTCAAGTTTCATTTCAAAATGTGATCTCTGCCTTCTCATCCATTTCTTCCTGTTTCTCCCACAAACTCATTGAAATTCTGGCCAATGTACTGTCAGCAATGAAAAGAAAGAGATGTACGAACGCTAAACAGATCTCAGAATCTGAAGAAACTATCGTACAGATGATCTCAAAAATTCACTTTTCTCAGAGAGAGAGAGAGAGAGAGAGAGAGAGAGAGAGAGAGAGAGAGAGAGAGGAGAGAGAGGGAGAGGAGAGAGAGAGAGAGAGAGAGAGAGAGAGAGAAAAGCCTGTAAGTTAAAAACAACAACAACAACAACAACAAAACAGACAACAGAGAAAGAAAGAAAGAAAAGAAACGAACGATCGAAAGAAAGAAAGAAAGAAAGAAAGAAAGGCAGACGGGCAGACAGACAGACAGAAAGAAAGAATGAAAGAAAAAAGAAAGAATGAAACAATGTAAAAAGTAACACAGCAACTTCTTTCAGATGCCTGTTTTTTTTTTCTTCTTTTTTCTGCCGTTCCATCTATAAAGTTCAAAACCAACCATTTCCTGTTCTTTATTTGACATCCTCACCTTAGTTACTTAAAACATGACGAGAATTAAGCATAAGATATTGCATTTTCTACATCCTAATGTTAGTGTCGGGAGTCTGCTTCCAGACGGCTTTGTTGTTATTGTTATCACCACGTGCATGTTGTGACTTTACGCTGATGTCATTCTAGAGGCCTAGAATTCTGAGAAACTCGCAATCCTCTCTCTCTCTCTCTCTCTCTCTCTCTCTCTCTCTCTCTCTCTCTCTCTCTCTCTCTCTCCTCTCTCTCTCTCTCTCTCTCTCTCTCTCTCTCTCTCTCTCTCTAGGACGTTGGCCGGCCCAGAGATACTCATGGTCATTCAGTAGAGGGAACAAACTTTCAGTGTGCACCGGTTTTGCTGTCACAGTGTAGCGGTTTAGCAGTGAACTTGCACGTGCTGATCAAGAGACGGGTGACCAGGTGTGTTGTGCCAGTGGTACAGCCAGCGTAGAATGTGAAGATGTGCATGTTGACACTGAGCATGTGTTGAATGACTCGGCTTCAGACACCGCGTGTGACGCATTACATGACAGAGGGGGCGGGCTCTCTCCCGTGTTCACTGAAAGTCTTGACCCAGATCGCTCTGTTGTATATAATAATTCTAAATGTTTGTCTTTTCTTCACTGGAATGTAAATGGTTTACTTTCTAAATTACATGATAAAGAATTTGTATCGTTTGTTTGTTCCTTCGATTTCATTTGTTTTGTTGAAACATTTTTGGAAGAGTTTCATTCGTCAATATTTATGGGATATAAGAAATTCTGTAAGCCTGCCATTAAACTTACAACCCGTGGAAGGCGCTCTGGTGGACTCGTTTGTCTTGTGAGGCACGAACTCTGTTCATTTGTTGAATTATTGGATATTCAATCGGATTGTTGTTTTGCTTTTGTGATTGATAAATCTCTGATGTGCTTGAACAAAAATATTTTGTACATCTGCGCTTACATACCACCGGCAGACTCACCTTATTATACATATGCTGGCAATGACAATGGAATAAGTATGCTTGAAGAGTTTGTGAGTGATTGTTTACTTTCTGTTGATGATGCTTATGTGTTATTAAGTGGAGATTTTAACAGCAGGACTTCAAATATTCACATGATTTGGAAGACGATGGGTTGCCTTTTGGCCATAAGCATTTAAGTAATCCTGTATGTACGAACAGGAAGTCCGAAGATACTGTGCTGAACAACTACGGTAAGATGTTGATTAATATGTGCACTGCTTTGAATTTGAATATTGTGAATGGTATGTGTCAGGGCGATTTCGACAATCGCTACACATACATTTCTGAGAGAGGCAATAGCGTCAATGATTATTTTATAATGTCACGTGATTTGCTTGCAAAATTTGTTAATAATTGTGAACTGCATGTGTTAGAAAGAGTTGAATCTGACCATATGCCTGTAATGATGAAATTCAGTTTTTCTAATGAAAACATAAATAATGCGAAAATGAATATTGGTAGATGTGTAATGGAGAAGTATGTATGGAATGAGACTTATGCCAGTACTTTCAGTGATGCAATGTGCTCTCCTGAAATTCAGGAGAGAATAGAAATGGCGATTACAAAAATTGGTGTTGATGTTAACGAATCTTTGAGTATATTTAACAGTTGCCTAAAAGATGCAGCTGAATGTATGAAAAAACAGTTTAGCATAAATGCAAAACAAAGTTGTGATGACTGGTATGACGTAGAGTGTCGTAACGGTAAAAGAAAGGCCCGTAACCATTTAAATAAATATCGTCGCACTTTATTACCCCCTGATCATTTTTCTTACTGTGCAGCCAGGCGTGAATACAAGAATCTGTTGAAACACAAACGTAAACAGTTTAACAGTAATTTAGTAGAACAGTTGGTTTCTTCTGTGAATGACCAAAGGGAGTTTTGGAACTCAATGCGTAAAATCAACAATAAAGGAAAACAACCGTCTAATAACATTGGTTTGGAAGACTGGTTTCAACATTTTCAGAAACTGCTTGAAAAAAGACGTTGACACAGATGATGTTACAGATGAGGAAGGCAGTGGAAATGTTCAACATGACTCCAGTGATGATAGTAATTCCAGTAACGATTATTTCAATCGTCCAATTTCAAGGGATGAAATTATGATGGCCTTAAGAAAACTGAAAAAGTCATAAAGCTAGTGGCCCTGATAGTATTATTGGTGAAATGGTGAAAAATGCATGTAAGTCTAATTTGATATTGGATTTTTGTTACAAAGTATTTCAATTCTGTATTTGACAGGGGTGTTTTTTCCTGTGCTGTGGACAGAATCAATAGTTCTTCCTTTATATAAAAAGGGTAATGTTGATGATCCTAATAATTATAGAGGAATTTCTTTGTGTAATGTTTGTAGTAAATTGTACAGTACTGTTATCAATGCAAGACTGCAGGAGTGGGTAGAGGAAAAGAACCTCACAGGTGAATGCCAAGCTGGATTTAAACGAAATTACTCCACGATAGACCACATGTTCACTTTAATGGCGTTTGTGCAAAGCAGTTTTGTTTGAATCGTAAATTATACGTCGCTTTTATTGATTTTGAGAAAGCATTTGATTCTGTTAACAGGAGTATATTATGGCGAATTTTGTTTTTAAAAATGGGATAAGAGGTAAATTGTATCAATGTGTCATGAGCATGTACGACTCTGTAAAAGCTAGAGTAAGAAGCGGCGGTTCTCTGACTGATTATATAACCTGTACAACTGGAGTTAAACAAGGGGATGTTTGTAGTCCCATTTTGTTTTCTTTGTTCATTAATGAATTAACGAAAGAAGTGACTAATTCTGGACGACATGGAGCAAAATTCATAAATGATTTTTTGGAAATTTTCATTCTTCTTTTAGCTGACGATGTTGCATTGATGTCTGAAACGATAGTTGGTTTACAAACCCAGTTGAACAGTTTAGAAAGAGCATCCGCTTCACTTCGATTAAACATAAACATGAATAAAAGCAATATAATTGTGTTCAGAAAGGGTGGATATCTTGCAGCCAGAGAAAGGTGGGTATATAATGGAACTGCTATGCCCGTTGTGAATGCTTACAAATATCTTGGCATATATTTTTCTACACGTTTAAGCTTTACCTTCGCTTGTAAAGATCTTGCAAGTAGAGCTAAATATGCATTATTGTGTATACTGAAGAAATTAACGATGTTGAATAATGAATCTTTGACTTTATTTTTGAAATTATTTGATGCTCAAATTCAACCGATGCTACAATATGGTGCTGAAATATGGGGTTTTGATTCTGCTGCTATGCACATTGAGAAAATCCACCTGTATGCTCTTAAGAAATTTATAGGTGTTTCTTTGAAAACACCGAACGATCTGGTATATGGAGAGACCAATAGATACCCTATACATTTAACTTCAGTGGTAAAGTGTATTCGTTACTGGCTAAGAATAACACAAATGGAACAACACAGATTGCCATACAAAGCCTACACTATGCTTTAAGAGTTAGATAACAGGGGAAAGAAAAACTGGACCTCTAATTTAAGACTAAAATTGTATGAATTCGGATTTGGTTTTGTGTGGGAAAACCAGGGTGCTGGTGATGTAAATGGTTTTGTTCGTGTGTTTCGGCAAAGATTGATTGATTGTAGTTGGCAGAGGTGGAACTCGCATGTTGAAGATAGCCCTAGGTTTCTATTTACAGACTATTAAATCCTATGCATTGCATTCCTACCTATTTGTCAATGGCGATTAATAAACATTTGAGACATGCTGTGACAAAGTTTAGATTGGGTATTTCAGATATCTTTGCACATTCTCAACGATATAGAGTTGTAGGTGATCGTATGATTTTTTGTGCATTGTGTCACGAATCGCAGGAGAATGAAGTTCATTTTGTTCTTTCATGTCCAGAATTAAGTGATTTAAGACAACAGTATATCCCTCCTAAATACTTTAGACATCCATCCTTGTTTAAATTAATCTTGTTAATGGCATCGACAAATGATAAAATAGTGAAACAGTTTGCTGTTTATTTGTACAGAGGTTTTAAACAGCGTAACTCTATGTTAGCTTAAAGTTGTTTACATCATCTACTAGAAATGTGTCGTGTAAAGTTGCTCTGTGTACATCCCCCTTCTAAGGGGCTATGGCCTATACGAATAAAAGACTTGTCTTGTCTTGTCTTGTCTTGTCTCTCTCTCTCTCTCTCTCTCTCTCTCTCTCTCTCTCTCTCTGTGTCTCTCTCTCTCTCCCCCTCTCTGTCTCTCTCTCTCTCTTCTCTCTCTCTCTCTCCCTCTCCTCTCTCTCTCTCTCTCTCTCTCTCTTCTCTCTCTCTCTCTCTCTCTCTCTCTCTCTCTCTCTCTGCGGACGACTGAGGTCGCTATTGCTTTATGCTGTCATTCACAAGAATACGTCTACCACTGTGCTGTCGGAAATGTTATCACTAAGTTTAATGTGATGTGCGTCACGACTCTGCATTTTGTCGTTGGACAGCCTAGTTTAATGGCTGTGATGACAGAATTGCCTTCAATGTAGTCATCTCGACAAATCTTATTAACAGACGGTAATTCTTCCTGAACCAGTAGCACCATGCAGCTATACGGCAGGTGAGCGTGTAGGGTGTTGAACCGCTCTGCTTCTTCCTGAACCAGTAGCACCATGCGGCTATACGGCAGGTGAGCGTGTAGGGTGTTGAACTGCTCTGCTTCTTCCTGAACCAGTAGCACCATGCAGCTATACGGCGGGTGAGCGTGTAGGGTGTTGAACTGCTCTGCTGTGCGAGATGCTGCGTGCTGTATTTCTTGCACATTGACCCCAGAGCAGTCTGTGATGACGTGTTTGCCTGAGCGAGAAGCTGAGAGCCATGGCCCCAGTGTATCGCCCACGCCGGGATTTTGCTGTCTCTTTCAATCTTCGTGCCCTCCCGGTGCAATGTTTGTACTGTCAGCCTGAAGCTTAAACAAAGCTCCTCTGGATCTTTAGTGCTGTAGCGTTTATTCATCTGTCAATATGGTTATGAGTCTGACCAGCGCGTTGGGTTAATGCGTAGGTCAGACATCCGCTGAGTCGTAGCCACGAGACCCTCTTCTTCTATTGTCTCATCTTAGTTGTTAATTCATTTATCCATCAGCTTCAAATCATGCGTAATGTGGTCTCAAAACTTAGCGGATGTGGTGTAGCGTATATGGGCTAGTCCGCACGCAGTTACGCTTCTTCGATGAAACTGAAACTGAAAGTAATATGGTTATGGCCACCATCAAACTTTATCTCAATTTCTGGCTGTCTCTCTCTTTACACCACTAATATCTGCTGTAAACTAGAATGCAAATTGTAGTAGTTGATGAATAGACGGATTAGCCTGTGCTTAAGATATATGAATGGATAACAAATCAAATTAAACCGAAACGAAGACTTTCAGACGGTTTTAACAAGAAATATAAACAAACAGTATCTTTGCTTCCATAATGATCCTGTTCTAACCTCCAGTATCATCCTGAGAGATAGGGACACTGAAGCAGTTGCACAGCCTCTGGACTGACATTCACCCAGATTTGCAGATCTGGTGTTTCAAAGTGCCTAAGTGTCACGCTCTTTATCTAGCAGAAAACCAATTGGGAAAGAAAAGGTGTTGGCTTATGCCTGATCCATAAGTCAGACATGGTTACAAACTATATATCAGAATTCTGTGTTCCATTGTTGGCACACTTCAGGACCCTGCCATAGATGCTGGCAGTAAGCGAGGTGAACACACAACTCTTATTTACACCACCAATAATAATGTACACCCACCGCTCAGCCTGATTCTGCTGTCAGCGTATATCCTGGCTCCACCACCAATGATAATGTACACCCACCGCTCAGCCTGATTCTGCTGTCAGCGTATATCCTGGCCCCAGACTGCCCAGAATGACTTCACAGGAAAAGTATCATGACGACATCTTGGCCCCAGACTGCCCAGGATGACTTCACAGGATAAGTATCATGACGACATCCTGGCCCCAGACTGCCCAGGATGACTTCACAGGATAAGTATCATGACGACATCTTGGCCCCAGACTGCCCAGGATGACTTCACAGGATAAGTATCATGACGACATCCTGGCCCCAGACTGTCCAGGATGACTTCACAGGATAAGTATCATGACGACATCCTGGCCCCAGACTGCCCAGGATGACTTCACAGGATAAGTATCATGACGACATCCTGGCCCCAGACTGCCCAGGATGACTTCACAGGATAAGTATCATGACGACATCCTGGCCCCAGACTGTCCAGGATGACTTCACAGGATAAGTATCATGACGACATCCTGGCCCCAGATTGCCCATCGTTAGTTGACAATGACCAGCACTATGTCAGCGTTAAGGTTCCAGACTGACTCCTCACCAGCTGACGGTGACCAGAGCTATGGCGTCATCGTGGCACGAGACTATCTATCGCCAGTTCATGGTGACTAGCACCATGACGTCACTATTGCCCTAGACTCCCCAATGCTAGGTGACAATGAGCAGTACCATCGCATGAAGATTCCCTCTGCCCGCCCCTTTTTCCACTGCCCTTGAATTTCACCTTCTGTGCAGATCGCGATCCTGGTCTCCTTAGGAGCACAGTCAAAATCAAACCGGGAGGGAAGAAAATAAGCATCCGAATTACTATGTGAGTTGAGAGCTAAATGTCCATGGTTCATGGTAATTCAAGAGAAAATCAGCTCGTACACACACACACACACACACACACACACACACACACACACACACACACACACACACACACACACACACACACACACACACACACACATACACACACACAATCACACACAATCACAGAGAGAGAGAGAGAGAGAGAGAGAGAGAGAGAGAGAGAGAGAGAGAGAGAGAGAGAGAGAGAGAGAGAGAGAGAGAGAGAGAGAGAGAGAGAGAGAGAGAGAGAGAGAGAGAGAGAGAGAGAGAGAGGATTTTGAGTGTATCGGAACTCTAAGCCCGTAGAACAGCAATAGCAACACAGTCATGTAGAAGAAGACGTTTCCTCAGTCTGACATTAGGGATGGGGAAAATGTCCTCCTGCAATGTGTTATGCCTAATCCTCGCCATGTATCACAAT
>CM031611.1:8909725-8912225 GCA_018398815.1 Conus ventricosus | reverse complement strand
CTGGTATTTCTGAACACACATTCTCTGTGATGTTTCCTGGTTATTCTCTCTAGTATTTCTGAACACACATTCTCTGTGATGTTTCCTGGTTATTCTCTCTGGTATTTCTGAACACACATTCTCTGTGATGTTTCCTGGTTATTCTCTCTGGTATTTCTGAACACACATTCTCTGTGATGTTTCCTGGTTATTCTCTCTGGTATTTCTGAACACACATTCTCTGTGATGTTTCCTGGTTATTCTCTCTAGTATTTCTGAACACACATTCTCTGTGATGTTTCCTGGTTATTCTCTCTAGTATTTCTGAACACACATTCTCTGTGATGTTTCCTGGTTATTCTCTCTAGTATTTCTGAACACACATTCCCTGTGATGTTTCCTGGTTATTCTCTCTAGTATTTCTGAACACACATTCTCTGTGATGTTTCCTGGCTATTCTCTCTGGTATTTCTGAACACACATTCTCTGTGATGTTTCCTGGTTATTCTCTCTGGTATTTCTGAACACACATTCTCAATCCTCGCCATTTCACACCAGGCTCCAGTATTAATTTTGTTGGGAAGCTGTGCTTGTTGTTGTTGCTGCTGCCGTTTTTGTTGTCGTTTTTATTGTCCCTTTTCATAGAAAAATCAATTGTGACAGGGTTTCGGTCGTAGTTCTATTTCGATAATGCCATTATCAGATCTGACATAGTCTCAGGACTTGTAAGTGTACTCTCTTGGTTGTAAGATGTGGTCACAGACTGGTCAGAACACTAAAACAAATTGGAATCTTTATGTCACCGTTATCCCCTCAGAGCCAGAACCATTAGAACCCAGTGAAAGTGGAGTCCAGTGTGGCACCTCTTTCTTGCTTTTCTGGAAGTGAATTAATAATAATAATAATGAATACTTATATAGCGCCTATTCTCGGCTAGAGACCAAGCTCTAAGCGCTTTACAATCCACACTCATTTACACAACGGGCTGCCTACCTGGGTAGTGCAGACTGAAGAGCTGCCAGCCGGCGCTTCATTCAGTCGTTTCCCGTGTCATCCAGTCAGTATCCTTCAATATCGTTCACTCAATTTTCTAACTTCCTTCAGTCTTTCCATTTCTCACGCAGGGTGAATGCTATGTGTAACGTGTCATCCATACCAACGGCCAAACTGGCCTACTCTTCCGAAAGTTGGTGATGGGATTTTACGTGTGTGCAAGATGTGATGCGTGCGTTCACACACGGAACCTCGGTTTATTGTCTCATTCGAAGGACTGTAAGGGAAATGGAGTCAGAACCAATGTTAACTCCGAGGGAAAAATCCCCCTGTCCCGAAACGGCCCGGCGGAGATTCGAACCCGCAACCCCAGGATCACCAAGATTACGAGTCCGGCTTTCTACCAACTGAGCTATTCCGGAGAATTGCAGGCGAAGAAACCACACTGTGGCGCAGTATTATCGAGATGATGCGGAAACGTCACGAGGCGCGGCCACAAAGGAATACTATCATCAGGTCTCGCTGAGTCTTCTTTGCTCAGAAAATAATCGTTGACAGACAACGTTCGACAGGTGACCAGTCTGCCAAGACCTTTATTTCATAGGATTGTAAAAAATATCAAGTCTAATATCGTCGCGAGATGTTCAGGCGTTTGAAGTCAGTGCAGTGGGTATTATGATGCCGGTCTGATTCGTTTGGGAACTTCAATAAAGAGACGAACACATGCAAAGTAGTTCGACTTTCATTTTCATTTTGAATTAGCAGTATTCGATCGAACCGTGGTGAAAGCGTTTACCGACTGAACCAGGGAGAGGGTTCGATACTGAACTCTCTCTCTCTCTCTCTCTCTCTCTCTCTCTCTCTCTCTCTCTCTCTCTCTCTCTCTCTCTCTCCTCTCTCTCTCTCTCTTTTACGTTGATCTGGTCGATTTCTGTTTAAAATTCTGATTTTGATTTCTACCCAGCGACTTAGTGCTGGTATGGCGTGAAAACATGAGCTATTTTGAGTCAAAGATTTCCTTTACTGTCCGCACTCGGTGTTTGTTAATATGTGTTTAGTTTCAAACCAGAGGCTACAGGCGAGATATACTTTCTTAACCGTAATGCTTCTCCTGCAGCGCGGGTGGAGGAAAATCAATGTATCACCCAGAGGGAATATTTCACTTGCTCACTTTACTTGCTCCCTTCAGATCTGCAGTTAGACCAACCTGAATATCTTAGCAGCCTTCGGGTCAAGTCCACATCCCAATGGCCATGCTGTATATTTGTTCACGAAGGTTTTGACTGAACGACGAAGTGTGTCATCAAAAGATAGGCCCAAGCATGTATTTTTCATGTATATATTATGTCATTCCCATCTGTGAGTATACAATTACAGGGATGAGATTAGGGGATGGGGCGGTGGTGTCTCTTTGACCAGAAGGGGCAGGGTACCCAGTTTTATTATTTTTTTATCAAAGAGATGCGGTTCGTATGGCGGATGTTCTGGTTTACAAACTGAAGAACACTCGAAAACAAGTTATACTGAA
>CM031611.1:8892225-8899725 GCA_018398815.1 Conus ventricosus | reverse complement strand
ATCTGTCCGAAGAATCGACCATGTTCTGAATCAGTTTTTCAGAGGATGAAGTCATTCAAGCTATTTCTAAACTCAAGAAAAATAAAGCTAGCGGAATAGACGATGTTTCCGCAGAAATGTTAAAATCTGGAGGTCCAGCTGTACATAAATTTCTGACAAAACTGTTTAATACCGTTTTTGATAAAGGAGTTTATCCTCGTGAGTGGACGAAATCTATTATCATACCAGTATTTAAGAAAGGCAACCCCGATGATACTGATAATTATAGAGGAGTTTCTTTGCTGAGCATCATATCTAAGTGTTATACATCAATATTAAACACAAGACTGTACACATGGTTAGAAAACAATAACTTTATTTCAGAAAATCAGGCAGGATTTCGAAGAAACCACTCTACTGTTGATCATATTTTACAGTGTATGCTGCTATCCAGAAATGTATGAATAAGAAAGGTACAAAACTATATGTTGCTTTCGTTGATTTTAGAAAGGCTTTCGACTGTGCGTCATCACAAACTTTTGGAATGTATAAAAAAACAAAATGTGAAAGGGAAATTTTTGGCGTCTCTCAAAGCAATGTACAATTCATTATTGTCGTGTGTTCGATCAAATCATTAATTTTCTGAAATGTTTGATTGCCCAATAGGAGTAAGACAAGGATGTGTTTTGAGCCCCACATTTATTTCAATGTTTATTAACCAGTTTGGCAACTCACATAGAAGAAAAGGTAAACATGGTGTGCAGCTGTTACCGGGAATTATGGAGTTATTTATATTATTGTTCGCAGATGATGTTGTACTGCTGTCAACTTCCCCAACTGTCTACAGAATCAGCTGAATATTTTACACACATGTTGCAATAACATGAAGTTATATGTAAATATCGAAAAAACAAAAGTTATGGTATTCAGAAAAGGGGATTCCTGGGAAAGCATGAAAAATGGTTCTATGATGGTACAAGACTAGAGGTGGTAAATAGTTATTGTTATTTAGGGTTTAATTTCACAACTATGATTAGTGCTAGAAAAGGCACAATGCATTTGGCAACAAAAGGAAAGAAAGCCGTTTTACAGCTGTGGCAGGGTTTTCCAAAAGTATAAGGAAATGAGTTCAATTACCTTTTTTAAAATTTTGATGTACAGATTCAGCCAATACTATTATACTCATCAGAAGTGTGGGGTTAAATAGACTGGATCATATAGAAAAAGTACATTTAATGGCATGTAAAAGGTTTATGGGTGTTCCAAGTAGAACTCCTAATAAGATGGTATATGAGATCTGGAAGATACCCTCTGTATGTTATTCTTACGTTGCATGTTTAAGATTTTGGTTTAAATTGTTGCATATGGGTGCTGAAAGACTGCCACATAAAGCTTACATGATGTTGCTTGAATTAGACAGAGTTGGCAAAAACTGTTGGGTTTCAAAGGTAAGAGAAACTTTGTGTGAAACGGGATTCAGTATTGTTTGGTTGCAACAAGGAGTTGGTGATGTTAAACAGTTTTTGAATTTGTTTAAACAAAGAATTGTCGATCTCTTTATTCAAGAGTGGAACGCAACTATCAGAGATCGGGATAGATATAGCACTTACAGAGCATTTAAAACTGTTTTTGAAAAAGAAAGGTATGTTTGTGACATGGATATCTATTGTTTTCGTGTAGCCATTTCTCAGTTAAGATTTAACGTGCTTCCTCTGAATAATAATGTGCATCGGTACAGTGAATCTGTCGAAGATAAAAATTGTTTATTTTGTGAAGGTCAAGTTGAAAATGAGCATCATTTCTTATTTGATTGTTGCCTGTATATAGACCTTCGAGCTAAATTTCTAAAAGAATCAATGAAAGTGCCTGTAAATGTTCTGTTGAAAGCAACGAGTATGAATCATAGGCACAATGTTTCAAGATATGTGTTCCATGCGATTAACAAAAGAAATAAGTTATATTTTAGACGAAAATGACTGGCTGATTATTACGGCTCGATAACTTTGATACTTTATTTGTGCTTCATGATATATAGATCTTCATCATTCACTCATGTAGCGTAGCTTTGTTTGCTAAGATACGTTCATTTAGAATTTCTACTACACATTTATGTTTAGAAGAGACTGTCAATATTGTGAATGTGAAACTGTGGAATATATTTTATCTTTTTCACCTCCTCCCTTCACCCCCCCCCCCTCCTCATTCCTTGCTCGCCCCCATCTCCTAGACTCCCTTCCCCAGCCCCACCACTCCCATTTCCATTTGGTACCTCCATGTATTGTGGCCAAAGGCCGACGTACATTAAAATTCTGAGTTCTGAGTTCTGTCTTCCTGTCTGACTGTCTGTCTGTCTCTCTCTCTCTCTCTCTCTCTCTCTCTCTCTCTTCTCTCTCTCCTCTCTCTCTCTCTCTCTCTCTTTTGATATCGACCATATGTTTACATTGTTTGCATTTGTTCAGAAACAATGTTCGTTAAATCCAAAATTTTATGTTGTGGACATTGACTTCAAAACAGCCTTTGACTCCATCACTAGAAAGCATTATGGACTATATTATTAAAATGGTGTCAAGGAGACATTATTTGGCTATGTTAGAGCCGTGTACAAAGTTGTTAAGACAAGGGTAAGAAGTGGTTCCAATATGACAGATTATATTGTTTTGCTGGGGTAAGGGAAGGTGATGTTTGTAGTCCTGTGCTATTTGTTATATTCATTAATGAGCTTGCCATTGAGGTTATTCATAATGGCCTTCATGGTGGACGATTTCAAGATGTGTTCGAATTTTTTTAAATCCTACTGTTAACAGATGATGTTGCTTGCTTACAGCGTCAGTCAAATAATCTGAGCAGGACTGCCTCTGCATTAGACTTGAAAGTGAATATAAATAAAAGCAACATTGTGGTGTTTCGAAAGGGAGGTTATTTGGCGGCAAGAGAAAGATGAATGCATGACAGACATAATATACCTGTGCTGAATGTGTATAAATACTTAGGGATCTATTTTTCTATACGCCAAAGTTTTACCTTTGACTGTAAAAATCTTGCATGTAGGTAAATGATGCTTTGATATGTGTAATGAAAAGATGAATTGCTTTGAATAACAATTCGCTTGAGTTATAATTGCAAAAATGTTTGATTCCCAAATACAACCCACTTTGATGTATAGGGGCTGAAATTTTGGGTCTAGATAATGCGTTGTTCATTGTGAGGCAGTGCATTTATTTGCTTTGAAGAGGTTTCTAGGTCTTGGCAGGCGTATTTCTAATGATTTGGTGTGTGGGGAGACCAATAGATATCCACTGCTCATTACTTCAGCCATTAGATGTGTTCAGTATTGGTTAAAGCTTTTACATATGGAACACTGTAGATTGTCTCGTAGCTCTTATGAAATGTTGCTCGAACTGGACGTAAAGGGAAATGTACGTCAAATGTACGTCTGTTTCTGTTTAAGCACGGATTTGGGGGTGTCTGGCTGTCTCAGCATGTTTGAAATCAAAGCCAGATTATTCGTGTATTTCGACAAAGGTTGACTGACTGCAGATGGCAAATGTGGGACGATCGTATCCAAAGTAGTGGACGTTATGATTGTACAGAAATTATTCTAGCTTTCGCTATATTCAGCCTTATTTGAAATTTGATTTGGATATGCATCTGAAAAGATCAATTGCTAAATTCAGAATTGGTGCTTATGACATAAGGACTCATTACTTAAGATACAGACAACATAGCCAACATGTGCATGCAAGGTGAGGAGCAAAATTTATGAGTACTCTACTTGATAAGGGTGTGTTTTCTGAACGTTGGGCTGAATCGATTGTTCTCCCATTATATAAGAAAGTTGACATTAACAACCTAAACTACTGAAGAGGAATTTTGCTGTGTACCATTGGCAGTAAAGTATACAGTGCTATTATTGATAAAAGACTTCAGGAATGCTGAACAATTAAGGAGTGGGGGTAAACAAGTGCAGGTTAACAATTCTTCCATCATTATAGTAATGACTTGGCGAAGATTTAAAACTGAATAAAAAAAAGTTGAAGATGAAATAAATGGGAAATTATATATGATAAATATAAAAACCCTTTACTAGCTGCATGAGGGAATCATCGTAATCACTCTCGAAGGCAGTTCTATATGTTTTGCCTGCTCCTAGGCCTATTGTCCGCTGGATCGGACTCAACAGGAGACACTGCTGATTGTGTTTGTGATCTTGGCGTCAAATAGAGACACACCACAGTTCATAATTCTGTGGTGTTCTCACCACCAAGGGTTCAAAAAAGAATCCAACAGCACCCCCAAAGCAGCCAGCGCAAGGTAGTAAACAAAAGAAAATGAAAGTGTGGAGAGGGAAAAAGTTGCTGAAAAACTAAAAGCACCATGCAAACAGCATAACATGCAGGGGACAATTTCTGAGCCTATGCTTGAGGATCCATTTAAGGATGCAAGGGAGATCAAAAGATATGGAACAGTCCGAGTGGTCAGCTCTGCTGACCTTTGTCAGCGGCTAAGAATTGTGCAGAACAACCTTCACATGGATCTCCTAAGAGATGCAATCGCCCACTGACTGACCAAACAATGTAATGCTGAACAATTAAGACTTCAGGAATGAGTCGAAGAGAATAGTGTTATAGGTGAATATGAAGCTGGATTTAAACGGAATTATTCAACTATAGATCACATGCTTATTTTGATGGTCTTTGCTCAAAAACAGTTCTGTCTAAATCGGAAATTATATGTAGCTTTTATTGATTTTGAAAAGGCGTTTGACTCTATCTACAGAAGTATATTATGACCAATTTTGGTTAAGCTTGGAATCCTAGGTAAGTTATATGAATGTATTTTGAGCATGTATAACTGTGAAGGCGAGAATAAGATGCAGATAATCTCTAACAGACTACATAAACTGTACGTTGGGTCAAACAAGGGAACGTCTGTAGTCTCATTCTTTTTTCTCTATTGATCAAAGAATTAACTTTAGAAGTATTACATAATGGTAGGCACGGAGCTCAGTTTTTAAACGATGCTTTGGGGATTTTTATTCTCCTGTTAGCTGATGACGTTGTATTAATATCAGAAACGATAGTTTGTTTGCACAATCAGTTAAACAGTTTAGATAGAGCTACTGAATCTCTCCAGTTGAAGGTAAACATGGTAAAAGGTAAAACTTTAGTGTTTAGGAAAGGTGACATCTTGCTGCACGGAAACAAATGATGTATGATGGAATAACTATGCCAGTGGTGAATGTTTATAAGTACTTGGCATACATTTCTGAACCCGTTTAAGTTTCAGATTTGCTTGCAATGATCTTGTAAGGAGAGCTATACAATGTTTACTTTGTATCCTAAAGAAACTGCGTATGCTCGATAATGAGTCTCTGACACTGTTTTTAATGTTTGATCTCAGATTCAGCCCATGGTGCAGTACGGAGCTGAATTATGGGCCTCAAAGTTGCCTCTATGCAAATTGAAAAGATTCATTTGTATGTATTGAAAAAGTTTCTCGGTGTTTCACTACAAACACCAAATGACCTGGTCTATGGGGAGACTAACAGATACCCAATGTATTTACTTTCGGTGGTTAGATGCATTCGTTACTGACAAAAGATAACTCGAATGCCCCCAGAAAGATTACCATATAAAGCGTTCAAAATGCTAGTACAGCCAGACGCTGGGGGTTCTAAAGGTAGATTGAAACTGTACGAATTTCTCTCTCTCTCTCTCTCTCTCTCTCTCTCTCTCTCTTCTCCTCTCTCTCTCTCTCCTCTCTCTCTCTCTCTCTTTCTCTCTCTCTCTCTCTCTCTCTCTCTCTCTCTCTCTCTCTCTTCCATCACCTTTCATTCTCCCCTCGCGCTATTCTTTTCCTCCTCTCTTCTCGTGCGCAAGCTCGTGTGCGTGAAGTGTGTGTGTGTGTGTGTGTGTGTGTGTGTGTGTGTGTGTGTGTGTGTGTGTGTGTGTGTGGTGTGTGTGTGTGTGTGTGTGTGTGTGTGAGTGAGTGAGTGTGCGTGCGTGCGTGCGTGCGTGCGTGCGTGCGTGCGTGCGTGCGTGCGTGCGTGTGTGTGTGTGTGTGTGTGTGTGTGTGTGTGTGTGTGTGTGTGTGTGTGTGTGTGTTGTGTGTGTGTGTGTGTGTGTATGGGGTGTGTGTGTCTTTGCATGGAGGACGACCGCGTTGGCGGCATCTCTCTCTCTCTCTCTCTCTCAATATGTAAATCTCCATCCCTTGCGAGATGCACACGCCGTCTTTGTATGCATCAAACGACGAATGCGAGGTTGCTTATTTTGAGCTATATGTACTACAGGAACCTCCTGAATTTCGATTCACGAACAAACTCACGCTGCTCAGTTGATTAAAAAAGAAAAAAAAGGGGGGGGGGGGGGGGGGGGGACTGCACGGATTGAAAGTTTACATATGACGCGGCTCTGGATAAAAGTTCAAAGCAGTCAAAGTGTAGCGCAGCATGCAAGCGCATCGAATTCGACTCCATAGGATAACTTGTCATTTAAAACAAGATACATGTGCCACCCTACTTTTTGTTTCTTCATCTCTTTTTCTGTTTCACTCTACTCTTTTGGGTCCTTTTTTTTCCCCCCTCTCGCACCCTTTTTTCCCTCTGTTTCCACGTTATGAATAACCCGTGCTCATGACCGCGACGTGCGAGCGTGGGCGTACGTGGTGTGTGTTGTGGGTGTGTGTGTGTGTGTGTGTGTGGTTTGGGGTTGTGTGTGTGTATGCGTGTGTGTGTGTGCTGTGTTTTGTGTGGTGGTTGTGGTGTGTGTGTGTGTGTGTGTTGTGTGGTGTGGGTGTGTTTTTGTGGTGTGTGGTGGGGACATAAGAAATGTTACAATTTCTTGTTTTTTTTAAACCTTTTTGATTTGATACACACAAAGAATAATGTGTACTATTTTTTGCAGGAAAGGAAAAAAGGGGGGGAAATTTTTTTGTTCTTTTTGCCCCCCCCCGCTTGTCAAAGACCTCTTTAGAATGAAAATAAAATTCAAAGTGCCCAAATCCTCTCTCTCTCTCTCTCCTCTCTCTCCCCTCTCCTCTCCCCTCTGCGTAAAGACACTGAATCATCAACAATTGTGATTAATTTGTGTTCGAAGTGACTGAAACAAAATAATAATCCCATAGCTTGAACTTTCTTCTAGTTGACGCCTCCAAGAACGAGAGAGAGGGAGAAGAGAGAGAGAGAAGAGAGAGGAGAGAGGAGAGAGAAGAGAGAAGAGAAGGAGACGCTTCAGACTATTTTATTGACATTGACCTATACATCTTTGTCCCAAAGGGGGAACAAGATCATAATTTTTTTGCACCCCGGGAAAGAGAAAAAAAATCTGGAATGAAACAGGCAAACTGAAAGCTAGTAAATGTAAAATCAAAGGAAATGAAATAAAGTAATAGGAAAATAAAAAATATTCGTCTAATAAAAAATCAAACACCACAACCACACACACACCCCACACACACACACACACAAACAGAGAAAAGAGAGAGAAGAGAGAGAGAGAGAGAGAGAGAGAGAGAGAGAGA
>CM031611.1:8860647-8878725 GCA_018398815.1 Conus ventricosus | reverse complement strand
ACGGATAAAGATTTACGGTACTGACTCCTGTTCTTCCCGTTTGCCCTTTCTACTCGACCACGTTTATCAAAAATACAGAGTAAAGATCATAGGATGGTGACAACAACAGCAACAAGAACAACACCAGCAGCAACAATAACAACAAAAGATTATCATCATCATCATCATCATCATCATCATCATCATCATCATCATCATCATCATCATTATCATCATCATCAGCAGCAGCAACATCATCATCATCATCAACAACAACAACAATAACAGCAACAACAAAACCAACAACAGCTTCAAAACAAAAGCATCAACAACCTCTACAGATATACTAACATTCTTGAAGTCATAGATGTCAACGGCTGTTAGAACAAACATAACATGCATTACGGAATGAGAAACACTCGGAGTAGGAAAAAAACATTGGCCAAGTCACGTTTTAAGAGAGAGAGAGAGAGAGAGAGAGAGAGAGAGAGAGAGAGAGAGAGAGAGAGAGAGAGAGAGAGAGAGAGAGAGATTAAAACTAAGAACTCAGAAAAAACAATAACGTTATTTGATCAATGATTAAGATTTTAGGCAGAGCATATTCTTCCAATCTGTTTGGTGAAGTCTGAAAAGCACACAGGTTTATGTTTTTTACACACACACACACACACACACACACACGCACGCTCGCATGCACGCACGCACGCACGCACACACACACACACACACACACACACACACACACACACACACACACACACACACACACACACACACACGCACGCACGCACTCATCTGTGGTGCAAAAGCTTGACAAAAAACACTCTCATAAAAAAAGTATCAATGCAGACAACAGCGTTAACAATAACAATAAAGAAAGGGGAGATAAGGACAGGACAGGACACAGAGAGAGAGAGAGAGAGAGAGAGAGAGAGAGAGAGAGAGAGAGAGAGAGAGAGAGAGAGAGAGAGAGAGAGAGAGAGAGAGAGAGAGATGTTCATCATAGAGGAGTTTACGTCTGGCTGACTTTTAATGACAGACATGTTTTGATAGACGAGGGAGGAAAGCTGCAGACCGGTGGTCCGAAGTATACGAAGCTGGATGCGAATAAATCGATACATGTCCGTGGGAAAATATTATGTACTAGAATGATCAAGTTTGCCCTGTCGCATGAACAAACTCACCGAGATAGGGTGTCGTATTTGTATGGTCTTTGAATTTATACAATTTCAGTGTAGGCTAGTTGCTTGTCTTGCGGTAGTATTGATCAGTTTGGTCTGTTGTTCCTGGTTAGTAAAGGGCTGTCGGGGATGTTCCCGTTCCGCCGTTTCCCATTTCGCCGTTTCCCATTTCACCGTTTCCCGCTTTGCCGTTTCCCGTTTCGCCGTATTAATCAAATAAGTGTCGTTTTGCCGTAAAAGTGAGAGATATAGAAATCAGTAAAAGTGAGAGATATAGAAATCAGTAAAAGTGAGAGATGTAGAAATCAGTAAAAGTGAGAGATGTAGAAATCAGTAAAAGTGAGAGATATAGAAATCAGTAAAAGTGAGAGATATAGAAATCAGTAAAAGTGAGAGATATAGAAATCAGTAAAAGTGAGAGATGTAGAAATCAGTAAAAGTGAGAGATATAGAAATCAGTAAAAGTGAGAGATATAGAAATCAGTAAAAGTGAGAGATATAGAAATCAGTAAAAGTGAGAGATATAGAAATCAGTAAAAGTGAGAGATATAGAAATCAGTAAAAGTGAGAGATATAGAAATCAGTAAAAGTGAGAGATATAGAAATCAGTAAAAGTGAGAGATATAGAAATCAGTAAAAGTGAGAGATATAGAAATCAGTAAAAGTGAGAGATATAGAAATCAGTAAAAGTGAGAGATATAGAAATCAGTAAAAGTGAGAGATATAGAAATCAGTAAAAGTGAGAGATATAGAAATCAGACATTACGTTAATTAATAGGGAAATGAGACATTTAATTAACTGAGAAATTTGATGAACTGCATTAAAAACAATAAAAACCATTTAAAATCTTAAAATTTAGTCTTTCATTCTTTCGGTCTCTCTTTCTCTGTCATATTCTTAACCGATGGCGATAGCAGTGGAGCAAGCATCAACAAATTCCATGAGGTCACGTTGCCCGCTGGCCATTTCCTCGTGGAGTTGTTGGAGTCTCCTGGAAGTGGTCAGAAACCGAGGAGCTTTTCTGCGCAGAGGTTGGCCTGCTCTTCGAAGTCGAAGAAGCCCCTCTGACTGTTCTTGCTGCTCTCTGATGAGTTTGCACAGCTTGAAGATGTTTGGATGCGCCCCTTCACTCCTCCTGTTCAACTTGCTTTTTACTCAAGACCATGACAAGACCGTGGCACTCACTCGCACGGGATGTACAAGCAACAAACTGAAGATTACTCATGCATGCCCAAAAGTTCCCAGTACGGCGAACCGAAACTAAAGGGGGACGGCGAAATAGCACGGGATCACCTTACAAAAAAAAAATTGACGAATACGGCGATTTGACACCCTTACGGCGAAACGGGAAACGACGAAACGGTACCAACCGGCTGTCGTTTAGAATAAGCTTAGTTGTCTGTCCATGCGAAGAGTAACTGTTGATTCAATTGTGATGGCACCACTGCTGAATGTAGTTACGTAGTTAAAATGAGAAAGACACTAGAATTCTTTAAAATGTCTTCCGCGTATGTATATATATATAGATGAATATGATTAAAAAGCCTAAACATCGGCGGTGGGCAAACCGAGGGCCATCCTGATGACAGCGCAACACGCTCGAAACAAATTTGTAGAGTTTTAGCATTCCTTTTTTTAATATTATTAACAATATATATATATATATATATATATATATATATATATATATATTTTATTTATATATATATATATTATATATATATTATATATATATATTGTCACCGATCGGCGATAGTAAATCGGCGTCCATAGGTTTGGAGTAATGGTAATTCAGAAATAGAGAGCGTTTTGCGCGTGTGCTATGTGTGTATGTGTGTGTGCGAGCGTGGTGTGTAAGATTGGGGTTTTGGTTAAGGTGGAAGGTTAGGCTAGGTAGGGGGCTGGGGAAATAAGACATACAATATTCTTAAATTCCAATCTTCACTTGTTGAAGGGATGGAAGCGAGAGGTTGGTTTCATTCCCGATTGTTACCTTTTGTTACTTTGGTTCTACACCAGAGAAGGCGGGGCAGGATATCGGCTGTTTTTTGGTGTTGTCAAGTCTGTGAGTGTTGTGGTAAATTGTCGTGTTGTTGCACGAGCAACAACTAGTCCGTTGGTCGGCGTGTCAGCTCTGCGGAGGGATACGCTGCTCTGACCAATCGCTGTTTTGTGTTGTGTAGTGAGTTCGCTTGATTCGACCAGGTCGGAATGCGTTGGGGTAGCTTCACTTCGGTCCCTGGTGTTCGTCGGAGTGGACGCGCCTTGTAGTTGCGGCGGCAGCGCCGTTAGTCGAGCTGAGTGACTTCGAGTCATAGTTAGGGCCAGGTCCTCGTCGGGTTGGTGTGCCCTTGGCCTGTGCCAGGTTCTGTGTGTCTCTGTTGGCAGCCACTTCAGCCAGTTGCAGAACTGGTGTGGTTGATCGTCTGTCTGTCCAGTTGTGTCAGCAGGTGGTATCCTGTTTCCGTCCTGAGGCTGGGGCCAGACCACCGCAGTCTGCTGCCGCGTGCCGGCAGGTGAGCGGCGGTGTCCCGTTGCCTGCTGCTTTTCCCCGGGAGAGGAAGACCATCCAGGCCGTCGGCCGTCTGTGAGGCAGCTCTCCTCCTGCTACTGGTGCTCTTCCGGGAGTTGTCCGGCACCTGTGCCTCTTCCTTGAGCAGGCGTCCTGTGAGGGGGTGCTGCACCAGGCTTTTCTTCACCCTCAGGGTCCGGCGGGGCCTTCAGAGGAGAGGAGGAGTCCCTCGAGCTCCGGACTCGTCGAGAGGGCGTCTGGCGTGCGTTGGTGTCGTGCCCAGCGCGGGAGAGGAGTCAGTCTGCGAGGAGCCACGGTCAGCGCCTGAGTGCAGAGTCTTCCAGGGAGGTGTCAGCCCGTGAGGGGCCACGCACAGCGCCGAGGACTGGAGCTCTCCGGGCCAGGATGGGTTGTCCCATAGTGGGGTAGCGAGGGTGTAGTGTTAGGGAGTAGGGTTAAGGGTGCTAGCTACTGCCTCCTTTTGGGACGTAGTGGCCAGCACAGGGTAGGGTACTTGTCGTTGCCTCCCTTAGGGACGCAGTGACCGGTGCGGTAGGGGTCCCGGGTCAAAAGAGAAGGGTGGTCCTGGGAGAGGTGTGGGTGGTAGTAGTTTAGATATTAAGTCCCTTGGGTTTGTCCGTGTCCCCAGTAGTTAGCCACCACGTGTGCGGGCTATCTCTGCGTCCCTAGGTCGCAGCGATATACCGCAACTGGTGCTGTAGCATAGGTTAGGGTTCTCAGGTCGTAGTAGGGTAGGGTGGGTCAGTGAAGAAGTGGATACCGGTGTGTGGTTGTAGATGGACGTGAGTGGTGGCGCCATGGTATGTTTGGGTGTGTGAAATAAAGAGGTGCGCGTGATTGTAAAGCTGTGTTAGTGTGCTGTGTTGTCTGCTCTAGTGTGTAATAGGTGTGGGTAGGGGTGGTAGGGCCGTCCGGCTTAGCGACCGTGACATTTGGTGGAGATGCGGGGTACTTAGGTGGTTCTGGGTAGGTGATAGGTAGCTAGAAGGGAGGTAGGGGGTGTTGTGTCCGGTGTGTACGTTGTCTGAAATGTAAGTGGGTGGTTGGTGGGAGCGTACCGGTACCCTGGGAGGTGGTACGTAGTGTCCCTGTCCACTTCAGGCAGCTTTCCAGTGGCATTGGGCAGGGCACTTGTGTTTGTGTGAATGTGTTGGCGCTACCGTGTGAGTGAGGTATGAGTGATCAATAAATATTGAGTGGTTGTTGGAAGTGCGAGTGATCTACGCAGTACAGTGTAGGTGAAGTGCCGGAGGGTACCGAGTGTTCGTTGTGTCCCTTATGTGGTATACCCCAGTGAGTAGGTAGAGTGGTACCCAGCCCGTGACTGAACGCTGTGTGGTCGGATATCCTGTGGGATTAAGGGCAGAGTAAGCCCAGGTGACTGTGCGTGGGAAGCACGAGGGTGCGCAGTGTTGTGACATTAAGGTGTGCTGGGAGTGCATATGAACTTGTGGGGTGCAAGTGCACTGTGATCGTGTGGGTGCGGCCTACCAGAGACAGTGAGGCCTGTGACTGGTTTATCCATGTGAACTGGTGCGCGTGCACAGTGGATGGTGGGAATACGGTGTCACGTGATTGGGTTTGTGCCCAGACAGCACATTGGTAATATTGTGTGGGTTAGACCCCGTGTCGGTATATGTATGAGATATACGAGTGTGGGTGAGTTATGCTGGTTGTGTGACTCGTTGAGGATAGTGTGTACTTGTGCTGGGTTTGCTTCAGGGGCAAGTGTGTAGTCAGGTACCTCCAGTTGCGCTCAGATCGCATACTGTTTGTTGCTAGCTCTGTGGTGGTAGGGGTACCCTATGTCTAAACACACCCCGAGCCCACCCGCAGTACGACCCCGATAGTGTCATGGATCCACAGGTCCCTACGGCAGATACCAAACCTAAGGTTAATGACCAGGATGCGGGGGTGGATCAAGAACAGGGGACGGGGCTTATGCGAAGTTTGCCAAGTTGGGAACGGCGATGGGTTTAGCTGGGGGAGAGCTCGCCAAGTTTGTCACGGACTCGGTGCGTAATGAGGATGAGAAGATTGCGAGAGAAGCAGAGTTGGAGCTCCGGATGGAGGAGAAGGTGAGGCAGAAGATGAAGGATGAAGAAGAGAAAGCTGCTAGGCAGAGGGAGTTAGAGAGGCAGAAGATGAAGGATGAAGAAGAGAAAGCTGCTAGGCAGAGGGAGTTAGAGATGAAGCAGAGGAAGATTGAAGAGGAGAAAGCTGATAGGCAGAGGGAGTTAGAGAGGCTGAGGATGAGGATGAGAGAGAACTGGAACTACAGAGGAAGAAGATGGAGGAAGAAAGGGCGATAAGAGAAATAGAAGCTCAAGCACGGCAAGCTGAGTTAGAGGCAAGAGAGCGAGAGCTAAACATACAAGAGAGACAGGCCTCAGATGAAGCAGCGCACAGAAAACGCTTGATTGAGGTGAAGGAAACGAAGCGTGTCCACCTTGAGCCGTTGGAGAGAACGACGATGTGGACGCTTTCATCGCCCAATTCGAGCGTGTAGCCCAGATGTGCAAGTGGAGCGAGACCTCATGGCCCACACGTTTGATGTCTCTGCTGAGAGGAAAGGCTAGAGAAGCAGTAATGCGTTTGAGTGTGGACGAGTTAGGCGACTATGATCAGATAAAGAGCGCCCTGTTCAGCCACTTTAGGCTAGATGCTGAGGCCTACCGTGAAAAGTTCAGAAGCATCAAGAAGGACGCTGCTGAGACTTTCGCCCAAGTGCTGGGAAGGATGAAGCGGTGGTTTTCCCTCTGGTGTGCGGCAGCGGGCAAGGACGAGAGTGTGGCAGAGGATGTTAAGGATCTGCTTTTCCAAGAACAGTTTTACCAGCTGCTGTCCCCAGAGTTCACGATTGAGGTCCGGAAGACATGCCCGAAAAATGTTGAACGAATGGCAACGGAAGCTACTGTTTTAGCAGAGGCCAAAAGATTGGGGAGGAAGGCGAAGCAAGACCGAGCAGTTAACCAGCCCAACCTGGGTAATAGGCGTGAGACAGTAGGGAGCCAGCCCACACAGAGAGTCCCAACAAAGTGATGGTGCACTACAGCAACCGAACAGGAGATCAGAAGGGCCTAGATCGACCATAGTTTGTTTCAACTGCAAGAAGCCAGGCCACGTCGCTAGGAAATGCCCCGAGCCCCATTCTATTGGAGCGGTTCATTGTTGCGACCAGCCCCAAGCTCGAGTAGTCCCTACGTTGTGTCGACCATGCACTGAGCAGTGGTACGAGCCTGCGTGCATTGTAGAAGTTAACGGGTCTCCGGCCAATGGATTACGAGACACTGGTGCCGGATACACCGTAGTGGCCCAGTGGTTGGTACCAGCAGACGCGTACACAGGAGAGACAGTTCCAGTAGTGTTGGCTGAGTCCAGGTGTAGGTCTGTGTTGCCGGTGGCGGTAGTAGAGTTGAAGTCGCCATTCATCGAAGGGAAGTTGGAGGTTTTGGTCATGAATAGCCCTGTGCAGGAAGTCCTGATCGGAAATTTCGCAAAGAGAGTAGGAGATTCCGGTTGGATACGTGTGCCTGTATACGCAGACCCGGCGTTGGTAGGGGCAGTGCAGACACGTGCGCAGAGAGCCAGGGAGCAGCAAGAACCAGTACCACTGGCCGTCGAGGAGTGCAATCTGAACACCTCTACCCAGCAGTTAATTCAGATGCAGGACCAGGACGAAACCTTGAGGAAGGCTCGGAGTGCGTGTGAAGCAGGGACGCATTTCCACACCAAGTTTGGACGAGTCGCGTACGATCGAAATCTGGTGTACTGGTCCGGCGGTTGAGGGTCCCAAGGACGTAGCGAGTCAGATCTGCGTCCCAGCTGAACTACGGACCACGGTGATGAAGCTAGCCCACGACGTACCCATGTCTGGACACTTAGGTGCCACCCGAACCAAGGAGCGAGTTGGTCGCCATTTTTATTGGCCAGGCATGCATGCTGACATTGGTCGGTACTGCCAGTCATGCGTCCAGTGTCAACGTACTGTGGATAAGGGAAGAGTCTCAGGGGTTTCCCTTGTAAGGAAGCCACTGAGGCGCAGGCCCATGCAGATGCTGAGGGATCTCTGGTTGCAATCAGAAAGGTAAGAGTTCCGCACAGCGGCAGAGGACGTCGTCAACCTAAGGAACAAAGTAGCGGAGACGTGTGAGTTGACAAAGAAGAACTTGCAACAGCAGGTTGCAGGTGCAAGCGACATGTTCATTTGAGGACGAAGCCCAGGAAGGTAGCTGTGGGGTCTAGAATACTAGTGGGAGGATCACAAGGTGGGCACTGCAGCTGCAGCCATTCTAGTTTACGGTGCAGGCAGTGTCTGGAAAGGACATGTGGCGGCAGACTTCTTGAGTCGCTTGCAGTAGAGAGAGAGAGAGAGAGAGAGAGAGAGAGAGAGAGAGAGAGAGAGAGAGAGAGAGAGAGAGAGAGAGAAGAGAGAGAGAGTTCCATTTACCTGTGTCATGTGAAGTTGACATTGACGAAGATATGCATGTGTCAGTGTCATTGGAAGAGAATGACGTAGCAAAGTATTGCTGGGGGTGTGGTACCTGTGGTGCCTGCGTTAAGGTCGTGGAGGGCAGAATTGGACCAGAGTGACTAAGGTATTCTGTGGTTAGTGATGTATTTTAAAGTGATGTTGTTGGAATGATGATGGGGTGCATCAAAAGTAACAGCAGGGCAGAGTGAGTGGTGTGGAGTTGGATTGTTATAGGTAGAGTGTGAGTAAACGCCGATCGAGTGAGAAGTTTTTGTTGGTTTTAACCTGTAGTTAAAACTTAGGCAGGGGGGTGTGTCACCGATCGGCGATAGTAAATCGGCCGTCCATAGGTTTGGAGTAATGGTAATTCAGAAATAGAGAGCGTGTGCGCGTGTGCATATGTGTGTATGTGTGTGTGCGAGCGTGCGTGTGTAAGATTGGGGTTTTGGTTAAGGTGGAAGGTTAGGCTAGGTAGGGGGCTGGGGAAATAAGACATACAATATTCTTAAATTCCAATCTTCACTTGTTGAAGGGATGGAAGCGAGAGGTTGGTTTCATTCCCGATTGTTACCCTTTTGTTACTTTGGTTCTACACCAGAGAAGGCGGGGCAGATATCGGCTGTTGTTGGTGTTGATCAAGTCTGTGAGTTGTTGTGGTAAATTGGTCGTGTTGTTGCACGAGCAACAACTAGTCCGTTGGTCCGGCGTGTCAGCTCTGCGGAGGGATACGCTGCTCTGACCAATCGCTGTTTTTGTGTTGTGAGTAGAGTTCGCTTGATTCCGACCAGGTCGGAATGCGTTGGGGTAGCTTCACTTCGGTCCCTGGTGATCGTCGGAGTGGACGCGCCTTGTAGTTGCGGCGGCAGCGCCGTTAGTCGAGCTGAGTGACTTCGAGTCATAGTTAGGGCCAGGTCCTCGTCGGGTCTGGTGTGCCCTTGGCCCTGTGCCAGGTTCTGTGTCGTCTCTGTTGGCAGCCACTTCAGCCAGTAGCAGAACTGTGTGGTTGATCGTCTGTCTGTCCAGTTGTGTCAGCAGGTGGTATCCTGTTTCCGTCCTGAGGCTGGGGCCAGACCACCGCAGTCTGCTGCCGCGTGCCGGCAGGTGAGCGGCGGTGTCCCGTTGCCTGCTGCTTTTCCCCGGGAGAGGAAGACCATCCAGGCCGTCGGCCGTCTGTGAGGCAGCTCTCCTCCTGCTACTGGTGCTCTTCCGGGAGTTGTCCGGCACCTGTGCCTCTTCCTTGAGCAGGCGTCCTGTGAGGGGGTGCTGCACCAGGCTTTTCTTCACCCTCAGGGTCCGGCGGGGCCTTCAGAGGAGGAGGAATAGTCCCTCGAGCCCCGGACTCGTCGAGAGGGCGTCTGGCGTGCGTTGGTGTCGTGCCCAGCGCGGGAGAGGAGCAGTCTGCGAGGAGCCACGGTCAGCGCCTGAGTGCAGAGTCTTCCAGGGAGGTGTCAGCCCGTGAGGGGCCACGCACAGCGCCGAGGACTGGAGCTCTCCGGGCCAGGATGGGTTGTCCCATAGGTGGGGTAGCGAGGGTGTAGTGTTAGGGAGTAGGGTTAAGGGTGCTAGCTACTGCCTCCTTTTGGGACGTAGTGGCCAGCACGGGTAGGGTACTTGTCGTTGCCTCCCTTAGGGACGCAGTGACCGGTGCGGTAGGGGTCCCGGGTCAAAAGAGAAGGGTGGGTCCTGGGAGAGGTGTGGGTGGTAGTAGTTTAGATATTAGAGTCCCTTGGGTTTGTCCGTGTCCCCAGTAGTTAGCCACCACGTGTGCGGGCTATCTCTGCGTCCCTAGGTCGCAGCGATATACCGCAACTGGTGCTGTAGCATAGGTTAGGGTTCTCAGGGTCGTAGTAGGGTAGGGTGGGTCAGTGAAGAAGTGGGATACCGGTGTGTGGTTGTAGATGGACGTGAGTGGTGGCGCCATGGTATGTTTGGGTGTGTGAAATAAAGAGGTGCGCGTGATTGTAAAGCTGTGTTAGTGTGCTGTGTTGTCTGCTCTAGTGTGTAATAGGTGTGGGTAGGGGTGGTAGGGCCGTCCGGCTTAGCGACCGTGATATATAATATATATATATATATATATATATATAAATATATATATATATATATATATATATATATATATATATAAAATTATAAACAAAGCTTGCTCTTATGTCTTAGATGAAGAAATAGGGGAGATAAGCATTCATATCTGCAGTGGCAGTTAATACTGCCTAACTAACAGTATGTGCTCAAGTGGGTGGATGGGGAAAAATAAAATAAATGCTTCTCAAAATGAGCCTTCAGCAAGCTTATAACCTCCAATAGGGAGGAAACTCACTAACACATAACTCCTGGTCATATACCGATATTTCGAAACTGTAGGCCAACAGAACACAGGTAAGACTCGCCATAACTACATGCATGGGAACCGCATGTAGGCCAACAGAACACAGGTAAGACTCGCCATAACTACATGCATGGGAACCGCATGTAGGCCAACAGAACACAGGTAAGACTCGCCATAACTACATGCATGGGAACCGCATGTAGGCCAGCAGAACACAGGTAAGACTCGCCATAACTACATACCGCATGTAGGCCAACAGAGCAAATCGCAAATGAACAAGGTACACTGATACAACATCTGCGCGCACATCGGTGCATGGTAATACGACGCCCAAACGTTGTAATTTCCATTTCTGTGAAGGTAGTTAGGACGCAGCAACACGCAGATGGTGCACGTCCGCATTGGCCAAGAGAGAGAGAGAGAGAGAGAGAGAGAGAGAGAGAGAGAGAGAGAGAGAGAGAGAGAGAGAGAGAGAGAGAGAAATCCTTTTTGTAAATGGCAGAGAGAGAGAGAGAGAGAGAGAGAGAGAGAGAGAGAGAGAGAGAGAGAGAGGGAGAGAGAGCGAGCGAGCGAGAGAGAAAGAGAGAGAGAGAGAGAGAGAGAGAGAGAGAGAGAGAGAGAGAGAGAGAGAGAGAGAGAGAGAGAGAGAGGGGGGCGAGGGAAGGAGGGAAGGAGAAAGGGTGTTCATGAAAACAAAAGTCTCATCTGAAGGGGGATGAATCGAACAAGAACAATACAATCCACAAATGAAGAAAAGAACACGTTAAAAAGTCTAAACACGTCATCTGCAGAACACATGTGATTAACCAGTGCTTAAGCAGCAGAAAGAAAGAGAGAGAGAGAGAGAGAGAGAGAGAGAGAGAGAGAGAGAGAGAGAGAGAGAGAGAGAGAGCATGTTTTAAAAAGAAAGCATCACAGTATAAAGGAACTTGTAAAAATGAGAGAGAGACAGTCCTGCTGTTTAATGTGAGAGAGAGAGAGAGAGAGAGAGAGAGAGAGAGAGAGAGAGAGAGAGAGAGAGAGAGGGAGGGGAAGTATATTATAAAAAGAAAGCATCACAGTATAAGTGAACTTTACAAAAAAATTAATGAGAGAGAGAGAGAGAGAGAGAGAGAGAGAGAGAGAGAGAGAGAGAGAGAGAGAGAGAGAGATGGGGGGGGGAGGGGAGAGGATTGTCTTTAAAAGAAAGTTTCAAAATGGAGTGACTGACGGCGGCGAACGAAGCAAGATTAGGAATAGAGTTTGTTTAGAACTTACCGCCAATGACATTGACAAACAAAGCACAAGACAAGACACGATGCATTTCACCAACTTGGTCTTCTTCAGGCAAAAAAATAAATCACATTTAACATGTGGGACAGTACAAACAACAAAAAACGAAAAAAGAATGAAAAATGACTTATCCGTTTTTGCCGTGTGTTTGGTGGCGGAAATAAACATGCGGCCAGGGGATTATGGGAAGGAAACGGGGGGGGGGGGGGGGGGGGGGGGGTGCGTCAGGGAGGTGTGTGTGTGTGATATGATAGGGTTGTGTGTCCAGTTTATTGGGGAGGTGTATATCTTTGTGATGGTTGTGGTAATGGGGATTGATAATAATGGTAAGGGAAAAAAAAAGGGGGGGGGGGGTGGGGGGGGGGGATTTAAGGGGGAAGGATAATACAAAACTAAGATTAAATAGATGGAGGGTTGCTGTAACTACTGAAAGAAGTGAGTGAAGGATGTGGTGTGGTGTATGTAAGTGTGTGTGTATGTGTGTGTGTATGTGTGGTTGGTAGGGGATTTTGCCAACGGGTGTGGAAGAGGTGATATGTGTGTTTGGTTATTGTTGGATATTGATGCCTTGGGGGTGTAGTGTGCCCAGTTTGGCAATGAGATGGGTTCTTGAGTTGTGCGTTCAAAGCTGTCACTCTGTGACTGCCAGAGTGCCATGACTTTGGGCATGGTCGATGTTGTGTTGGGGGTGGTTGAAGTGTAGGGCGACGGGTTTGGGTCGGTGGTGGCGGATATCGGCCAGGGGTTCAGAGATGCGTGTTTCGAGTGTGCGTGACGTTTCCCTATGTAGATCTTGCCACACAGCTGCAAATGGGTGGCATATATAATGTTGCGGCTCTGACATGAGAATGTGCGTTGGACTGTGAAGGAGTCTTTGGGCCCCGTCAGAGCCGCAACAATTATATAAAGCATCCACTGCCAGCTGTGTGGCAAGATCTACATAGGGGAAACGTCACGCACACTCGAAACACGCATCTCTGAACACCTGGCCGATATCCGCCACCACCGACCCAAACCCGTCGCCTACACTTCAACCACACCCAACACAACATCGACCATGTCAAAGTCATGCACTCTGGCAGTCACAGAGTGACAGCTTTTGACGCACAACTCAAGAATCCCATCTCATTGCCAAAATGGGGACACTAAAACCCCCAAGGCATCAAAATCCAACAATAACCAAACACACATACTCACCTCTTCCACACCAGTTGGCAAAATCCCCTACCCAAAACCACACATACACACACACATACACACACACTTACATACACCACCACCACATCCCCTTCACTCACTTCATACAGTAGTTTACAGCAACCCTCCATCTATTAATCTTAGTTTTGTATTTCCTTCCCTTAAATCCCCCCCACCCCCCACCCCCCACCCCCTTTTTTTTTTTTTTCCCTTACCATTATTATCAATCCACCATTACCACAACCATCACAAAGATATCACACCCTCCCAATAAAAATGGACACACAACCCTATCAAACACACACACACACCCCCCCCTGACGCCACCCCCCCCCCCCCCCCCCCCCACTCCGTTTCCTCTCCATAATCCCCCTGGCCGCATGTCATTTCCGCCCACCAAACAATGGACAAGAAAGGATAAGTCATTTTCATTCTTTTTTCGTTTTTTCGTTGTTTGTACTGTCCACATGTTAAATGTGATTTATTTTTTTCGCCTGAAGAAGACCCAAGTGGTTGAAATGCATCGTTCTTGTCTTGTGCTTTGTTTGTCAATGTCATTGGCGGTAAGTTCTAAAAAAACTCTATTCCTAATCTTTAAAAGAAAGTACAAGAGAATAAGCAAACTTTATAAAAATTCGAAGGGGGGCTCGATGGAAATGCAGCTGCGCTCCACGCTATTTGCTGATCATGAGAACTCTTCGGGCTGTTCGCAGAGGTTTAGTTTGTTTAGTTTCTCTCTTGGGAATGTTTCTCACACACTTACGCCTCACCAGTCCTCTGAAGTCGACAACTCTTTTTCCCCGGTTGAAATGTGTGTTTTAGAAATGAGGAGTAATACAAAGTACGGTAACTGCTGGCTTCAAAAGCCAAAATTAGGCGTTAACTTCGTGAAAACAATACCAACATCAACAACATCTCACCTGAACAACTATAATTATTTTTGTAACATGAAAATAGTAGTTATGGCTGATGCTGATGCTTCATAATTTATCGTTTTTTTTCTTTTTCTGCTTGAGTATAGCGATCACCATAGAACCAGATTATATTGATTAATGTAAACAGGGGTATGAATCGAACAAGAACAATACAATCCACAAATGAAGAAAAGAACACGTTTAAAAAGTCTAAACACGTCATCTGCAGAACACATGTGATTAACCAGTGGTTAAGCAGCAGAAAGAAAAGAGAGAGAGAGAGAGAGAGAGAGAGAGAGAGAGAGAGAGAGAGAGAGAGAGAGAGAAGAGAGAGAGACAGAGACAGAGACAGAGACACAGAGGGAGAGACAGAGGGAGAGATAGAGCATATTTTAAAAAGAAAGCATCACAGTATAAAGTAACTTTATAAAAATGAGAGAGAGAGAGAGAGAGAGAGAGAGAGAGGAGAGAGAGAGAGAGAGAGAGAGAGAGGAGAGAGAGAGAGAGAGATCCTATGAGTAACAGTAGCTATGAGTTATGTGGAAGGCTATGATATCACTATGGGAGATGGAGACACTGGCTACAAATGGCCAGAAGTGACTGTTTTCGCTCCTTAAGGAATACTGGAAACATAGAGCTATTTTTCTTTCTTTTGACTTTGTACCCAACATTGTAGCGGTGTCAAAACCAGCAAAACGATGACGGTTTTCGTATGACACTGAGCTGCTGTTAAGACATCATTATCATTCCACGCCCATCTTGTGCCGAATTTGACAAGATAAGTGATTGCTCGTTTTTCATTTTCGTTGTACTGAGAGTTGTTGTTTATCTTGCCTGATGAAGACCTAAGAGGCCGAAACGTGTCGTGTTTTGTCCTGTTAGTCGTTTGTCCATGTTTTCTGGCGGAGTTAGTCCAAGTACCTTTTAAAATCATTAATACCATTTTCTTAGCGTGACAATTGATTTTTTTTTCACTTGGAAATAGTATCGTTTTATTACAAAATAAGCATTACTGTTCCTACAAACAACATAGTTTTAAAAGGCTTTTGGATCCATGATATAATTCAATGCAAAAAGAAAAAAAAAATTACTATGGTATGTCTGTCGAGTATTGCACTGCTGACTCAGAGATGCGGATGACGTTTCAAAGGCGGTTTTGTGATGAACACAGTTTCAGATCAGGCAAAAAATGTACAGGAGTAGAAGACCAGTCCTCTCGCCTGGTCACTTTTCGCCTGTGTTAGCCGCCAGTTTGCTTACGAAGACCAGAAGCCACATATGGGAGAGAAAGGTATTCATGTGACTGGGCTGAGCTTTCCGGTCGTCACGAATACCAGTGCGCGAACCAGCGTGTGAGTGCTTCAAACTGGACAGTTTGGCACTACCAGCGGAGTTGACAGTTTGGCACTTCCAGCGGAGTGGACAGCTTGGCACTACCAGCGGAGTGGACAGTTTGGAACTACCAGCGGAGTGGACAGTTTGGCACTACCAGCGGAGTTGACAGTTTGGCACTACCAGCGGAGTGGACAGCTTGGCACTACCCGCGGAGCTGACAGTTTGGCACTACTAGCGGAGCTGACAGTTTGGCACTAGTGGTCAGTTTGGCACTACCAGCGGAGTGGACAGTTTGGCACTACCAGCGGAGTGGACCGCTTGGCACTACCAGCGGAGCTGACAGTTTGGCACTACCAGCGGAGTGGACAATTTGGCACTACTAGCGGAGCTGACAGTTTGGCACTACCAGTGGAGTGGACAGTTTGGCACTACTAGCGGAGCTGACAGTTTGGCACTACCAGCGGAGTGGACATTTTTGCACTACCAGCGGAGTGGACAGTTTGGCACTAGTGGACAGTTTGGCACTACCAGCGGAGTGGACAGTTTGGCACTACCAGCGGAGTGGACAGTTTGGCACTACTAGCGGAGCTGACAGTTTGGCACTAGTGGTCAGTTTGGCACTACCAGCGGAGTGGACAGTTTGGCACTACCAGCGGAGTGGACCGCTTGGCACTACCAGCGGAGCTGACAGTTTGGCACTACCAGCGGAGTGGACAATTTGGCACTACTAGCGGAGCTGACAGTTTGGCACTACCAGTGGAGTGGACAGTTTGGCACTACTAGCGGAGCTGACAGTTTGGCACTACCAGCGGAGTGGACATTTTTGCACTACCAGTGGTGTGGACAGTTTGGCACTAGTGGACAGTTTGGCACTACCAGCGGAGTGGACAGTTTGGCACTACCAGCGGATGTGGACAGTTTGGCACTACCAGCGGAGTGGACAGTTTGGCACTACCGGCGGAGTTGACAGTTTGGCACTGCCAGCGGAGCGGACAGTTTGGCACTACCAGCGGAGTGTGACAGTTTGGCACTACCAGCGGAGTGGATAGTTTGGCATTACCAGCGGAGCTGACAGTTTGGCACTAGTGGACAGTTTGGCACTACCAGCGGAGCTGACAGTTTGGCACTAGTGGACAGTTTGGCACTACCAGCGGAGCTGACAGTTTGGCACTAGTGGACAGTTTGGCACTACCGGCGGAGTTGACAGTTTGGCATACCAGCGGAGTGGACAGTTTGGCACTACCAGCGGAGTGGACAGTTTGGCACTACCAGCGGAGTGGACAGTTTGGCATACCAGCGGAGCTGACAGTTTGGCACTGTGGACAGTTTGGCATACCACGCGCGAGTGGACAGTTTGGCACTACCAGCCGTGAGCAGAGACACATAGGAGCCAATCAGATCTTAATAATAATATATAATATTTATATAGCGCCTATTCTCGGCTGGAGGCCAAGCTCTAAGCGCTTTACAATCCACACTCGTTTACACAACGGGTTGCCTACCAGGGTAGTGCCGACTGAAGAGCTGCTAGCCGGCGCCCTTCATTTCAGTGTTTACCGTGTCATCCAGTCAGTATCGTTCAATATCGATTCATCTTTTCCTTATCCTTCATTCTTCCATTCTCACGCAGGGTGATGCTATGTGTAACGTGTCATCCATACCAACGGCCAAACTGGCCTACTCTTTCCGAAAGTTGGTGATGGGATTTTAGTTGTGTGCAAGATGTTTGCGTGCTTGTCACACACGGAACATCGGTTTATAGTCTCATTGAAGGACTGTATGGGAAAATGGAGTCAGAATCAATGTTAACTCCGAGGGAAAAATCCCCTGTAACGAAACGCCCCGCGGGAGGTTCGAACCGAAACCCAGGATCACCAAGATTATGAGTCCGGCGCTCTACCAACGGCTCCTAAAAGATCTTCAGGACAGTTGGGCACTACCAGCGGAGAAATGTAAACAAGCGGCCAGCCCGTGAGTAGAAAAGAAACAGAGAAACCAATCAGATTTCGGGGAGTGGCAAATGTCTTCACTTGCGCAATGGAAATTCCAAGTTGTTGTTTGTTGTCCGTCGAGACGATGAAGGCCATCTAGTCATCCTCGGATCAGCGGTGAGTGCGTAGATGGCTGGTCAGGCCGATCTTCGTTTGTCCTGTTGCAGTTCACCAAACAATAGTTTCATTGGCAGCGAACGTATTAAACCTGTCCCGTCCACATCTTTGGATCAGACTTGTCGTTTCATTCTCTGTACCAAATCCTATGCTGACCATGCTGGCAGAAATGACGTGGGCTTCGAGGTCGGCTGGGTTCTAAACAGTATGTCTTCATTTGTAACAGTCTGTTGTTTGTTTGTTTGTTTGTTGTTGTTTTTTTGCTACGTGGTTGTCAGTGTAGGCTTGAAGATCCTGTTCAATCCAGCAGCTGTAGAACCAGTTGGAGTCGTCTTTGTTACATATTGATTTAGGGTTGGTTTTTGAGTTATTAATTTCTTTTAAGATTATTCCTCTAATTAACTTTCATTTGCTTCAGGAGGAGCGTTTCTTTGTGCTTTCTTGTAATTGTGATGTGTTCAGTTCATTTTACTTTTTATATTTCAGTCATCTCATCTGTTTACCTTTTGTTTTGTTCTCCTTATATTTGTCTTATCGTTCCTTGTGTTTCCTTCTTTCCTTCTCTCTCTCTCCTCTCACCCCCCTCCTCTCTTCTCTCTCTCTCTCTCTCTCTCTCTCTCTCTCTCTCTCTCTCTTCACATTTGTTGAGGGCAGGGGAAGAGAGGGGGCACACACATAAACCGCCCGCGCGTGCACACGCACCCCCCACACACCAAACACACAACCACACACAACACAAACCAAAACACACACACACA
>CM031611.1:8843051-8860547 GCA_018398815.1 Conus ventricosus | reverse complement strand
GGTAGTGTGGGTCGTGAAGAAGTGGGATACGGTGTGTGGTGTGGAGGACGTGAGTGGTGGCGCCATAGTGTGTGTGAAATAAAGAAGTGCGCATGATTGTAAAGCTGTGTTAGTGTGCTGTGTTGTCTGCTCTAGTGTGTAATAGGCGTGGGTAGGGGTGGTAGGGCCGTCCGGCTTAGCGACCGTGACACTCGCCTTGTCTCGAAATCTCCGAAAACCTCTCATGTTTCTCCCTTGATTAAATCTTTGCACTGGCTTCCTGTTGAAAAACGCATCAAGTACAAACTTTCTTTGCTCTGTTACAAGGCATTGGATGGCCTCGCTCCATCTTACCTCTCTAAACTTCTGTCGACCTATACTCCTTCCAGACAGCTTCGCTCTTCCTCTGACACTCGCATTATGCAGATCCCTCGTTTTCGGGCCAGAACACTTGGTGAACGTTCTTTTACTTTTCAGGCTCCTTCCTGCTGGAACAATCTCCCTTCTGCACTCCGAAACTCAAACAGTCTTTCTTCTTTCAAGTCCTCCCTCAAAACAACACTCTTCAAAACATAATTTTTCTGCTCCTTCGCTGGTGTGTGGGTGTGTGCGTGTGTGTGTGTGTTTGTGTGTGTGTGTGTGTGTGTGTGTGTGTGTGTGTGTTAGGGCTTATTGCTGTAAGCGCTTAGGGCTTTTGTTTAAGATTAAGCGCACTAAATGTTCCTTATTATTATTATTATTATTATTATTATTTCGATGTTTTAATTTTATATAAGCCATTGTGCTTTATGATGGGGAGTAACTGAACAATCATTTGACACAATGTTTTTGATATACAAATAAAGATAACGTGTAACGACATATTAACTTGACGCAGCTGAAACGCTTTATACAAGAACATTGATAGATTTCTGATGGTTCTTTCATGTTTACATGCAAAAGTAAACTTTGTCGAAACAGGTTTGGAAATCGATGAAATTTTGCAGGAATGTATTGTTGTCTTAAGCTACTTAGTGCTGGGCAACATCAAACAAAATGGACTTCATCCTCTTTACTGTTTTTACACAGTGGGCACATTAAATCATTACCATTATGGGATCGATATTGGTAGAAATGCTCAGTTTTCTGAAACACCAAGACTGAACCTTGTTAACATGATTTTCAAATGTCTATCTGAATTTAGTAACATATGAGTTTTCACATCGGAACCGTACAAAACGTTCTATACACACTAAATGTATCGCTATTCTTAATATGCAAATCCCATCCCTGCCCCTACATAAAATTCATCTTTCCTTGAAATCATTGAAGAAAGCATTTATTTCTTCTACACCTTGATTTATCCAAACAAATCTATACCCAAACATAATACAGCTTACAACGGATATTTGAAGCCAACATTCTTTTAGCACGTGAATCTAAATCAAGCAGCATCCTATAGGCTTTGCACGGGAGCCTTGACGTATCCATTCGAGTAAGTTTTAGCCAGAATCGAATACATTTGAATACTGAATTGATAAATATTGGATATCGATTCGTTTCCCCATATATTAGATCATTTGATGTTCTCATTTCAACCCATGAAAGCTTTGTAAGGTCAAACAGATGTGTCGTTTCAGAATGTTGAGCAGCATTATCCAAACCCCATAACTCAACCCCATACTGAACCATTGGTTGAATTAGTGTGTCAAATAGCTTTAGGTATAAACTAAGAGAACTGCATTTCAGTTTACACAGTTTCTGTAGAATACACAACAAAGTACTCTTAGCTAGCTCACCAAATACTGACATGCAACAGAGAAACTCAGTCTTGTGGAGAAATAGATTCCTAAACACTTCTACGCATTCGCAACAGTTAACACAGCCACATTGTAAGTCTGTCTCTTTCTTGCTGCCAAGTAACCACCTTTCCTAAATACAACTATGTTAGTTTATTCATGTTTACTTTCGAATGCAGTTTTGATGCTACCTTATATACAAACTGTCTAGTTATGTCTGTAGACCAATTACAGTTTCACCTACTAACGCTATATCATCTGCCAACAATAGGATAAACAATTCACAATGATCTTGGGTAAACGTACCACCATGTCTCCTTTTCTGAGCACTTCTGAGGCTAACTCATTTACGAATAATGAAAATAACACAAGGCTAGTTACATCACCTTGTTCTACCCACGAGTGCAATTCATATAGTCAATTAATTTTGATCCACATCGAATTCTAGCTTTTACGTCTGTGTACATACTACGAATGCATCTAAATAGCTTGCCTTTTAATTCCATTTCCTAAGAGTATAGGCCACAATATATTACTTTCTTTAGAATCAAAGGCCTTTTCAAAGTCAATAAAAGCAACATATAATTTGCGATTTAAGGTGAACGTTACTGTACCATGGCAAATAATGTAAAATGTGATCAATTGTAGAATATCCCTTTTAAACCCTGCTTGGTATTCACCTGTCAGATTTAAGTTCTTCATCATACTTTTGGAGTCTACTGTTAATAACTGTGCTGCAGATTTTACTGCTTGCGTCACAAACTGAGATACCTCTGTAATTCCCAGAGTCATTTACATCACCTTTTTTTGAAAAAAAGAATACCACAGAATTATGGACTGTGGTGTGTCTCTATTTGACACCAAGAGCACAGACACAATCAGCCGTGTCTCCCTGATGAGTCCGATCCAGCGGACGAAAGGCCTAGGAGCAGGCAATACAAATAAATGTGCCTTCGAGAGAGATTATGATGGTTCCCTCAGGCAGCTAGTGAAGGGCTTCTCATAGTTATAATATATTCCCCCATCTTCTTCATCTTCAATTTTTTTTTTTTTTTAAGTTCAAATCTTTGCCAAGTCATTACTATAACGACTGAAGAATTGTTAACCTGCACTTGTTTCCCCCCACTACTTAATTGTTCAGCATTCTATTGTTTGGTCAATCAGTGGGAGATTGCATCTCTTAAGAGATCCAAGTAAAGGTTGTTCTGTACAATTCTTAGCCACTCACAATGCTTGGGTTATTGAACAGCAGAGCTGACCACTCAGACTGTTCCATATCTTTTGACCTCCCTTGCATCCTTGAATGGATCCTCAAGCATAGGCTCAAAGATTGTCCCTTACATTTTATACTGTTTGAATAATGCTTTTAGTTTTTCAGCAACTTTTTTCCTCTCCACACCTTTGTTTTGTTCCATTTTACTACCCTTCGCTGGCTGCTTTGGGGGTGCTGTTGGATTCTTTTTTTGAACCCTTGGCGGTGAGAATACCACAGAATTTATGGACTGTGGTGTGTCTCTATTTGACACCAAGAGCACAGACACAATCAGCCCTGTCTCCCTGATGAGTCCGATCCAGCGGACGAAAGGCTAGGAGCAGGCAATACAAATAAATGTGCCTTCGAGAGAGATTATGATGGTTCCCTCAGGCAGCTAGTGAAGGGCTTCTCATAGTTATAATATATTCCCCCATCTTCTTCATCTTCAAATTTTTTTTTTTTTTTTTAAAGTTCAAATCTTTGCCAAGGCATTACTATAACGACTGAAGAATTGTTAACCTGCACTTGTTTTCCCCCACTACTTAATTGTTCAGCATTCTTTTTTTGAAAAGAGGGATTACAACGGACTTTGTCTACGTCTCTGGAAATATGCCCTTATCAAATAGTGTATTGAATAGTTTTACAAAGAATTCAGTGACACGATTCTCAGATGTTTATAGCATTTCCCCAACTATACCATCTGGCCCAGCGGCTTTATCATTCCTTAATCTATGTATTGTTAATATAACCTCTTCCTTTGATATATGTCGATTCATTGAACTAAATGTCTCTCCTTGTACATTGACATCATAATGAGCATCCTCATAGTTTTGTTCTATAAAAATGTCTCCTCTTTCGAGCAAACCTTTGAAGTGCTTAAACCAGTCATGAATCGCTATGCTATTAAAAGGCTGTTTTCTTTTACAGATCTTTTAAACATTGCCTCAGAACTCCTTCTGACTATGTACAGAGGCAACAAACTTCTCAGTTAAGAACTCGTTATATTCTTTTTCTTTTCTTTCTAACACACTTTTATCTTCTCTGCTTGCTCAGCAGTAGGCATCACTATCTCCTCGTTCTTTTGAAGTTAGAAATATTTTCAGTAATGTCATAGCATTTGCTTATTATCTTTACATTCCTTATCCTACCAATCACTCTTTTTTCAGTCGCATTTAAATTGATTTTCTTTTTCATACAGCCTCCAGAGGTTTTTGTTTTAATATACCCATTAAACACACTCAAGGCATCGTTACAGTTATGACTGATCAGATCGATAGCATGATCGACCAATGCCAACCCTTCAGAAGAACAAAGTGCACAAATATATGACTGTTCCATATCACAGTTCCACACATATTTTTCAATGAATTCATCTGTTTTATCTGTATTTACGCAAATAGCGTTCTATTCCGTACACTTGAAGTGTAACTCTACCGTCAAATGATCTGATTCTATCTAGTCTTTCTAAAACCATTAATGTGAAGTGTAACTCTACCGTCAAATGATCTGATTCTATCTAGTCTTTCTAAAACCATTAATGTGAAGTGTAACTCTACCGTCAAATGATCTGATTCTATCTAGTCTTTCTAAAACCATTAATGTGAAGTGTAACTCTACCGTCAAATGATCTGATTCTATCTAGTCTTTCTAAAACCATTAATGTGAAGTGTAACTCTACCGTCAAATGATCTGATTCTATCTAGTCTTTCTAAAACCATTAATGTGAAGTGTCACTCTACCGTCAAATGATCTGATTCTATCTAGTCTTTCTAAAACCATTAATGTGAAGTGTCACTCTACCGTCAAATGATCTGATTCTATCTAGTCTTTCTAAAACCATTAATTTGAAGTGTAACTCTACCGTCAAATGATCTGATTCTATCTAGTCTTTCTAAAACCATTAATTTGAAGTGTAACTCTACCGTCAAATGATCGATTCTATTATCTTTAACCATATTAAGTGTATTCTCAATATCTGTTCACTTCTTTCTAAAACCATTAATTGTGAAGTGTAACTCTACCGTCAAATGATCTGATTCTATCTAGTCTTTCTAAAACCATTAATGTGAAGTGTAACTCTACCGTCAAATGATCTGATTCTATCTAGTCTTTCTAAAACCATTAATGTGAAGTGTAACTCTACCGTCAAATGATCTGATTCTATCTAGTCTTTCTAAAACCATTAATTTGAAGTGTAACTCTACCGTCAAATGATCTGATTCTATCTAGTCTTTCTAAAACCATTAATGTGAAGTGTCACTCTACCGTCAAATGATCTGATTCTATCTAGTCTTTCTAAAACCATTAATTTGAAGTGTAACTCTACCGTCAAATGATCTGATTCTATCTAGTCTTTCTAAAACCATTAATGTGAAGTGTCACTCTACCGTCAAATGATCTGATTCTATCTAGTCTTTCTAAAACCATTAATGTGAAGTGTCACTCTACCGTCAAATGATCTGATTCTATCTAGTCTTTCTAAAACCATTAATTGAAGTGTAACTCTACCGTCAAATGATCTGATTCTATCTAGTCTTTCTAAAACCATTAATTGTGAAGTGTAATCTTACCGTCAAATGATCTGATTCTATCTAGTCTTTCTAAAACCATTAATTGAAGTGTAACTCTACCGTCAAATGATCTGATTCTATCTAGTCTTTCTAAAACCATTAATTTGAAGTGTAACTCTACCGTCAAATGATCTGATTCTATCTAGTCTTTCTAAAACCATTAATGTGAAGTGTAACTCTACCGTCAAATGATCTGATTCTATCTAGTCTTTCTAAAACCATTAATGTGAAGTGTAACTCTACCGTCAAATGATCTGATTCTATCTAGTCTTTCTAAAACCATTAATGTGAAGTGTCACTCTACCGTCAAATGATCTGATTCTATCTAGTCTTTCTAAAACCATTAATGTGAAGTGTAACTCTACCGTCAAATGATCTGATTCTATCTAGTCTTTCTAAAACCATTATGTGAAGTGTCACTCTACCGTCAAATGATCTGATTCTATCTAGTCTTTCTAAAACCATTAATTTGAAGTGTAACTCTACCGTCAAATGATCTGATTCTATCTAGTCTTTCTAAAACCATTAATGTGAAGTGTAACTCTACCGTCAAATGATCTGATTCTATCTAGTCTTTCTAAAACCATTAATGTGAAGTGTAACTCTACCGTCAAATGATCTGATTCTATCTAGTCTTTCTAAAACCATTAATGTGAAGTGTAACTCTACCGTCAAATGATCTGATTCTATCTAGTCTTTCTAAAACCATTAATGTGAAGTGTAACTCTACCGTCAAATGATCTGATTCTATCTAGTCTTTCTAAAACCATTAATGTGAAGTGTAACTCTACCGTCAAATGATCTGATTCTATCTAGTCTTTCTAAAACCATTAATGTGAAGTGTAACTCTACCGTCAAATGATCTGATTCTATCTAGTCTTTCTAAAACCATTAATGTGAGTGTCACTCTACCGTCAAATGATCTGATTCTATCTAGTCTTTCTAAAACCATTAATGTGAAGTGTCACTCTACCGTCAAATGATCTGATTCTATCTAGTCTTTCTAAAACCATTAATGTGAAGTGTCACTCTACCGTCAAATGATCTGATTCTATCTAGTCTTTCTAAAACCATTAATGTGAAGTGTAACTCTACCGTCAAATGATCTGATTCTATCTAGTCTTTCTAAAACCATTAATGTGAAGTGTCACTCTACCGTCAAATGATCTGATTCTATCTAGTCTTCTAAACCATTAATGTGAAGTGTAACTCTACCGTCAAATGATCTGATTCTATCTAGTCTTTCTAAAACCATTAATGTGAAGTGTCACTCTACCGTCAAATGATCTGATTCTATCTAGTCTTTCTAAAACTTAATGTGAAGTGTCACTCTACCGTCAAATGATCTGATTCTATCTAGTCTTTCTAAAACCATTAATGTGAAGTGTAACTCTACCGTCAAATGATCTGATTCTATCTAGTCTTTCTAAAACCATTAATGTGAAGTGTAACTCTACCGTCAAATGATCTGATTCTATCTAGTCTTTCTAAACCATTAATGTGAAGTGTAACTCTACCGTCAAATGATCTGATTCTATCTAGTCTTTCTAAAACCATTAATGTGAAGTGTAACTCTACCGTCAAATGATCTGATTCTATCTAGTCTTTCTAAAACCATTAATGTGAAGTGTAACTCTACCGTCAAATGATCTGATTCTATCTAGTCTTTCTAAACACTTAATTTGAAGTGTAACTCTACCGTCAAATGATCTGATTCTATCTAGTCTTTCTAAAACCATTAATGTGAAGTGTAACTCTACCGTCAAATGATCTGATTCTATCTAGTCTTTCTAAAACCATTAATGTGAAGTGTAACTCTACCGTCAAATGATCTGATTCTATCTAGTCTTTCTAAAACCATTAATGTGAAGTGTAACTCTACCGTCAAATGATCTGATTCTATCTAGTCTTTCTAAAACCATTAATTTGAAGTGTAATCTCTCGTCAAATGATCTGATTCTATCTAGTCTTTCTAAAACCATTAATGTGAAGTGTAACTCTACCGTCAAATGATCTGATTCTATCTAGTCTTTCTAAAACCATTAATGTGAAGTGTAACTCTACCGTCAAATGATCTGATTCTATCTAGTCTTTCTAAAACCATTAATGTGAAGTGTAACTCTACCGTCAAATGATCTGATTCTATCTAGTCTTTCTAAAACCATTAATGTGAAGTGTAACTCTACCGTCAAATGATCTGATTCTATCTAGTCTTTCTAAAACCATTAATGTGAAGTGTCACTCTACCGTCAAATGATCTGATTCTATCTAGTCTTTCTAAAACCATTAATGTGAAGTGTAACTCTACCGTCAAATGATCTGATTCTATCTAGTCTTTCTAAAACCATTAATTGAAGTGTAACTCTACCGTCAAATGATCTGATTCTATCTAGTCTTTCTAAAACCATTAATGTGAAGTGTCACTCTACCGTCAAATGATCTGATTCTATCTAGTCTTTCTAAAACATTATGTGAAGTGTAACTCTACGTCAAATGATCTGATTCTATCTAGTCTTTCTAAAACATTAATGTGAGTGTAACTCTACCGTCAAATGATCTGATTCTATCTAGTCTTTCTAAAACCATTAATGTGAAGTGTAACTCTACCGTCAAATGATCTGATTCTATCTAGTCTTTCTAAAACCATTAATGTGAAGTGATCCGCAATGATTCTATCTAGTTTCTAACCATTAATGTAATTATCTATCATGACTGATTCTATCTAGTCTTTCTAAAACCATTAATGTGAAGTGTAACTCTACCGTCAAATGATCTGATTCTATCTAGTCTTTCTAAAACCATTAATGTGAAGTGTAACTCTACCGTCAAATGATCTGATTCTATCTAGTCTTTCTAAAACCATTAATGTGAAGTGTAACTCTACCGTCAAATGATCTGATTCTATCTAGTCTTTCTAAAACCATTAATGTGAAGTGTAACTCTACCGTCAAATGATCTGATTCTATCTAGTCTTTCTAAAACCATTAATGTGAAGTGTAACTCTACCGTCAAATGATCTGATTCTATCTAGTCTTTCTAAAACCATTAATGTGAAGTGTAACTCTACCGTCAAATGATCTGATTCTATCTAGTCTTTCTAAAACCATTAATGTGAAGTGTAACTCTACCGTCAAATGATCTGATTCTATCTATCTTTCTAAAACCATTAATGTGAAGTGTAACTCTACCGTCAAATGATCTGATTCTATCTAGTCTTTCTAAAACCATTAATGTGAAGTGTAACTCTACCGTCAAATGATCTGATTCTATCTAGTCTTTCTAAAACCATTAATTTGAAGTGTAACTCTACCGTCAAATGATCTGATTCTATCTAGTCTTTCTAAAACCATTAATGTGAAGTGTAACTCTACCGTCAAATGATCTGATTCTATCTAGTCTTTCTAAAACCATTAATTTGAAGTGTAACTCTACCGTCAAATGATCTGATTCTATCTAGTCTTTCTAAAACCATTAATGTGAAGTGTCACTCTACCGTCAAATGATCTGATTCTATCTAGTCTTTCTAAAACCATTAATTTGAAGTGTAACTCTACCGTCAAATGATCTGATTCTATCTAGTCTTTCTAAAACCATTAATGTGAAGTGTCACTCTACCGTCAAATGATCTGATTCTATCTAGTCTTTCTAAAACCATTAATGTGAAGTGTCACTCTACCGTCAAATGATCTGATTCTATCTAGTCTTTCTAAAACCATTAATTTGAAGTGTAACTCTACCGTCAAATGATCTGATTCTATCTAGTCTTTCTAAAACCATTAATGTGAAGTGTAACTCTACCGTCAAATGATCTGATTCTATCTAGTCTTTCTAAAACCATTAATTTGAAGTGTAACTCTACCGTCAAATGATCTGATTCTATCTAGTCTTTCTAAAACCATTAATTTGAAGTGTAACTCTACCGTCAAATGATCTGATTCTATCTAGTCTTTCTAAAACCATTAATGTGAAGTGTAACTCTACCGTCAAATGATCTGATTCTATCTAGTCTTTCTAAAACCATTAATGTGAAGTGTAACTCTACCGTCAAATGATCTGATTCTATCTAGTCTTTCTAAAACCATTAATGTGAAGTGTCACTCTACCGTCAAATGATCTGATTCTATCTAGTCTTTCTAAAACCATTAATGTGAAGTGTAACTCTACCGTCAAATGATCTGATTCTATCTAGTCTTTCTAAAACCATTAATGTGAAGTGTCACTCTACCGTCAAATGATCTGATTCTATCTAGTCTTTCTAAAACCATTAATTTGAAGTGTAACTCTACCGTCAAATGATCTGATTCTATCTAGTCTTTCTAAAACCATTAATGTGAAGTGTAACTCTACCGTCAAATGATCTGATTCTATCTAGTCTTTCTAAAACCATTAATGTGAAGTGTAACTCTACCGTCAAATGATCTGATTCTATCTAGTCTTTCTAAAACCATTAATGTGAAGTGTAACTCTACCGTCAAATGATCTGATTCTATCTAGTCTTTCTAAAACCATTAATGTGAAGTGTAACTCTACCGTCAAATGATCTGATTCTATCTAGTCTTTCTAAAACCATTAATGTGAAGTGTAACTCTACCGTCAAATGATCTGATTCTATCTAGTCTTTCTAAAACCATTAATGTGAAGTGTAACTCTACCGTCAAATGATCTGATTCTATCTAGTCTTTCTAAAACCATTAATGTGAAGTGTCACTCTACCGTCAAATGATCTGATTCTATCTAGTCTTTCTAAAACCATTAATGTGAAGTGTCACTCTACCGTCAAATGATCTGATTCTATCTAGTCTTTCTAAAACCATTAATGTGAAGTGTCACTCTACCGTCAAATGATCTGATTCTATCTAGTCTTTCTAAAACCATTAATGTGAAGTGTAACTCTACCGTCAAATGATCTGATTCTATCTAGTCTTTCTAAAACCATTAATGTGAAGTGTCACTCTACCGTCAAATGATCTGATTCTATCTAGTCTTTCTAAAACCATTAATGTGAAGTGTAACTCTACCGTCAAATGATCTGATTCTATCTAGTCTTTCTAAAACCATTAATGTGAAGTGTCACTCTACCGTCAAATGATCTGATTCTATCTAGTCTTTCTAAAACCATTAATGTGAAGTGTCACTCTACCGTCAAATGATCTGATTCTATCTAGTCTTTCTAAAACCATTAATGTGAAGTGTAACTCTACCGTCAAATGATCTGATTCTATCTAGTCTTTCTAAAACCATTAATTTGAAGTGTAACTCTACCGTCAAATGATCTGATTCTATCTAGTCTTTCTAAAACCATTAATGTGAAGTGTAACTCTACCGTCAAATGATCTGATTCTATCTAGTCTTTCTAAAACCATTAATGTGAAGTGTAACTCTACCGTCAAATGATCTGATTCTATCTAGTCTTTCTAAAACCATTAATGTGAAGTGTAACTCTACCGTCAAATGATCTGATTCTATCTAGTCTTTCTAAAACCATTAATTTGAAGTGTAACTCTACCGTCAAATGATCTGATTCTATCTAGTCTTTCTAAAACCATTAATGTGAAGTGTAACTCTACCGTCAAATGATCTGATTCTATCTAGTCTTTCTAAAACCATTAATGTGAAGTGTAACTCTACCGTCAAATGATCTGATTCTATCTAGTCTTTCTAAAACCATTAATGTGAAGTGTAACTCTACCGTCAAATGATCTGATTCTATCTAGTCTTTCTAAAACCATTAATTTGAAGTGTAACTCTACCGTCAAATGATCTGATTCTATCTAGTCTTTCTAAAACCATTAATGTGAAGTGTAACTCTACCGTCAAATGATCTGATTCTATCTATCTTTCTAAAACCATTAATGTGAAGTGTAACTCTACCGTCAAATGATCTGATTCTATCTAGTCTTTCTAAAACCATTAATGTGAAGTGTAACTCTACCGTCAAATGATCTGATTCTATCTAGTCTTTCTAAAACCATTAATGTGAAGTGTAACTCTACCGTCAAATGATCTGATTCTATCTAGTCTTTCTAAAACCATTAATGTGAAGTGTCACTCTACCGTCAAATGATCTGATTCTATCTAGTCTTTCTAAAACCATTAATGTGAAGTGTAACTCTACCGTCAAATGATCTGATTCTATCTAGTCTTTCTAAAACCATTAATTTGAAGTGTAACTCTACCGTCAAATGATCTGATTCTATCTAGTCTTTCTAAAACCATTAATGTGAAGTGTCACTCTACCGTCAAATGATCTGATTCTATCTAGTCTTTCTAAAACCATTAATGTGAAGTGTAACTCTACCGTCAAATGATCTGATTCTATCTAGTCTTTCTAAAACCATTAATGTGAAGTGTAACTCTACCGTCAAATGATCTGATTCTATCTAGTCTTTCTAAAACCATTAATGTGAAGTGTAACTTACCGTCAAATGATCTGATTCTATCTAGTCTTTCTAAAACCATTAATGTGAAGTGTAACTCTACCGTCAAATGATCTGATTCTATCTAGTCTTTCTAAAACCATTAATGTGAAGTGTAACTCTACCGTCAAATGATCTGATTCTATCTAGTCTTTCTAAAACCATTAATGTGAAGTGTAACTCTACCGTCAAATGATCTGATTCTATCTAGTCTTTCTAAAACCATTAATGTGAAGTGTAACTCTACCGTCAAATGATCTGATTCTATCTAGTCTTTCTAAAACCATTAATGTGAAGTGTAACTCTACCGTCAAATGATCTGATTCTATCTAGTCTTTCTAAAACCATTAATGTGAAGTGTAACTCTACCGTCAAATGATCTGATTCTATCTAGTCTTTCTAAAACCATTAATGTGAAGTGTAACTCTACCGTCAAATGATCTGATTCTATCTAGTCTTTCTAAAACCATTAATGTGAAGTGTAACTCTACCGTCAAATGATCTGATTCTATCTAGTCTTTCTAAAACCATTAATGTGAAGTGTAACTCTACCGTCAAATGATCTGATTCTATCTAGTCTTTCTAAAACCATTAATGTGAAGTGTCACCTTACCGTCAAATGATCTGATTCTATCTAGTCTTTCTAAAACCATTAATGTGAAGTGTAACTCTACCGTCAAATGATCTGATTCTATCTAGTCTTTCTAAAACCATTAATGTGAAGTGTAACTCTACCGTCAAATGATCTGATTCTATCTAGTCTTTCTAAAACCATTAATGTGAAGTGTAACTCTACCGTCAAATGATCTGATTCTATCTAGTCTTTCTAAAACCATTAATGTGAAGTGTCACTCTACCGTCAAATGATCTGATTCTATCTAGTCTTTCTAAAACCATTAATGTGAAGTGTAACTCTACCGTCAAATGATCTGATTCTATCTAGTCTTTCTAAAACCATTAATGTGAAGTGTAACTCTACCGTCAAATGATCTGATTCTATCTAGTCTTTCTAAAACCATTAATGTGAAGTGTAACTCTACCGTCAAATGATCTGATTCTATCTAGTCTTTCTAAAACCATTAATGTGAAGTGTAACTCTACCGTCAAATGATCTGATTCTATCTAGTCTTTCTAAAACCATTAATGTGAAGTGTAACTCTACCGTCAAATGATCTGATTCTATCTAGTCTTTCTAAAACCATTAATGTGAAGTGTAACTCTACCGTCAAATGATCTGATTCTATCTAGTCTTTCTAAAACCATTAATTTGCAAGAAGAAACAACGACGGGGACAAAAATCCCTGAATCAGATGTATAGGTATAATTTACACCTAAATCTCCATCGCATAAACCATCAAGGATGCAGAAACATGGACATACGTGCAGTATACATATTTAATAGATATTTTCCGTAGCTGTTAAGTACGTTATCAGCTGATTTTCTGCCAGAAATACAGAACACCTACCAACGTTAACACCATAATCATGACTGTCACTTGATATGTCTGGAGAGATGCTAGCTGTTCTACTGCTCAAATTACCTGATAACATTACATACGCATCTTTATATTCAAGCATGCAATCAAACATACATTCTTCCAACAAACTTATGCCATTGCCAATGTCAAAGTGTACATAAAAGGGTGAACCTTCTGTAGTACATAAGAACACATATACAAACATCTTTTGTAACACTGAATAAACATTTGTCAATCAGGACCACAATTACGTTGGGATGGTTAACAACGATTTCACATACAAACGATACCAGGTCATTTCTTTTGAAACAGATTAGAGAGAGAGAGAGAGAGAGAGGAGAGAAGAGAGAGAGAGAGAGAGAGAGACAGAGACAGAGACAGAGAGAACAGACAGACAGACAGACAGAGATGAGGAAGAAAAGATGGTTGCAAATAAATAACGGAAGACAGAAACAAAAAACGTATGCGGAAAAGTGGAGGAAATCAAAAAGCCCACATAACAAGTCAAATGGGAAAACGAAACGACAAGAAACGAAATCGAAATCACTTCACAACACATGCTTTTGTGAAACTTCCAAATATCTTCAACTGTTCTTTTTTTTTTTTTTTAAATATTCATAGTTAGGTTTCTATGTTCTTTTACTTTCGCCACCTCTGCTGCACATGCTTGTGTGTGGGTTTTTTCTTCCTCGGTGTATTTTCCTTCTCTTCTTCCCCTAATTTCACCCGTGTTTCATCATCTACATATTTTCTTTCCCTCTTCTTATGTGTAAATATTTGCGTTACATTTTGATAGATCTATGCACCTTTTATATTATCCTTCTTTTTCTTCCTGTTCGTCTACTTATCGTATTCTATGGAACATTTTGTTCAACTGTTTATCCTTATTTATAGGCCCTGCATTTTTTCCATCTCTTTTATTGTCATTTTGTAAACAGAGTAATAAAAAGCGTGATGGTAATGGGGCTCTTCTTCTCCTTCTTTAATTCCAGTTCTCCCGCGCTGCATCCCCCAACCATTTCCATCTCATCTTTCCTCCACTTCTGTTCTGTCAATGCCCCTCCTCTTCGTCTTTCCCAGTTCTCTCTCTCTCTCCCTCTCTCTCTCTCTATCTCTTTCTCTCTCTTTCTCTCTCTCTCCTCGTGCGCCTTGTGCTGCTTGTTATTATTATTATTTTTATTTTTTTTTGTTCTCATGCTCCTCCTCCTCTTCTTGATACAGCTGCTGTTGCCAGAGCATGTAGAGACTAGGTGTGTAAATGAAGCAGCTGAAGAATGTGGCAGCTCATTATTAGCTGGGGCATCCTCTTCAACCCCCATCCCCAACCGACACCTCTTAGCCTTCACCACCCTCCTTCTGTATTTCCCCTCTTTGCCTCCTTCCTTTCTATACCCAAGCCAACAACGTCCCTACCCCCCCCCCCCCCCCCCCCCCCCACCCGCCACTGCAATCCCAATGCCCCCCATTCTATCATCTTTCCTGCTGGGCTCTTCAAGTTTGTTTTTCTGTGGGTGAGTTTCGGCCGCTGGAGGAAATTGCTGATGCGTCCAATAGGCATTTACTTGCCAGTGGTGAGCGGGTGATGGTAGGCAGCGGGAAGGGTGCATGATGGTGGGGGCTTTCGCTGGGAAGAGGATTTCTGGAGTTTTTTTGTTTGTTTGTTTGTTTTTGTTTTTGTTTTTGTATACCAAATCTTCTTTCTCAGGGACAGTCGGTGTCTGCCTTACGAACATTCTCTCCTTGTTGAGAGATCTGTTAAAAAAAAAAACTCCTCTAGATTTCTTCTTTCCCCTTGTCTTGTTCTTCTTTTTGATGTTCTTTTTGTCCTTGTTCTCCTTGTTGTTGTAGCTGTTGATGTTGTAGCTGTTGTTGTTGTTGTTCCTCTACCTCCTCCTCCTCTTCTTCTTCTTCTTCTTACTATTATGTGGTCACTATTCCATTCATGAATTCTTGCGATTATATTTTAGTGTGCGCGTGCACGCGTGCCCTCACACGCGACACAACACACACACACACACACACACACACACACACACACACACACACACACACACACACACACACACACACACACACACGCGCGCGCGCGCGCGCACGCACGCACGCACGCACGCACGCACGCACGCACGCACGCACGCACGTACGCACGCACGCACGCACACACATATGTGTATATATATATATATATATATATATATATATATATATATATATATATATATATATATCAGTATATATATATATCAGTATATTTAAAATGCCTAAAACAATTTTTTGAGTGCTCAACCCCTTGGGGAGCAACATTAGTTAAAACAAGTTAAAACAAATTTGTAGATAGTTTTAAGATTCCTCTTTTAACTTGTTTTAACTATATATATATATATATATATATATATATATATATATATATATATATATATATATATATATATATATATATATATATATATATATATGCAAGCGCTTACAGCCACTGACTCAAGCACACATATACACACACGCACAAGCACACACACACACACACACACACACACACCACACACACACACACACACACACACACACACACACACCACACACACACATAAAGAGTGGGGGAAGGGGGTGGGCAGGAGAAGAAGGAAGATAATCTAGAAGGAGAAGAACAACAACAACAACGAAAACAACAATAACAAACAACAACAACAATAACATCAAAAGCACAAGAGGGCAAAAAGAGAAACGAGGGAAAAATTGAATGAGTGAATGAGAAGAAGAAGAAGAAGAAGAAGAAGAAGAAGAAGAAGAAGAGAAGAAGAAGAAGAAGAAGAAGAAGAAGAAGAATAAGAAGAAGCAGAAGAAGAAGAAGAAGTTGATGACTATGATGATGATGATGATGATGATGAACAAGAACAGGAGCAAGTAGAACAAGAAGAAAAAGAACAGTAAGAAAATGGCAACAAGAGAAAAGTAAGTACATAAATAAGTAAAAGAAGAAAGACGTCAAAGGAGGGGGGGGGGGGGGGGATAAGGACGGGGACAAGTGAAGAAGAGGAGGAGGAGGAGTATAAAGAGGAGGAAGAGGAGGAGGCGGAACAACCAGTGTTCACCTTCCTGTTTCCTGTCCATCGTGTTGGCATTTCTCGTTCTGCTGCCTGCTGTTTCTACAAATTAGATATTGGAGTAGCCACCCCCCCCCCCCCTCTCCCACCCCTTCCTACCCTGTTTCATCCCATTTACATCCTCCTACACTCGCCAAGACAAAAAGAAAAGAAGAAAAATCATCAGGGAACGAAACAGGTGTCCAGCCGCATATCGAATGCCTTTGCTTAAAAAAAAACACACAAAAAGGGTTATGCACAGGGCATGTTCTTTACGTCTTTCACGACCCCTGCTGTAGCAATTTTCTCCTCACCCTTCTTCTAAGTTGGTTCTTCTTCCTCTTTGTTTTTCCCTTATGTTACCCCTGTCAATTTTGGCTGCCTGTTTTGCTAGTGTTTGTTTTCTTCTCACATGGTTTGCCCATGAGGTCGACCATTCTGATTGTTTTTATTTTTTAAATATTATTCCAATAGAAAAAAAAAGCTGGCATTTGTTCAGAAGTTGATATTAAACAATGTAACGTCTCACCGGACCAAACTGAATTTTTTTTTTAAATTGCGTTCAGGTGCATGCCGTTTGAGAACATATAATTTCTGTGTGGTACACGACCGACTGATCGACTGGGGTCAAGTTGGACCGGTGCATAAACGTAGTTCGCCTGTATGAAGGGTCTTGAGTTCAAGTCATGTTTTTGGAGGGTCAGATTAGATAGAAAAGTCTCTATAATATTACCGTCTACGGAAACTGCGATCTTCTGTCTTCATACCCCTTTGGATGTGGCCATTAAATATCTGTGAAAACATGGATAAAACAACACACACACACACACACACACACACACACACACACACACAACACCACACACACACACACACACGAAAAACTAAACCCACACACATGCAGAAAGACACACGAGCGCGTCAAAATAAGCAGACTCGC
>CM031611.1:8833051-8838051 GCA_018398815.1 Conus ventricosus | reverse complement strand
TGTGTGCTTTAGCATTGACAAAATCAGCCCCAAGCCAGCCCTCTCTCTCTCTCTCTCTCTGTCTCTGTCTCTGTCTGTCTGTCTGTCTGTCTCTCTCTCTCTCTCCTCTCTCTCTCTCTCTCTCTCTCTCTCTCTCTCTCTCTGTGTGTGTGTGTGTGTGTGTGTGTGTGTGTGTGTGTGTGTGTGTGTGTGTGTGTGTGCGTGTGTGTGTGTGTGTGCGTGCGTGCGTGCGTGTGAGAGAGTGAGAGAGAGAGAGAGAGAGAGAGAGAGAGAGAGAGAGAGAGAGAGAGAGAGAGAGAGAGAGAGAGAGAGATGCAGACAGACAGACAGACAGACAGACAGACACAGAGAGGGAGGCGTGATCTGCACCTGAATCGGAACTATTCCTCCAACCTTATCCGAAGATCTTCCCTGTGAGTGATTTAAGGTGGGCCCACGGTAGAGAAGCGCTCCGACAGTACGAGGATAGGCCCACACTTATTCACCCTACGTGACGGGAGGACAGGTCCACACCTACCCACCCTCCTTGACGCGAGGATAGGCCCACACCTACCCACCCTACGTGACACCCGGATAAGCCCACACCTACCGACCCTACGTGACAGCGAGGACAGGCCCACACCTACCCACCCTATGTGACACCAGGATAGGCCCACACCTACCCACCCTATGTGACACGAGGATAGGCCCACACCTACCCACCCTATGTGACACCAGGATAGGCCCACACCTACCCACCCTTCGTGACACAAGGATAGGCCCACACCTACCCACCCTATGTGACACGAGGAGAGGTCCACACCTACCCACCCTTCGTGACACCAGGATAGACCCACACCTACCCAACCTACGTGACGCAAGGATGGGCCCACACCTACCCACCCTTCGTGACACCAGGATAGGCCCACACCCAACAACCCTACGTGACGCAAGGATAGGCCCACACCTACCCACCCTACGTGACACCAAGATAGGCCCACACCTACCCACCCTACGTGACACCAGGACAGGCCCACACCTACCCACCCTATGTGACACCAGGACAGGCCCACACCTACCCACCCTTCGTGACACAAGGATAGGCCCACACCTACCCACCCTATGTGAAACGAGGAGAGGCCCACACCTACCCACCCTTCGTGACACCAGGATAGACCCACACCTACCCAACCTACGTGACGCAAGGATAGGCCCACACCTACCCACCCTTCGTGACACCAGGATAGGCCCACACCCAACAACCCTACGTGACGCAAGGATAGGCCCACACCTACCCACCCTACGTGACACCAGGATAGGCCCACACCTACCCACCCTACGTGACACCAGGACAGGCCCACACCTACCCACCCTATGTGACACCAGGACAGGCCCACACCTACCCACCCTTCGTGACACCAGGATATGCCCACACCTACCCACCCTATGTGACACGAGGAGAGGCCCACACCTACCCACCCTTCGTGACACCAGGATAGACCCACACCTACCCAACCTACGTGACGCAAGGATAGGCCCACACCTACCCACCCTTCGTGACACCAGGATAGGCCCACACCACCAACCCTACGTGACGCAAGGATAGGCCCACACCTACCCACCCTACGTGACACCAGGATAGGCCCACACCTACCCACCCTACGTGACACCAGGACAGGCCCACACCTACCCACCCTATGTGACACCAGGATAGGCCCACACCTACCCATCATATGTGACACCAGGATAGGCCCACACCTACCCACCCTATGTGACAGGGAGGATAGGCCTACACCTACCACCCTACGTGACACCAGGATAGGCCCACACGTACCCACCCTACGTGACACCAGGATAGGCCCACACCTACCCACCCTATGTGTCACCAGGATAGGCCCACACCTACCCACCCTACGTGACACCAGGATAGGCCCACACCTACCCACCCTATGTGACACCAGGATAGGCCCACACCTACCCACCCTATGTGACACCAGGATAGGCGCACACCTATCCACCCTACGTGACGCGAGGATCGTCCCACACCACCCACCCTACGTGACGCGAGGATAGGCCCACACCTACCCACCCTATGTGACACCAGGATAGGCCACACCTACCCACCCTATGTGACACCAGGATAGGCCCACACCTACCCACCCTACCTGACACCAGGATAGGCCCACACCTACCCACCCTATGTGACACCAGGATAGGCCCACACCTACCCACCCAATGTGACACCAGGATAGACCCACACCTACCCACCCTACGTGACACCAGGATAGGCCTACACTTACCAACCCCATGTGACGCGAGGATAGCTCCACACCTACCCACCCTATGTGACAGGGAGGATAGGCCAACACTTACCCACCCTACGTGACACCAGGATAGGCCCACACCCACCCACCCTATGTGAACCAGGATAGGCCCACACCTACCCACCCTGCGTGACACCAGGATAGGCCCACACCTACCCACCCTACGTGACACCAGGATAGACCCACACCTACCCACCCTACGGACACCAGAGTAGACCCACACCTACCCACCCTACGTGACACCAGGATAGGCCTACACTTACCAACCCCATGTGACGCGAGGATAGTTCCACACCTACCCACCCTACGTGACACCAGGATAGGCCCACACCTACCCACCCTACGTGACACCAGGATAGGCCCACACCTACCCACCCTACGTGACACTAGGATAGGACCACACCTACCCACCCTACGTGACACCAGGATAGGCCCACACCTACCCACCCTACGTGACACCAGGATAGACCTACACCTACCCACCCTACGTGACACCAGGATAGGCCCACACCTACCCACCCTACGTGACACCAGGATAGGCCTACACTTACCAACCCCATGTGACGCGAGGATAGTTCCACACCTACCCACCCTACGTGACACCAGGATAGGCCCACACCTACCCACCCTACGTGACACCAGGATAGGCCCACACCTACCCACCCTACGTGACACCAGGATAGGCCCACACCTTCCCACCCTACGTGACACCAGGATAGACCCACACCTACTCACCCTACGTGACACCAGGATAGGCCTACACTTAGCAACCCCATGTGACGCGAGGATAGTTCCACACCTACCCACCCTACGTGACTCCAGGATAGGCCCACACCTACCCACCCTACGTGACACCAGGATAGGCCCACACCTACCCACCCTACGTGACACCAGGATAGGCCCACACCTACCCACCCTACGTGACACCAGGATAGACCCACACCTACCCACCCTACGTGACACCAGGATAGGCCCACACCTACCCACCCTACGTGACACCAGGATAGACCCACACCTACCCACCCTACGTGACACCAGGATAGGCCCACACCTACCCACCCTTCGTGACACCAGTATAGGCCTACACTTACCAACCCCATGTGACGCGAGGATAGCTCCACACCTGACCACCCTACGTTACGCAAGGATGGGTCTAAACCTACCCACCCTACGTGACACCAGAATTGGCCCACATCGATCCACCTCACGCGACAGGCAGGTAGATAGAGAGCTGACTACTTGGACCAGGTGACTACTGTAAGAAAGAGGAAGAGTGAACTACAGGGATGAGATCCTCTAAGAAAGGATTAAGGAGTGTGTGGCTGCAGAGAACAGGTGACTATGAGGGAAATGGAACTGCAGCGGGGATGAGGTATTTAAAAGAAAGCAGTGGCTGCGAGGAAGATGTAATCATAGGGAAAAGATGAGTGCAGAAGAGCTGATTGTAAGGAAGAAGTGTCCATAAGGAACAAGCGGTTATAAGGAAGAGGTGGCCATGAGGAACAAGCGGTTATAAGGAAGAAGTGACTATAAAGAACAAGCGGTTATATGGAAGAGGTGATTATGAGGAAGGGGTGATAGTAAGGAAGAGGTGACTGCAAGGAAGCGGGGACTGCAAGGAAGCAGTGACTGTAGAGAAGAAGTGACAGTGAGGAAGAGGTGACTGCAAGGAAGAGGTGATTGCAAGGAAGAGGTGACTGTAAGGAAGATGTGACTGTGAGGAAGAGGTGACTGTGAGGAAGAGGTGACTGCAAGGAAGAGGTGACTGCAAGGAAGAGGTGACTGTAGAGAAGAGGTGACAGTGAGGAAGAGGTGACTGCAAGGAAGAGGTGACTGCAAGGAAGAGGTGACTGTAAGGAAGAGGTGACTGTAAGGAAGAGGTGACTATAAGGAAGAGGTGACAATAAGGAAGAGGTGACTATGAGGAAGAGGTGACTGTAAGGAAGAGGTGACTATAAGGAAGAGGTGACTATAAGGAAGAGGTGACTGTAAGGAAGAGGTGACTATAAGGAAGAGGTGACTGTAAGGAAGAGGTGACTGTAAGGAAGAGGTGACTGTAAGGAAGAGGTGACTGTAAGGAAGAGGTGACTATAAGGAAGAGGTGACTATGAGGAAGAGGTGATTATAAGGAAGAGGTGACTGTAAGGAAGAGGTGACTATGAGGAAGAGGTGATTATAAGGAAGAGGTGACTATAAGGAAGCGGGGACTGCAAGGAAGAGGTGATTATAAGGAAGAGGTGTCTGTAAGGAAGAGGTGATTATAAGGAAGAGGTGATTATAAGGAAGAGGTGTCTGTAAGGAAGAGGTGACTATAAGGAAGAGGTGATTATAAGGAAGAGGTGACTGTAAGGAAGAGGTGACTGTAAGGAAGAGGTGACTGTAAGGATGAGGTGACTGTAAGGAAGAGGTGATTATAAGGAAGAGGTGACTGTAAGGAAGATGTGACTATAAGGAAGAGGTGACTATAAGGAAGAGGTGACTATAAGGAAGAGGTGATTATAAGGAAGATGTGACTGTAAGGAAGAGGTGACTATAAGGAAGAGGTGACTATGAGGAAGAGGTGACTATATGGAAGAGGTGACTGTAAGGAAGAGGTGACTGTAAGGAAGAGGTGACTATAAGGAAGAGGTGACTATGAGGAAGAGGTGACTATGAGGAAGAGGTGATTATAACGAAGAGGTGATTATAAGGAAGAGG
>CM031611.1:8808051-8810551 GCA_018398815.1 Conus ventricosus | reverse complement strand
TTCACAGTGCTGCCCCAGGCCCTTTCTGTGAGCCGCACATTGTTTTGGACTGGCTGTCCTAATACAACAGCGACACATGCGGCGCGTGAGTCATGTGGACGATTTGGCTCCCTCCCTTGTTTACAGTAGCGTTCGTGCACGTTATCAGAATCCATGTATCCATCTATTTTTATCGCACGGTTCGCCAGTCTGTGTGGATGTCAACATCATTACAAAATAATAATGATTATACTAATGCTGATGATGCTACTAATATAGCAATAATAATAAATAATAATAATAATAATAATAATAAATAATAACAATAACAATAATAATAATGATAATGATAATAATCAGCACCATGATCATCATCATCATCATCGTGGTAGTAGTAGTAGCAGTAGCGGTGGTGGTAGTAGTAGTAGTAGCAGTGCTTGTAGTGGTAGTAGTAGTATTGAGTTCCATAACATCATCTTCATGATCCTTATTCACCATCATGAAACTCTCAACTCCTGTGGCCCTTGATGCCCTGCTAACGTGATGACATCAGTTTCCATTTCCGCTCCACTTCAACGGCCGAGGTAAGTGCGTGTCCAAGTGGCCGGTGTGCACGATCTCCCAGGAGCTAGGGCTGAATGGGCTGTCACGCTAGTTTCGTGACTTCGTAATGACTCGAAGACTTCGGGTGGAAAAGGTGTCCTGGGTCAGTTGAAATCAGGACACGAACATCCACTGAAGATCCTGAAGTGCCCTGGCAACTGTGAGTCCTGAAGATCCTGAAGTGCCCTGGCAACTGTGAGTCCTGGGAACGTTGAAATCAGGACACGAACATCCACTGAACATCCTGAAGTGCCCTGGCAACTGTGAGTCCTGAAGATCCTGAAGTGACCTGGCAACTGTGAGTCCTGGGAACGTTGAAATCAGGACACGAACATCCACTGAACATCCTGAAGTGCCCTGGCAACTGTGAGTCCTGAAGATCCTGAAGTGACCTGGCAACTGTGAGTCCTGGGAACGTTGAAATCAGGACACGAACATCCACTGAACATCCTGAAGTGACCTGGCAACTGTGAGTCCTGGGAACGTTGAAATCAGGACACGAACATCCACTGAACGTCCTGAAGTGACCTGGCAACGGTGCAGAGTCCCCTCGGATGGGTCGTCTCATGACGACTTCAAAGAGGTATCTCCTTTTAAACCATGGGACTAGGGCTGTCAAGGCCATAACCTGTGCTTGGTTGTGGATGAGGGTGTCGGAGTAAGTGTCACTGGAGCTTTGCTACTGTCAGGGACACGAATGGTGAGACAAGGAGAAAAGTACATTCAAGAATGAAATAATGAGAGCACCTAATACAATGAAATGTACTGTCCCCCCCCCCCCCCCCCCCCCCCATCAATATATGCTAACAAACTCAGATGAACTCACAACTATTATAGTAATGACACACAATTGACCTTTTCAGATTAAAACAAAACAGTCTTCACACAACATTCATGCAACAAAGTAAGCTACAATATGACTAGATAGTATTGATACACGGTGAACATTTTCAGAGGCAAAAGTTTTCACACAACATCCAAGCAACGAACTAAGCTATCATGTGACTAAACAGTAATAATACACACCGGGCATTTTCAGAGAAGAAGTCTTTCACACAACATTTCCCGCAACGAACTAAGCTATAACGTGACTAAATCGTACCCTTGCTTAATCTATGGGTGACCCGCACAATCTGCAGCATGTGATCAGTTTAATCTCATATGTGTTTAAAGCCTAGCCGACCACGCGAGCTTATGTGATCACGTCAATCTCAATTCTTTACCAGCATGTGTTCGATCTCGCGTGTGACCAACATTTCCCAAACAACCTGTGGCGGAGTGGTTAGTGCAGCAGACTCCCGACTGGGAGGTCGTGGGTTCGATTACAGTCACAGCCATGCGGGATGTTTCTGCCCCGATCGGTTCCTACCCAGATTTGTTTGCTACGGGCTCGATTGGGAAAACTGAGATCACACAGTCGAGTTTCATCCACTTAATGGATGCGTCTCCAAGAATGTTGCTCAAATTTCCTGACCAACACTGCAGGTGTCTGTATCTCTCGGGCCTGGTTGACGCCAGGATATATTATGAAAGTAATTGTAGAGCACAGCCCGGCAATACAGTCTCAGATCAGAATGGAAATACGTAGCACCATCTTCATCATCCTCATCAATCTGCACAAAAAAGTCTCAAATTTTGTGACCCTTCATGCCCTGCTCTCATGGTGAGCTCAGTTCCGATGTCCTCACCACGTCTGTGGTCTTGGTTCGATTCCCTCGGAGTCACGTCACTGGCAAGTCCATGGGGCTGTCGTTGGACGGACGTGGTGGAGGCTTCCGGAGGAAGAGCTCACTCACGCCGGCTCCGCGACTAAGCAATTATTGTCGTCAGTAGGGGGCTTAGTAGGTGGTGTCCTGCGTATGTTAGATCAGAACAGTCGCCACTGAACCACCTAAGTGACTCTGTCTCTCACTATCTG
>CM031611.1:8798051-8800551 GCA_018398815.1 Conus ventricosus | reverse complement strand
CACAAAGTTGTGATCTTTACAAAATTTTGCAACCTGTGACTGCAAAATGACCATGGCAATTTCAGCAACGTATGAACCATTGTCACGACCGACCCCTGGAGGTCTGCCCTGACAGGATCGGTCTAGATGGGAGTGAAGGGAGTGACTGACCTCACACGCCTCGCAAGAGACCACACAAGAAAGATTACAATACAACACCCCATTTATTCACACCAACACACACAATCACAATTAAGCATTCCAACACACACAACATGCACAATCACAATCAAGCATTTCAACACACACGACATACACACAATTAAGCATTCCAACACACACAACATGACCATAATTATAAATAAGCATTTCCAGCACACACAACATAACCATGATTATAAATATGCATTTCCAGCACCCATCCCTTTCCGTGTCTCATGTAGTTCCCCCACACCCCTGCCTCTCCAAAGTCCACTGGGAGCACCCTGATGCACCAGGTGCCCCAAACCGGGTCGGTTCTTGAACGGAGTGTCCTTCGATGCCGACACCACTGACACACACAACAATACGCCAAATCGCACGCCACAGAGCTACCACACCGGTCACATGGCTGTTTGAAGTGCGAGGACGGTGGAGAGCGCATCCCGTAGGACGAGGTGTTGTCTCTGGAGGTCCCGGACAGGGATCAGGACCGTCCGGCAAAGCCCACGTGCTTCTCCACCAGCGCGCGGCCCCAACCAGTGTGCGGCCCCAACCAGTGCACGGCCCCAACCAGTGCAGGCTCCGGGTGAAGCCCCTGGGAGGAGGGAAAACGGAACTGGGAGGAAAGAAGAAAGGGTACTGGAACCCCGCAGTCAGTACAGTCTGGCATATGCTGTCAAATCCTAACAGCCCCTCGCATGATGGGCGAGGGAGGTTCGCTGACTAAAACTAACAGCATCAGCTCAACACAGACCTGAACATAACACAGTAAACAAACCAACCGAGGAACGTTCGCTAAAGGTCTCCTCACACGAAGCAGGTAAGAAGTTACATTCACAGGTTAAACACATGAATAGAAAATCATGGCTTCATCCTTCCCTCACTCACGTTCAACATTTTCCTTTCTTAGGAACTGAACTAATACAGCAACCATTGCTTTATAACTGTCATCACATTTGCAAATAATAATTCAATGGCACAATTATCACCACATTTTATAGCAACATTTCAAAACGACACAATTCTCCAACCACGCATCCAAACGACTAATCATGCGTACGCACGCTCGCAAACATAAAACTCGTTCCCCTTGCACACACAAACAGACGGTGGCCGAAGAATAAGAGACCGGCGATTGTGACAGGGGCGGACAAGCAAGACCAAGCAAGTACCAACCCTGAATCACCAGGTTCTCCCCCTTCCCCGCCGACTACCGCATCACCAATGCATAAAAAGGAGAAAGAATTTTGGATATAATTTAGAATGGCCAGGTTAAAGATTGAATTAACCAGAAAAGCGGTCTCAAACAACATTTCTTTTATAATTTTGAAAACAAAAGAAAATTGCGCAAAAGAGAAGAATTAGCCGGCTAAAAAAAAAAAAACCAAACAAACCACGAAACTGATGCTTACCAGCTACCCGTGGGTGACCCAGAAGTGATGGGTCAAGCGACTCTCTGCCCTCTGTCCAGTCGAGAGGACCAGCAGAGCAGATGCGGAAAAGAGATGATGTCCCTCCCCTACAGGCCGACTGTAGGAATGAAGGTACCGACCGTACCTTCGACGAAGTGGTGAAGAACCAGGACCGGAGCAGGCGCTCCCAGAGACATCTTCCGCTCGAGTGAAGAGAAAACCTGCCTAAGCGATGGCGGCCAACATGCCACCCTACGTCACAGTGAGAATACCTCAAGCCCAAGAGGATCTTGCACGTGCGGCAGGTGAAAAGACAGGTGAGAGGCCGATAGCAAGTTCGAGAGAAAGGTACCAGCCACCCGTGAACCGCAGGATGAATTGCACGGGCAGTGGAATTAGAGAGAGAGAGAGAGAGAGAGAGAGAGAGAGAGAGAGAGAGAGAGAGAGAGAGAGAGAAGAGAGCAAACCTAACCTGAGCTGAACGACATTAAGGTGCAAACGCACCACAAGCCACATTAAGGGACGGATACACGACCACAGCAACGACAATAAATAAATGAATAATTCCGCCACCCCAGATGGGTCAATCGTCGTAGCCTCGTGACAAACTCGTGACAACCATATAGGACAGTATTGGCATTATAAAAGTTATTCATCTCAATACCTTTCTCCTGATAGACCGAGGTCAACACCGAGCATTCAAACAAAAGATGACGCACAGAAATGTTGTTTTTTTTTTTTCAAGTAATACCATTAGAATATATGAGTGTTCCAAGTATTCAGCCTTAATTTATGAATTATTCTAACAATGTGCCTTGGGCACAAGGGTAAAAGTAGCCATGTTTTGACTAAAATTCTGCTTATGTATAGACTTTTTCATAATGTGGATTAATTCACAAGAGGACAAA
>CM031611.1:8791614-8794114 GCA_018398815.1 Conus ventricosus | reverse complement strand
GGGCTTTTCATGTACCCAAGTGGGTACTTTAAAAGGGGCAGGGGTCCCATAGGAAATTTTTTCTAAACCAGGAAAAATCCCGGGGAAAAAGTTTTGTGTAACGTTCAAAGTTTTGTCGGGAAAAAACCATGTCTAGATCCGTCAGCTTTTTAAATAATAAAGTGCGGGGGTTTGAAAGGGAAAAGTTACATGTCCAGAATTTTTTTAAACTTTGTGATCCCCAGATTCATTACGTTTCCCAAAACTTTTTATTTCAAAAGATTTTGATTCAATTTTTTTTTCAGATTATGTTTTTTTTTTTTAAAAAAAAATTTTTTTCAGAAATGTAAAAGCAGGGGAGTATTCTGGAGGTTTTTGGGGTTTGTGTCAAAAAGCGTTTTTTCTAAATTCTTTTCCCAATACAAGAAAAAAATGATGTGTGTTGTGTTTAAAAATATCAAAAGAGCTTTTTGGGGTTGTGATTATGATGTTATGTTCTTTTTAAACCTTATTCGCCCAAGATTCCGTTCGGGGAAAAGGAAAAAAAAAAAGGGGAAAAAAGGAAAAACCTGGTTATAGGAAAAGAAAAATTGATGAATGTATTATGTTTTTTGTATGGGGAAATTCGACGTTTTCTTTTCGGTTATGTGGGGTTTTAAAGGCTGCCCCGAAGTAAAAATTTTGTTACTTTGGGACAAATTTTTTGGACCCGGACGGCACCAGTGTGAAAAACCGCCATAAAAAATTTTTCCCAAAAAAAAGGGGTTGAGGTAGGGAAATGAATATCTTTTGGGGGACTAGTAGTTGAATTGTGAAAAATTCCCAGACTGTTTTATTGTAAACGGTCCCTCAAAAGGGAAATTGTGACTTGGGTACTTAGTGCCCGAAAAAAGGGTTTTAAAAGCGTTATAGATTATTTTTTGATGTATGAAATTTTTTCCCCTCTATTCTCGGGAATTTACGTTAAATTGAAAAAGGATTTGATGATCAGTCCCCTCCCCGTACAACTAAATTGTAAAAAAGGGTATGAATGAGGAAAAAACTATGCAAAATTTGAAATTGCCAAAAGGCCGGGGTAGAGAAAAAAATGGTGGGAAATGTGAACAACGAAAAAAAATTTAAAAAGATTGTTTTTAAAGTTCGAAGGTAAAAACCCCCCATTTTAAAAGGAACCCTGAAAGGGATTGATGAAAAAATTTTTGTTTCGAATGGATTTGTTTTACCCAATATCTGTTTTAGGTGGTAAGTGTAGGGCAGAAAACGTGTCTACTAAAAAGCAATCTCAGAGATCTAAAGGGTTTGATGAGGAGTGCCAAAAGGGTTTTAAAAACGGGAAATGTTAAGGGACGTTAAACAAAGTACCCCAAAAGTTAAAAAACGGAGGGGGGGAAATGTAAAGGGCCATGAGGGAAAAATTGCCGTTACAGAAAAAATAAAGGTAATCAAAAAAATGTATATTTTAAAGAATGAGATTGTCCAAACCCAAAACCCAAAAAAAATTATAGGGGAAAATTTTATGCATTTTAAAAAACGGGTTACCGTAGGAAAACCGGTAAAAAAACAAAGTGTTACTTAAAAAAATTCAGCTTTATTCTGGAACCTTTCCCCCTTGTTTGGGAGGAGGAATAAAAGGGAAAAGGGTGGTACTATAAAAAAACCAAAATTTGGGTTTTTTGAACATTTTTTGAAAAGGGTTTTTTTTTAAAAGGAAAGTTTACAGTGCCCAAAACTTACCCCCCAACCCAGTTTTTAAAAGAGGGACGGGAAAGCATCCTTGAATCGGGTCTTCCGCACCCCCGAAGTAGAAAAAGCACTGAAAAAAATTAAATGGGGAAAAAAGCAAGGGGGAACAGTTTGGTATTTTTGGGGAAAAATTTAAAACGGCGGGCCCAAACTTTTTAAAAACTTTCTCACTGTGTTATTTAACAAAATTTTTGATAATGGGGGTGTTTTCCCATGAAGGGTTCGAAAGCCATTGTAGTCCCTATTTTAAAAAAGGGGAATATGCCGCCCCGGGAAAATTTATAGGGGGGTTTTTTTATCTTTGTTTAATTTTCCTTTTTTAAAGGGCTTTACTTAAATTTTTTAAACCAGAGACTGTTTGTGGCTTAGAAAAAAAAATTTAAATATAATTGTTGAAATCCGCTGGTTTTAAAACCCAATTATTTCAAGGGGTTGATCAAATATTAATTTTATACACTATTGTAGAGTGTTTTTTTCCCAAAAGGTCAAAAACCCTTTTTTGTTGCCTTTGTGGTTTTCAGAAAAGCATTTTGATTCAGTTCCCTGAAAAATTGCAAAAAAACCTGTATAATAAAGGGTCGGGGGAAATTTTTTTTGTTGCTGAAGTCATGTTGATTCTCTCTTTAAGTGTACGATGCAATGGAGTTTTTTTGGGAAATTTTTTTTTTCCCCTGTTGGGTTTTAACCCCCAAGGATGGGGAAACTGAGCCCAAATGTTTTCACTTTTTCCATTAAAAAAGGGCCCAAACCCCTTAATGATACGGGGGTCCATGGAGGG
>CM031611.1:8779114-8781614 GCA_018398815.1 Conus ventricosus | reverse complement strand
GAGAGAGAAAGAGAGAGAAAAATGAAATAAAATGACCATTTCATCAATGTGAACCAGGGCCTTTGTGTGAATTCGGAGAGGCGGAAATGGAGGAAAAGGACTCGAAGGTACGTTGGTGTTCACAACACACCTATTGAAATGAAATTGAAAGCAAAAACAGATAGAAACATCAAAATTCAATACGAATAACTCATTTCTGCTACATGATACAAAGTGAGTGAGAGAGAGGGAGGAGAGAGAGAGGAGAGGAGAGAGAAGAGAGAGAGAGGAGAGAGAAGGGAAAGGAAGAGGGAGAATAAAAAGAAGAGAGATGAGAGAGAGAGAGAGAGAGAGAGAGAGAGAGAGAGGAGGGGGGTAACGAAAAAAAAAAGGCCAAGATCATTTAAATGGGAAACATTTCAAACTAAAATTAATAGCTTTTCATGAAATTTGGGAGAGAGAGAGGAGAGAGATTGATGAGAGTGATGAGAGAGAGAGTTGGATGAGAGATTGAGTAGTGAGAGAGAGAGAGTAACATTTTACTGGTAACATTTTCCCAGTCTTTCTTTTCCCTGTCGATAACCACTTGTGAGTAGTGCGTTTAGTTATTGTTGATGTTGTTGTTGTTGTTGTGTTTTGTTTTGTTTTTGTTTTTGTTGCTTCTTTTCTTAATTTTCACATCTGTCATCTGTGACGTCTAAAGACACACTTGCCAAGATTATCTGTTGTTGTTGCTGCTGTTGTTGTATGATTTTTATTTGTTTTCATTCTCAACACATCAAACAATACAATGTATAATCGTATATATCTACTACGCTTATAACAGTTTTGCAACATACAAACATACATACATACATACATATACAAATATATATATATATATATATATATATATATATATATATATATATATATATATATATATATATATATATATATATATATATATATATATATATATATATATATATATATATATGCGTACATGCATATACACATACATGCATAATGTTTAGATACATGTATGCATGCATACACACATGCGTAAATACATACATACATACATACATACATACATACATACATACATACATACATACATACATACGTACGTACGTATGCATGAGTGTGTGCATACGTTCGTGTGTGCGTGCATACGTACGTCCATCCATCCATCCATCCATCCATCCATCCATCCATCCATCCATCCATCCATCCATCTATCCATCCATCCATCCATTCATCCACCCATCCATACATGCATGCACGCTAACAGGCAGAGAGACAGACAAACAGACGGATCGATAGACATCAGTATCTACCGTCTGATTTGAGAAAGTTGTCTCGGGTCTAGTTTGCATTGTGCATTATCTACGTATTTATTTGGGTGTGTTTATCTATATTTTAGCTCCACTCTTTTTTTTTCTAACCCAGGTCTGCTTTTAATCTCTATTATTTTTTATCAAAAAAGATAAGTGATATAACTTTTCTTCCGACGAAGGAAATAACAATGTTCTGTTTCAGTAAACAAAAATCAGTAAAGGATATTTTCTGCTATTTTTACACATCAGGTAAGAGATTGTTAAAAGAATGTGATGACTTATCTTTGAACGCCATCTTTGATTCGCATTTCTATCGCATTTCAGTGGTAACTCTGAAATGTGTACAAGTCGTCATTGATGCTGACCATGCTCAAGACAATGACGTATCTTTTTTTTTTTTAATTTTAAAAGGTATTTGAAATAACTCCGCCAAGTAACATGGACGAACGAATAACAACACGTAACTCGGCGCGTTTCAGGCAAGATCACCAACATGCAAGACAGCGACAATGAATCGAGCAATCACTTGTCGTTTCAATTTCCTACATTTAAAAAAAATCATGTCATTTGCTGAACAGTTTTTTTAAAAAGATTTTTGTTGTCTTCTTTTTATTTATGAACACTTTCTAGTGTTTAACGTACCAATTGTTGGACATCTCAGGAAATAATGTGTCTGTTGTGTTATGTGTTAGCCCCCTTACCAAAGGTTTTGCTGTTCGGGAACACCAGTCCAAAGTACAGTACTTTTCCCCACTTATTTTCGTTCTGAAAGGTGTCAGCTTTATTTCCACACGTATTTGTCACAAACTATTCATTAATGAGACGGCTCTGTAGTCAAATGGTTGGAGCATTCGTATAGGAAACTGAAGGCGTAGGTTCGCACTTTCACAGCTTGAAAACACTTCCTGCCCATCCAGTAGTAAAAAAAACAAAAGCCACCAGATTTATTCCAGGGAATGGTACATAACAGCTTCTCTAATACCGTGCCCCAGACACATCAGCCGTTAACAGTGTCCTGCCTCTGTGGCCGTTAGGCTCTTTGCAGCCTCTGCTCTGTAAGTGACTACAATATTACAGCTGCACCGCAAAATGAGGTATCCGTTAAAAGAAAACGCAGTTTATAATACTGGGTTATAATGTTGCATCCTCAAATAGTAATTGAGTTGCATTGCCTGTTTTCGGCGCCTAGTTGCTCACAC
>CM031611.1:8769114-8774114 GCA_018398815.1 Conus ventricosus | reverse complement strand
GGCGTTCTGTAGGTTGTCTTGCCTGTGTTGGATCAGAACACTGCCCCAAATGACTCAGCCACAGTGCAGTGTGTCCTGCGCCGGTGAGGTGGCCTCATGATGACCCAATGTTGCTCAATGGCGATGGACTGCTGGAGGCCATAAAACCTGGATGTAGCTGTGTAGTGGAGACCCACAATGAGCATGGAAGGAGCAGTGACACTTCTGATTAATCGCGGAGGATGAGAGAGCCAAAGGTATTCAAAACTAGAGGGAACACTGTCCCAGCGGATCCAAGCCCAGCAAGGCAGACAGCATTTGGGGTATCAGTTACACTGGCTGACCGATCCGGAAACAACAGAATGACACCCAGACAGACATAAACGTTCCCCCGCATAAAGAAACAGATGGAAAAGAAGGGGCAGTTTCTCTCTGGTGGTGTGTGTGTGTGTGTGTGTGTGTGTGTGTGTGTGTGTGTGTGTGTGTGTGTGTGTGTGTGTGTGTGTGTGTGTGTGTGTTCTTCTTCAATTTAACGTCTATCCACCTTAAGTGATATTAGACAATGTTAGAGGGAAGGGGGGGGGGGGGGGGGGGTAGAGGTATTAGGTAATATCTTCAAAGGCTTTGAAGAAAAACAGCAACAGCAACAATAAAATAAACAACTATGAGCTAACAAAGAACTACTGATCAAAACACTCAATATCAGTTCTAGTTTACAGAACAGAAAAAATAGGACTTTGATGTAATGAAACTGCAATTTTACACATCAGTGATAAATCTGATACAACTTGATCCAGAGAGCATTTAGATAGGGATGGTAGGTAAGGTTTTAAGTGCTCACACTGAAAAAGGATGTGATTATTTGTAATTTTTCCGCCACAAAGGCATGCTATGTTCTTACAAAACTTTGTCCTAAAAGCATTCAATTTGATCTTGTAAATCAAAGAAATTAAATCCGTGAATAAGGTGAGCTACATTGATGAAATGAATTAAGTGTGTCAATGTTTATTAGCTGGCGTGAGTGAGTATCTAGAAAACATCCAGAATTTGTGTGTGTGTGTGTGTGTGTGTGTGTGTGTGTGTGTGTGTGTGTGTGTTGTGTGTGTGTGTGTGTGTGTGGTGTGTGTGTGTGTGTGTGTGTGTGTGTGTGTGTGTGTGTGTGTGTGTGTGCGTGCGTGCGTGTGCGTGTGTGTGTGTGCGTGTGCGTGAGAGAGAGAGAGAGAGAGAGAGAGAGAGAGAGAGAGGGAGAGAGAGAGAGAAAGAGAGAGAGAGAACAAACAAACAAACAAACAAACAATCAAGGAAAAAAAGAACAGCATACGCCATGAAATATCTCTGGGGAACTTCCTGCTCCTGGAGGAGAACAACAACAAAGTTTGCAGATGGAGTGGACACAGGTGGGAATTCTATAATGGAGTCTGCAAAAAAACGATTTGATTGGCTGTTGTTGCAAATGCTGGGCCAACGATGTTGCTGTTGCTCTTCCGCTTGAGACGGAGACACCCAGGCAGTTTGTCAGGCCACGACGGATATACTAGTCATGGAATTGATGGGGTGACATTTCAATCTCTGCTAAAAACATGTTCTAACACCACCACCACCACCACCACCACCACCACCACGCCTTTTTTTACTGATTGAATGCGTGGTTGATCAGCGTGTACATGGAGAAATTAGGTGAGTCAATGAGGGATCAGTTACTTTCAAATCATTGGATTACAACCAAGACCACACCCCCACTGCCTCCCCAACACATGTGACAGAACTTCATTTCTCGGACTGGGAATGGGGCAATGGATGAAAACAAGAAATGAGCAAATCTATGGCTATTCATAAACAAGAACAAACAATCACACCAATTACGTAAATAGATACAATGAATAAGCATGCACCGTAGAAACACAAAATGTGTGATAAACAATGAATAAAGTAAATTTAAAAAAAAACCCTCGAGACAACAGATATGTAGGTTTTCACCTATGCAATTGCAGTACAACAAATGAGCAAATTCATGACAAAAATGAACAAATAAACACCTAAACGAATACGAAAAGAAGAAAAAGTATCAACACAATAAATGAGTGAGGTAAAGAATGGATAACCGTACCCATTCATATATACATGGAAAGTGAGGTAAAGAATGGATAACCGTACCCATTCATATATACATGGAAAGTGAGGTAAAGAATGGATAACCGTACCCATTCATATATACATGGAAAGGTAAATAAGTAAACAAATCAACGAATGCAAAAAAAAAGGAAATAAGAAGACAAACAAACGAATTCAAAGGAGGAGGGCAATAGTGATAAAAAAAAGAAAATCAAAAGAAACAGACAAACATAAAAATACAAAGAAAACTAACTGTGAGGATTGCCAATACAACAGCCCTTAAAAGATCCCCTGGGGTTCTGCTGGGGTGGAATTTTGTGAGTAAACACCTCATACGCTTCAGTAAGGAGAAACCTCTTGTAATGGGCGTTTTTTGCTTCTCTAGATTACAGAAATGTCCCACACCTTGGGACCCTTTGAGAGTGATGAAGGTATAGACAGTATCATTTTTATATTCTCTCTCTCTCTCTCTCTCTCCTCTCTCTCTCTCTCTCTCTCTCTCTCTCTCTCTCTCTCTTCTCTCTCTCTCTCTCTCTCTCTCTCTCTCTCAAGTGTAGACATTTTAAATTCGCTGTCTATCTGTGTGCCCGTCTGTCTGTCTGTCTGTCTGTCTGTCTGTCTCTGCTTCTCTACTCTCCTTTGTGTTTCTTCCTGCTGTAGGAAGGTCCCCACAGTGTGAGTGGGGGTTATTCCACCCAACATTCTCATGCACGCATGCAATAACACACACGTACAGACGCGCGCGCGCACGCACGCACGCACGCACGCACGCACGCGCGCGCACGCACGCACGCACACACGCACGCACGCACGCACGCACGCACGCACGCACGCACGCACGCACGCACGCACGCACGCACGCACACACACACCACACACACACACCACACACACACACACACACACACACACACACGAAATTACGTGCGCAGACACACATCGCCATAAAACGGGGAAATACCAAGCACATAATACAGAGCGAGAGGTCAGAACTGAGGAAAGCAAAACCTTGTTTGTACACTTCAAGATAACATTGAGCATAAAACGTCACGCTGAACGATGAGTGCTGGAAGAAGTGGACCAATTTAATCATTTTCGATGTACTCAGAGTGAGGATACAGTGAAAGGAAAGTAGTTCTGGACTCACAGTCATCTGGAATACCAGGTTAGTTAGCCTCTATCAAGAGGAGACTCTAAGAATCAGTAATGTTACCCATCCTTCCCTGTCATTGCAAGACATGAACATTTGCAGATCTACAGAACTTTCAATACGTAAGCACCAGTCTCGTTACCCTGGTGATCCCGGGATCGTGGGTTGCTGGACTGTATCTAGGTCATATGGGTTTTTCTTCTTCTTTAATAAGTTTATTTCTTATTGATTTATTTAAGGTTCAGATCCTCAGGATGACTCTTTGTTTTTTTAAGTGCCCAGTGTACCAGTAGCAAGACATCTCAGAAAACAACATAAATGTGTCTTTGGTTTTGTGTGCTGGATACCTTTGCACGCAGTTTCCCTGTGTAGGAACACCATCCAAAAACACATTGCTTTTTTCCCACCTGTTTTCGTTTCTGAAATATTTCATGTTTGTTTCCCACGTATTTGCCACAAAGTATACGTTGCTGAGAGGGTTTCGCAGTGCAATGGCTGGAGCGTTCGTCTACGAAGCTAATAGCGCTGGCTCGCAGTTTTACAGCTTGAAAACACTTTCAGCCCATCCAGCAGTAAAAACAGGGACCAGATTCATTTCAGGGAATGGCACATAACAGCTTCTATAATACCCTGCCCCAGACACATCAGCCTTTAACAGTTCACTGCCTCTGTGGCCATTAGGCTCTCTGCAGCCTATACTTTGTACGTAACTCAGTTAGTATAAAATCTGCCACTAAATTTGGTATCCATTAAATACGAGAAGTGGAAAGACAGGGAGGGGGGGGGGGGGAGAAAGAAGAGAGAGAGAGAGAGAGAGAGAGAGAGGAGAGAGTGAGAGGAGAGAAGAGAGGGGAGAAGAGAGAGAGAGGAGAGACAACAGACAGACAGACAGACAGACAGACAGACAGAGAGAAGAAGAAGAAGAAGAAGAAGAAGATAGAAGAAGAAGAAAAAAAGAAGAAGAAGAAGAAGAAAAAAGAAGAAAGAAAAAAGAAGAAGAAAACGCAGCAGACAGAAAAAAGAGACGAAAGGAGACAGAGAGAGAGAGGGCAGACAAGAGAGAGAGAGAGAGAAGAAAAAGAGAGAGAGAAAAAGAGAGAGAGAGAGAGAAGAGAAGAAGAAAAAAGAAAAAGAAGAAGAAGAAGAAGAAGAAGAAAAAAACAACAAAAAACAACAACAACAAAGAGAGAGAGAGAGAGAAGGGAAGAGAGAGAGAGAAGAGGGGAGAGAGAGAGAGAGAGAGAAGAGAGAGAGGGGAGAGGAGAGAGAGAGAGAAGAAGAGAGAGGAGGGGAGAGAGGGGGAGAGGAGGGAGGGAGAGAAAAGAGAAAGAGAGAGAGAAGGGGAGAGGGGGGAGAGAGAGAGAGAGAGAGAGAGAGGAGATCCTAGCAATAATTAAATCGGTGGAAGCGGTGATGGCATAGTTGCAGAAGAATACACACTCAACAGGGAAGTGTACCCCCCTCATTTCTATTCTATTTCAACAGGACCAGAACCCACTAGCATTTGTGTGTGTGTGTGTTTTGTGTGTGTGGGTGTGTGTTGTGTGGTGTTGGGTGCGTGCGTGCGTGCGTCGTGGCGCGTGCGTGCTGCTGCGTGTTGGGTGTGTGTGTGTGGTGTGGTGTGTGGTGTGTGTGTGTGTGGGTGTGTGTGCGTGCGTGCGTGGGGTGCGTGTGTGTTTGTGGGGTGTGTGTGTGTGTTGGTGGGGTGTGTTGTGGTGTGTGGGTTTTGTGTTTTGTGTGTGTGTGTTGTGGTGTGTGA
>CM031611.1:8749114-8751614 GCA_018398815.1 Conus ventricosus | reverse complement strand
GGGGGTGGGGTTTGGAGTGGTAAGATACAATAAGAAAAAAGCCAACTTTCCCAGACCCCTTCCATTTCATAATGGGTTTAAAAAAGTAGACGGTCAGCGAAAGGTCAGTGAGATTTCCCTTAGGGCTGAAAGTGAGTTCCTGTGGTACAGTCAAAAAAAATGAGGGCATCGGAATCCGCCAATAACAAGTTTACAACATTTTCTTGTTGGTTTGTTATCCCATGTATTTACATCCCTGATGAAAAGCGTCCTGACAAGGAATTCTATATTTTTTTCTGTGTGAGGGTTTTCCAAGGTCCCCCCATTCGGTTAAGCATAGACCCAGTGAATTTACTGTTTGGGGTTTTTAAAAATCGCGCCCCCCCTTTCCCCTCCCCATTCCCAAACCCTTTCCCTCCCCCCGGGCAAAGGGAAACTCACTCACAGAGAGAGAGAGAGAGAGGAGAAGAGGGAGAGAGATAGAGGAGAGAGAGGGGAAGAGGAGAGAAGAGAAAGAGAGAAAGAAAGAGAGGGAGGAAAGGAGGAGAGAAGAGAGGAGAGGAGAAGAAGAAGAGAGAGGAAGAGAGAGAGAGAGGAAGGAGGAGAGGGAGAGAGAGAGAGGAAAAACACCCATTCACCCTGGTTAACACCCCAGACACAAAGAGAGAGAAAGGGGAGAGAGAGAGAGAGAGGAGGGGGGGGGAGAGAGGAGAGAGGAAAAGAAGAGAGAGAGAGATAAAATCACATTCACCCTGATTAACAACCAGACCAACGGAAGAGAGGAGAGAGGAGAGAGAGAAGAGGGGGAAGAGGAGAGAGAGAGAGAGAGAGGAAGGGGGAGAATGGGGGAGGGAGGAGAGGGGAAGAGAAGAGAGAGAGGAGAGAGAGAAAAAGGAGGAAGAGAGGGAGAGAGAGATTGTATCGAACTGAACGCGTTTTTTGTACTTAAAAAAATTGAATGTAAAACATTTTTTTACTATCTTCTATATAAACTGCATGCCGAGGGGAGAGAGAAAAGGGGGAAGGAGAAGAGAGAGAGAGAGAAGAGAGAGGAGAGAGAGAGGAGACAGACAGACGGGACAGACAGACAGACGGTCGAAGCTCAATACTTTGTAATCCCCCCAATCCCGGGGTTTCCCAAAGGGCGTTGCCAAGTTCTCTCTCTCTCTCTTCTCTCTCTTTCCTCTCTTCTCTCTCTTCTCTCTCTCTTCTCTTCTTTTCCCCCCCCTCTCTCTCTCTCTCTTTCCCTGTTCTACTTGTGTACTAAGCGTAAAAAAAAAAGGAAGCAACAGCAACAAGGGGAAAATGATACCATTATTGATCTCAGGAGCGCGATGAAAAAAGGGCGATACTAAAGAAGTAGCAGAAAAAAAAATGCGCAGAAAGAGTTACAGTGCAGAGGCAAGACTTCTGTACATATGGAAGCAACGATTATAGTAACTGAATGTAGAACGGCAGTAGCAGGCAATACTATCGAATGAATGAGAGGCAAGCGATACAAAAAAGAAGCTAAACGAATGAGAGGGGAAAGACGGGAAAATATTGTTACAGCGACAGAGCATAAAAAAGCAAAACGTTATAAGAGAGAGAGAGAGAGAGGGAGAAGAGAGAGAGAGAAGGGAGGAGAGAGAGAGAGAGAGGAGAGAGAGAAGAGAGAGAGGAGAGAGAAGGGGAGGAGAGGGAGAGAGAGGAGAGAAGAACGGATACGAATACGGTACGGAACGGATGTTTATTTTATACAGGGACCCTGGCCCCTTAAAGAAGGGGGGTTCTGAACAAAACGTTTCAGAAGAATTTAAAAAATCATCAAGCACAGGATCCCCAAGTAAAAGCGTGTATGGAGAGCCTACATCAAAGGGATGTGACGTCCCCAAAAGTAGTTTTGTGTATGAATATTTCCCCATGCCACAACTAAAAAGGAAGAATATTCGTGTGGCTTTACTAGTGTGCGGGCGTCCCCAAAAATTGAGAGTATTCGTAAAGAAAAAAAAAGGGTCATTGGGTGAAAGGACCCTGAGAGATATTTTTTAAGGGTTGGAAGGGGGTGGTCATGTGTTTTGAAAAACTGGTATGCATCACTGGGGGGAAAAGGGAAAAAATCGTTTTAACCCGCAGTGGCCCAGGATCGAACCTGTCAGGACGTTGGTCCTTTGCTGACCCGTCATTACCCCGGGGAGCCCCTGTGTTGGGGAAAAACTACAGGGGGAAATTAAAAAAAAGGAAAAAAAGAATTTAGTTAAATTAGAAGGGTTACTTACACGAACCTTTTTCGTGTTTTAGCCTTCACCCTTCACCTTTTACTCTTCACCTTAAGGGGGTGGGTTGAAGATGGCCATGGTGTGGGGACCACCCGGGGTTCGCCCCCCCCCCAGTAAAGACTAGGGAGAGGGGGTCGGGAAATCGTAATTCTCCGGGTCAGGAGAAGTGGGGGAGGAGTCGGAACTCGTCCTTCCGGGACAGGGGAAGGCGAGAAGAGAAGTTGGAAAAACCTATCTCCAGTGCGGGAGAAAAATTTAAAGGG
>CM031611.1:8736614-8739114 GCA_018398815.1 Conus ventricosus | reverse complement strand
AGTTTGGCCGTTGGTATGGATGACACGTTACACATAGCATGCACCTTCCCCGAAGTTGGAGTATGGCTGCCTTAATGGCGGGATAGAAAACGGTCACACACACACACACAACTCCACTCCCTTTGTTGGGTAGATGGGATTAATTCTTGTCTGTCTCTACAGGGGGTGTCCGCAAGAGTAACAGCCTGCGTATGCAGAAGAAGAGGAAAAAGAAGAAGAAGACGAAGAAGAAGAAGAAGAAGAAGAAGAAGAAGAACCGATCGGTCTTTACATGCTGCACCACATCAACCAAGTCATGGGACAAGAGTGTGCAGAGGACCTAGCTGATAGAGACACTACACTAAGGATGGGAGGTGGTTCTACATGCTGCACCACATCAACCAAGTCATGGGACAAGAGTCGAGTGTGCAGAGGACCTAGCTGATAGAGACACTACACTAAGGATGGGAGGTGGTGGTTCTGGGGAAGGATCGTGGTGGGTTGGCGTTAAGGAGGAGGAGGAGATTCATATTCCAGACTTCCACTTTCATGTGCACTAGCTCATTTTCTGTTCCACTTCAGGGGCATCACAGCCGCACTTTCTGGCTTCCGCTTCACTGCCGCACCTTGGTGTGTCCTAGCACCAGCAATCAACAGTAAATTATCATAATGATTACTTATATAGCGCCTATCCTCGGCTAGAGATCAATCTCTAAGCGCTTTACAATCCACACTCGTTTACACAACGGGCTGCCTACCTGGGTAGTGCCGACTGAAGAGCAGCCAGCTGGCGCTTCATTCAGTCGTTTCCTCGTGTCGTCCAGTCAGTATCGTTCAATATCGTTCACTCAATTTCCTTACTTCCTTCATTGTTTCCATTTCTCATGCAGGGTGCATGCTATGTGTAACATGTCATCCATACCAACGGCCAAACTGGCCTTCTCTTTCGAAAATTGAAAACGGTCCAATAGAGGAGACACTATTGCTGAGGAAGCTGTGTAGTGTTTATGTACTGACATAAGCAGGAAACCCTTTCCAGAGGGCTGCATAATGTCCGTCAAAGTCCACATGAACTGACTGAAGACTTCCAGAGGACTGCACAGTGCCCGTCACATGAACTGACTGAAGACTTCCAGAGGACTGCACAGTGCCCGTCACCTGAACTGACTGAAGACTTCCAGAGGACTGCATAGTGCCCGTCACATGAACTGACTGAAGACTTCCAGAGGACTGCATAGTGCCGCATGAACTGACGAGACTGTCCGGACTGCTAGTCCGTCACATGAACTGACTGAAGACTTCCAGAGGACTGCACAGTGCCCGTCACAGTCCACTGAACTGACTGAAGACTTCCAGAGGACTGCACAGTGCCCGTACACATGAACTGACTGAAGACTTCCAGAGGACTGCACAGTGCCCGTCACATGAACTGACTGAAGACTTCCAGAGGACGCACAGTGCCCGTCACATGAACTGACTGAAGACTTCCAGAGGACGGCACAGTGCCCGTCAACCAAATGACTGACTGAAGACTTCCAGAGGACTGCACAGTGCCCGTCACATGAACTGACTGAAGATTCCAGAGGACTGCACAGTGCCCGTCACCTGAACTGACTGAAGACTTCCAGAGGACGCAACAGTGCCCGTACTGAACTGACTGAAGACTTCCAGAGGGCCGCACAGTGCCCGTCACATCACTGACTGAAGACTTCCAGAGGGCTGCACAGTGCCCGTCACATGTCCACATGAACTGAAAGACTTCCAGAGGCGCTACAGTGCCCGTCACATGAACTGACTGAAGACTTCCAGAGGACTGCACAGTGCCCGTCACCTGAACTTTACTGAAGACTTCCAGAGGCTGCACAGTGCCTCATGTCCCCGATTGCGAAGACTTAGGCAGTCCGTCATCACTGAACTTATTGAAGACTTCCAGAAGGCTGCACAGTGCCCGTCATAGACCACCTGAACTTATTGAAGACTTCCAGAAGGCTGCATAGTGCCCGTGGCAGTCCTCCTGAACTTGGCGAAGACCTTGACACGAACTTATCTGGACGAGGACCTAGAGAGAAAATCAATGCAGCTTAGTACGCCAACAAGGCATAAAAAGCTGCAGACTTTTTTATGCTGGGAAACACTTCGTAACGGGGCTGTACTCTACGCTTTCTTCCTTTAATACATCCTGGCATCAAACAGATCTGAGAAATAGACACTGGTTATGATGGCTGCATAATGTAACTAACGTTTTCGATGACCCATTCTTCAAGTGTATGAAACTCCACTGTGAAATGTGTAGAATTCTCATCTTTTGGCGATTACCAGTTAGAGATCCCCCCCCTCCCCCCCCCACCACCACCCATCCATCCCCCTCTTCGAATCATAAAAGAAATAATAAACTGGTTTGATGCGAATTGAACTGACAACCTTCGAGCCCATGAACTGTTCGTTAAGCATTGTGCCAGGGTTGCTGGTAGGCATAGTAGTGTCCTGACCTAGACATTGACCCAACGCCCTAGAGAGGCCT
>CM031611.1:8719114-8726614 GCA_018398815.1 Conus ventricosus | reverse complement strand
ATGTTTTAGTTTCTATCAATCACAATCGTGAAAAACGGCACCAAATGAACATTGCAAACAATCGCCCCCTTTAATTCTTGTCCACGCACACCCCGTCACTCAAATTCGATTAACCTCCAATAATGAGACGGGCAGCCATGTTTAAGCAAACACACACACACACACACACACACACACACACACACACACACACACACACACACACACACACACCGGACGCACGCACGCACGCACGCACGCACGCACGCACGCACGCACGCGCGCGCGCGCGCGCGCACACACACACACACACACACACACACACACACACACACACACACACACACACACACACACACACGCAAGCACGCACGCACGCGCGCGCGCTCGCACGCACGCACGCACGCACGCACGCACGCACGCACACACACACACACACACACACACACACACACACACACACACACACACACACACACACACACACAGCCTCCCTCGTCCCATCCAATATTCATACGATCCCAACTCCTCCAAAATGTTCAGCCACTACGATGCACATCCCTCTTCTTGGTTGGCTCATAGAGTCCACAGCAACCCTTGGCAGCCAACCCAGACCCAGCAACAAAGCTAATCGCCAGTGGTCTGGCACAGTATTCAGGGGGAGTCCAGGTCCACATCTCCCTTCATCAAAGCTGTTGCTGCCAGACAATGAACTGCTTCTCCCGTCTAAGCACCAACGATGGCGGGGCCTTGCTGCTATTGCTAGCGACATGATCATCCTCTTTCTGTTGTTCTGATTTTAGGATCATGATCACAAGAAAGCATCTGTCTGGTTTGGTGGGTTATTATTGAACTGGCTGATCAAAAGATGCAAGGATGTGTCTGTTCTTCTTTGTGAGTCCACTCTGCCTTAAAGTTGATTTTCGATTGCGTGGGTCTGTCGCAGGTTTTCTCTCGCTGTATTGGCAATCTTTCACATTCAAATTGAGCATGAACACGTTGTGGGAGTGACAATGTTCTTTTTGTATTACTCACACACACACACACACACACACACACACACACACACACACACACACACACACACACACACACACACACACACACACACACACACACACACACACACACACACACACACACACACACACACACACGCGCGCGCGCGCGCGCGTACACACAGATACACACAGATACACATCTACACACACGCATCATTCCCACCCCCCTTCATCACCAACGACAATAATTTATTGGTCAAAGATCTAACGTTAATGATCACCCTGTTACCAGTGGGTGCTATGAGTCCCCATGACCTTGCTGACGACCTCAACACGAACTCATTCAGGGCGCGGACGTGCAGAAGAAATCCAGAAGAGGTTTACACGAGAACAGGGCATGAGAGCTCACATATGTTTTCCTCTGCTGAGAGACACTTTATAACAAAGCTATACTCTGTGCTTTCTTCCATTATACATCCTGACAACCACCAGATCTGTAACATCAGCAGTGATGGTCGAAAGATATAAGCAATATTCTCAGTGACCAATGTACTAAGCGGATGAAACTCGACCGTAAAATGCCAGTCTTCCTATAGCACATTCGCCTCCTGGTAGGAACCAGTCAGGGCTGAAATACATCCTACAAAGAAACGGGTCTGATGCGAATCGACCTTACAACAATTGAGCCATTAAACAGCGACGTTAAGCATTGCGGCACTGTAATTGGAAAAGCCCTGAACTATGCGTTGACCCAACGTCCTCAAAAGGCCTTAACTGCGTAGTATCTGATGCGGTCTGGCGCAGAGCATTTAGCGAAACAATCTTGTATTAATGTAAATATTTACTTGGTTGTACTGCAGCTTTTGTCAGCAAAATGTATGACCTATATACGGAGAGAGAGAGAAAGAGAGAGAGAGAGAGAGAGAGAGAGAGAGAGAGAGAGAGAGAGAGAGAGAGAGAGAGAGAGAGAGAGAGAAGAGAGAGAGAGAGAGAGAGAAAGAAAGAGAGAGAGAGAGAGAGAGAGAGAGAAAGACAGAGGGAGATAGAAAGAGAGAGATAGAAAGAATGGCAGAGAGAGAGAGAGAGAGAGAGAGAGAGAGAGAGAGAGAGAGAGAGAGAGAGAGAGAGAGAGAGAGATCATAATTTCAGTTAGGATTCAGTTTTCCTGTTATGTCTCCATCAAGGAAGCCACAAAGTATAATTGCACAACGACAAACACCGGCCATCATTTTTCGTTCTGAGAATCTGACACTTAAAGATCGGTGATCCTGCTTGTCAGCTAGAGAGTCCAAAAAAAAAGAAGTCTCAGTTGAAAAATGAAACCTTTAACGCTTGACATGAAGCGATTCTCAGGAATTTCCTGTTCCTGGGGGGGGGGGGGGGGGGGGGGGGGGGGGGGGGGGGGGGGGGGGGGGGGGGGGGGGTGGGGGTGGGGGGGTGGGAGGGGGGGGGGGGGGGGCTCAACAACAACAACAAAGCCAGCAGTGGGACGGAGTGGACACAGGTGGGGAATTCTATGCGTCTGCTCATTTGAATGATGCAGAGACAGCGAGTCTCTGTGTCAAAACGCAAAAGATCACAATTGATGATGAAGGTGGTGGGAGGAAGTTCGTTCTCTTCCTACCCCCCCCCCCCCCCCCCCCCCCCCCCATCCAGCCGGGTCAGATTGATTGATTGAAGGATTGATCAGTGTGTGTTAATGGAGACATTAAGTGAGTCAGCACTTAGTTTAAAGAGATCGCATGTTAACCGAGTCCCCCAGCGCCCTTCCTCTCACCCAAACAAAACAGAACTGATGAGACTATTAGGAGGGCAATCAGGATAAAACAATTCATGAACCAGTAAAAAAACCCAGACAAATTGAGGAATAATTTGTAAGTACTAAAAAAAATAACAATGGGTAACTAAACTAAATAGATTACAATAATGAAAAGATATAAAATGTAGGACGCACGATACATAGATTAAACAAAGAATTAAACAAGCCAAAGCATGTGTTGCAACCTATAAAGTCATAGTGCCGCAATTAGGATAAAACAATACATGAACCAATACATAAACTGGTAATTTGAGGAATTGATTATAAGTACTGAAAAATAATCAATGGATAACTAAACAAATAAATAAATTACAGTAAAAAAAAAAACTTTTGAAATGTAGGATACACGATAAATACATAAAACAAAGAATTAAACAAGCCAAGGCGTGCGTTTTAACCTAGAAAGTAAAACTGCAGGAACCGAGCAAATAAATGAATGAATAAAGAAACAAATAGATAAACTGATAAATGATTGAAGATATGAAAACAATAAACAACAAATAGATAAACTGATAAATGATTGAAGATATGAAAACAATGAACAAACAAATAGATCAACTGATAAATGATTGATGATATGAAAACAATAAACAAACAAATAGATAAACTGATAAATGATTGAAGATATGAAAACAATAAACAAACAAATAGATAAACTGATAAATGATTGAAGATATGAAAAAATGAATGAATAAATAAACGAATCGATAAATGGATAAATCGAAAAATAAATAATCAAAGAAATAAACAAAAAATAAATGAATAAATAAACAAATAGATAAGCAGTGATAAAGTAAACAAAAAATCTAAAGAAATAGACACACATGAAAATAAATACAAAGATAAGCCGTGAGGATCGCTGGTATAACGCCTCTTAAATGGTCTCCCAAGGCTCTGCCGGGGTGGAGATCTGTAAGCAAACCTTAAGCACCTCAGTAAGACCCAGCCTCCGTTGATGGACATTTCCTTTTTCAGATTATAGACACGTTCCACCCCACTGGGACCATTTGAAGTAGATTCGGGTAGAAGGCGTATTATTTCTGGGGTGCTTTCTCGGTTGCCTTTGCCCATCTCTCTCTCTCTCTCTCTCTCTCTCTCTCTCTCTCTCTCTCTCTCTCTCTCTCTCTCTCTCTCTCTCTCTCTCTCTCTCTCTCTCTCTCTCTCTCTCTCCGTTTGTCTGTCTTTCTCTCTCTCCCTCCGCCTTCTGTCTTTCCCTCTCCCACTCTTCTTTCTCTCTCAAACACACACAGAGAATACTGTTATCTTTCTAGCTGCCTCTATATAATAATAATAATAATAAGGAACATTTAGTGCGCTTAATCTTAAACAAAAGCCCTAAGCGCTTACAGCAATAAGCCCTAACACACACACACACACACACACACACACACACACACACACACACACACACACACACACACACACACACACAAACACACACACACACACACACACACACACACACACACACACACACACACACACACACACACACACACACACACACACACACAAACACACACACACACGCACACACCCACACACCAGCGAAGGAGCAGAAAAATTTATGTTTTGAAGAGAGTTGTTTTGAGGGAGGACTTGAAAGAAGAAAGACTGTTTGAGTTTCGGAGTGCAGAAGGGAGATTGTTCCAGCAGGAAGGAGCCTGAAAAGTAAAAGAACGTTCACCAAGTGTTCTGGCCCGAAAACGAGGGGTCTGCATAATGCGAGTGTCAGAGGAAGAGCGAAGCTGTCTGGAAGGAGTATAGGTCGACAGAAGTTTAGAGAGGTAAGATGGAGCGAGGCCATCCAATGCCTTGTAACAGAGCAAAGAAAGTTTGTACTTGATGCGTTTTTCAACAGGAAGCCAGTGCAAAGATTTAAGCAAGGGAGAAACATGAGTCCACTCTCTCTCTCTCTCTCCTCTCTCTCTCTCTCTCTCTCTCTCTCTCTCTCTCTCTCTCTCTCTCTCTCTCTCTCTCTCTCTCGCTCTCTCTGTGTGCTGTGGAAAAGTTCCCATAGTCAGAGTGGAAATAACCCATTCAGCATTGTCTGGTGGAAATAAACATCGGCATTTTGACAGACTGGGTTTATTTCATTAGTGGAGAAAAGGAACAGTAGAGCAGGGTGTATTTTGAGCCTGAGGGCCGTGTGGTTTCGTTTCTGAGAAGAGCTCCTGACAAGGATGCATGTACAGCTTTCTCTTTGGTCATGTGGTTTTCAAGGATGCTCCCATCTCTAGTAGGCATACAACCTGATGACTTATCGTGTGATCCAAAGGCATATAAAATCTGTCGAGTGCATACACAAGCGTGGCATTTAGCTAAATATTATGATTCCTACTTATGAACGATTCAGGTCGATGTTTTCACGAAACAAAACCCAGCATTTTTTTATGATGATACAGATAGCTTTATTGACATGGCGCTAAAGAGGATTTTTCTCAAGCTGAGTCTTAAGCTGAAGAAGAAACAAGTATAAAACTGTCCACGAATCAAACTCCATGACTAGGAAAACAGGCCCTTAGGGTACAGATTCAAAGGAGAGACAGAAAAAAAAATCCTTGCAGAAAAAACATGCAGGGTTCATACGGATTAGGGCTATATGTAATCAGATGTTCATCATGAGAGTGCTGTTAGAAAAGCATCTTCAGCCACAGATGATCTCTGCGGGAGCTTCACTGACTTCAAGAAAGCATTTGACCATGTTTATCATGAATTAAGTGTACAATTAACATGAAAAAATTGCGGGTCACTGCAAAACTCTGCAAAGATGCAATCAGCAAGGACACAATTGGTGTTGTTCTCCTGAATAACATTTCGGAAAGATTTTTAAGATGGCATGAAAATACGCCAAAGCTTCAACTCTCCTTTATTCTAATTGGTACATACATTGATAATATTGTACAGAAGACCCTTCAGTATTTCAGCACCTCTACATTCATCAGGGTTGGTCTCCTTCCAGCCTGATGACATCGATATACTGGAGGCAGCAAAGCAGATCTTCGCGAAAACGCCACAAAACTGGGAAAATGTCAAGCATATATGGAACAGAGGTCAGCGCAGAATAATGCAAAAGATTAGCTGGCAGTTCACGACAATGTTCAGAATCAAACATCACGGTGAACTGACAAATGCTGGAAGAAAGGCACCAATTGGATGATTCTTACCTACTGTGAACAAGGACCATCTAGGCCCAGGATCATCTGGAAATCCGGCTGAAGGCACCACTTGGGTATTTCTTATCTACATTGAACACGGATCATCTAGACTCTGGATCGTTTGGAAACCCAGCTCTATCAGCTTCTTGATGAAGCGAAAATGATACATGCATGAATGAATCAATTCAATTAATTACCCCACTGAAAGATGAAAACTGAAACGAATACAAGCCCCAATAATACGAACACACAAAGGGGATTTTTCTAGCTATGAAAATACAAGGGACACTGTGGTACTCAGAAGAAGAAGAAGAAGAAAAAGAAGGAGGAGGAGGAGGAGAGAGAGGAGGAGGAGGAGCAGGAGAGAGAGGAGGAGGAGGAGGAAGAGAAGGGGAGAAGAAGGAGAAGAAGGAGGAGAAGGAGGAGGAATAGCAGCAGCAGCAGGAGAAAGAGGAGAAGGAGGAGGAGGAGGAGGAGGAGGAGGAGGAGGAGGAGGAGGAGGAGGAGGAGGAGGAGAGAAAGCAAGAGGAAAAGAAAAGAAAGGGAGGAGAAAAAGAAAATGAAGGAAAGCAGGAAGGAAAGAAAGAAAGAAAGAAAAAATAATTTCTAACCTAATTCATTCATTTCTCTTGCCGACTCCAAGCATTAATTCCTCTTTACCAACTTTACTTGGCCTAGTTTGAATGCTTTGCTCAATGCTCAGATCTGACGGCACAATCCTAATACAGACAGATTACCCTGTCGGAATTGGTAGTCGGCACATCCCTCATCAATCAGTCTGTAACTATGCCAACAGTGTAAAACTCTTTTAATGCCAGACATGATAGTACTCCATTGCAATGGAGCTTCTGTGCAAGAGACCTGAGAGCTGTGTGTGAGTAAGATCCTCCGTGTACAAATAACCTTTGGCTAACTTATCGGGCACTATATTTGGCTAACTTATCGGGCACTATATTTGGCTAACTTATCGGGCACTATATTTGGCTAACTTATCGGGCACTATATTTGGCTAACTTATCGGGCACTATATTTGGCTAACTTATCGGACACTATATTTGGCTAACTTATCGGGCACTATATTTGGCTAACTTATCGGGCACTATATTTGGCTAACTTATCGGGCACTATATTTGGCTAACTTATTGGGCACTATATTTGGCTAACTTATCGGGCACTATATTTGGCTAACTTATCGGGCACTATATTTGGCTAACTTATCGGGCACTATATTTGGCTAACTTATCGGGCACTATATTTGGCTAACTTATCGGGCACTATATTTGGCTAACTTATCGGGCACTATATTTGGCTAACTTATCGGGCACTATATTTGGCTAACTTATCGGGCACTATATTTGGCTAACTTATCGGGCACTATATTTGGCTAACTTATCGGACACTATATTTGGCTAACTTATCGGGCACTATATTTGGCTAACTTATCGGGCACTATATTTGGCTAACTTATCGGGCACTATATTTGGCTAACTTATCGGGCACTATATTTGGCTAACTTATCGGGCACTATATTTGGCTAACTTAT
>CM031611.1:8709114-8711614 GCA_018398815.1 Conus ventricosus | reverse complement strand
TAAAGCAGAAGGAAAGAAAAGAATAATTCTTCGTTGGTGGAGACAGTATACATATACAGACATAGACCTAGTAGAACACCGGTGAAAGAAGAAAGAAAATAGTGCCAAGTAAAACTTTGTGTGTATGTATGTATGTATGTATGTATGTATGTATGTATGTATGTATGTATGTATGTATGTATGTATGTATGTGTGTATGTATGTATGTATGTATGTATGTATGTATGTATGTATGTATGTATGTATGTATGTATGCATGCATGCATGTATGTATGTATGTATGTATGTATGTATGTGTGTGTGTGTGTGTGTGTGTGTGTGGTGTGTGCGTGCGTGCGTGCGTGCGTGCGTGCGTGCGTGCGTGCGTGCGTGCGTGCGTGCGTGCGTGCGTGCGTGCGTGCGTGCGTGCGTGCGTGCGTGCGTGCGTGCGTGCGTGCGTGCGTGCGTGCGTGTGTGTGTGTGTGTGTGTTCCAGACAGAGAGAGAGAGAGAGAGAGAGAGAGAGAGAGAGGAGAGAGAGAGAGAGAGGGATACAGAGAGAGAGAGGGATACAGAGACAAACACAGAGACAGAGACAGAAACAGAGACAGGAGACGGAGAATACTGTTAAAAAGTTAAACTTGCTCAGAGGAGGAGGAGGTAGAGGGGCGCCCAGTTTCCTAGGACCTCTGCCACAAGGAAAGTTACAATGTGTGATTGGACAGCAGCAAGCACTGGCCATTATTTTGATCCCGCGAGTTTGGCACCACAGAACTGCTGACCTTACTTCTCGGCTGCAGAGTTTGGATAGCCAGCCAGCCAAACAAACAACCAGACGTTACCATATGGAACAGCTCTTGCCCCTGGCGCAGAAGAACAAGAAAGTTTCCGATATGAATTCTGTAACCGAATTGAAAACAATCGAACAAACAAAACCTTGTGTGAACTGAAATAAGTGCTGAGCTGACGGTGCTGGCGTTCTTTCTTTTCTTTTTTTCTTCTTCTTTTTTCTTTTTCCTTGCTCGATGCGGCGACAACCAATTACGCTCCGTCAGGTCGCTACATGCTGCTAACGAAATGGTGGGAGAAAATACGTTCCCTAATGACTGCTTGATCAATTGGTTTGTTGATGAATGTAATGAATGAATCTGTGAATGATGAGATGCTAAAAACAAACACACAAAAAAACTTTCTAGACCCCAAAATCATGTGACGTCATCCCTCTGATGTTGAAAGGGCAGCACAGACAAACTAATATATCATGTGACGTCATCCCTCTGATGTTGAAAGGGCAGCACAGACAAACTAATATATCATGTGACGTCATCCCTCTGATGTTGAAAGGGCAGCACAGACAAACTAATATATCATGTGACGTCATCCCTCTGATGTTGAAAGGGCAGCACAGACAAACTAATATATCATGTGACGTCATCCCTCTGATGTTGAAAGGGCAGCACAGACAAACTAATATATCATGTGACGTCATCCCTCTGATGTTGAAAGGGCAGCACAGACAAACTAATATATCATGTGACGTCATCCCTCTGATGTTGAAAGGGCAGCACAGACAAACTAATATATCATGTGACGTCATCCCTCTGATGTTGAAAGGGCAGCACAGACAAACTAATATATCATGTGACGTCATCCCTCTGATGTTGAAAGGGCAGCACAGACAAACTAATATATCATGTGACGTCATCCCTCTGATGTTGAAAGGGCAGCACAGACAAACTAATATATCATGTGACGTCATCCCTCTGATGTTGAAAGGGCAGCACAGACAAACTAATAAATCATGTGACGTCATCCCTCTGATGTTGAAAGGGCAGCACAGACAAACTAATATATCATGTGACGTCATCCCTCTGATGTTGAAAGGGCAGCACAGACAAACTAATAAATCATGTGACGTCATCCCTCTGATGTTGAAAGGGCAGCACAGACAAACTAATATATCATGTGACGTCATCCCTCTGATGTTGAAAGGGCAGCACAGACAAACTAATAAATCATGTGACGTCATCCCTCTGATGTTGAAAGGGCAGCACAGACAAACTAATATATCATGTGACGTCATCCCTCTGATGTTGAAAGGGCAGCACAGACAAACTAATAAATCATGTGACGTCATCCCTCTGATGTTGAAAGGGCAGCACAGACAAACTAATAAATCATGTGACGTCATCCCTCTGATGTTGAAAGGGCAGCACAGACAAACTAATAAATCATGTGACGTCATCCCTCTGATGTTGAAAGGGCAGCACAGACAAACTAATAAATGAGCAAATAAATAAATAAATAAATAAACAATCGAAAAAACAAACAGATAAACGGAAAGAGAGAAAAAAGAATAATGGCGAATGCTAAACACACACATCACACTGATGAATAACTTTCAGCAAAAAGACAACAAACAAAATAATATAGAGAAAACTGACCTCTGAGGTTTGCCCGCTGAACATCTCTTAAATGGTCCCTCTGGATCCACCGGGGTCGAAGTTTGGAAGCAAAACACA
>CM031611.1:8694114-8696614 GCA_018398815.1 Conus ventricosus | reverse complement strand
TGAACAGTATGTCATGACAAGGTATAGAGAAGGGGTAACGAAGGAATACAAATGAACATTCAAATACATTTAAACATCATTTGTACTTAAATCAAAACAATAATTTTGAAATACGTATAAAGAAGGTTATATGATGTTCTCATTATCACACTGTTTAGGAAGCGTAGCATCAGATATGAGAAGTATTGTTTTTTGAAAACGTTTAGACTAGAAATTACATTAAATGAAGACACTAGGTCATTCCACAAACAACCACCAGAGTAAATGAGGTTAGATTTAAAAAGATCAATCCTCGGTAGGGTATCTGAATCTTTCTGATATTGCGAATCAGGTTCGTTTTAAATTTTTTTTCAAAGTTGGTGGTGCTTGATTGGACATTATCTTAAACATGAAAATTGCTTTGTTATAAGTGAGTTTCCATTTTAGAGGCAAAATGTCTAAACGTTTATAATCAGAGGGAGTTACAGTTGTAGATTTGAGAAGAACGAGTTTCACAGCCCGTCTATGAAGACTGAAGAGTGGTTTTAATACGTTATAACTGGCCGAATCCCACAATGTAGAAGAGTAATTCAAATGAGATTCAATGTACGAAGTAAAAAACAGCTTACGACAATGCTGGTCTAAGAAATATTTTAGTTTTGAAAGCTGGTGAATCTTTTGAGACAGACGTTTGCAAAGCATTGTGACATGAGAAGACCATGACAAATTATGTCTACAAATGACACCAAGGACTTTATGATGATCAACTTCTTCAACTATTTCATTATTTATACTAAGAGATAGGGAATCATAAGAAATATTTTGACGCTTTTGTCTGGTGGTTAAATTTTCAAGTACTTCGTTTTCTGAGGATGGAGACACATGTGATTGAGTTCAGACCATATGATTAATTTGTTTATACTTCTTGTAAACTTGCATATACATTTTCAATTCTTTTATGACTACAGTGTATTGTGGTGTCATCAGCGAACATTTCACAGAGACTATCAATGAATAGAGGTAAATCGTTTATATATATGGAAAATAAGATAGGTCCGAGTACTGACCCTTGAGGCACACCATGACTAATGGATAATGTAGGAGATACAGATTCATTTACTGAGACCATTTGCTTTCTACCGGAAAGATATGAAGATAGGAGTTCTAACGAATTCTCTGATAAGTTGTATACCTTAAGCTTTTTAAGAAGAAGATTGCGGTCAATAACGTCAAAGGCTTTCATAAAATCTACCATGAGAACACCTGTAATTTTGTCGTTATTTATATTAGTGAGCCATTGATCAACTAGATTTGTCAGTGCTGTTTGGCACGAGTGATTAGCCCTAAAACCGGATTGGTCTTGATGAAATAGAGAGAGAGAGAGAGAGAGAGAGAGAGAGAGAGAGAGAGAGAGAGAGAGAGAGAGAGAGAGAGAGAGAGAGAGAGAGAGGAGGGAGGGAGGGAGAGAGAATGTGTTAAAAAAATAGAACTATTCGAAGGAGGAGGGAGGGGGGCATCACTTTCCCCAAGGTCTTCCAGATTGGCGCTGCAATGTGTAATTGTACCACAGCAAGCATTAGCCATTTTATTTGTCCTAGTAATCCGACACCTCTGAAATGTTGATCTTGCTGTTAACCAAACACACACACACACACACACACACACACACACACACACACACACACACACACACACACACACACACACACACACACACACACACACACACACGCACGCACGCACGCAACGCACGCACGCACGCACGCACGCACACACACACACACACACACACACACACACACACACACACACACACACACACACACACATATATACAAACTTCCACAAACGACAAGAAGCCACTATCGCTACCGGAGCAGTCCAAAGACAACATTTCCATTAGGAATTTTCAAGGCCATTGAACACAAACAAACAAACAAACAAATAAAAGCTTTGGTGAGCTGAAACAAGCGCTGGTTGATGATGTGGCCACTGCCTTTTTTTTCTTGATACGGAGACAGCTAGTGAACTCTGTCACTTCGCTACACTTGATGATGGAAATGGCGGGAGGAAGTTCGTTCTCTGGTGATTGGCTGATCGATCAGTCAGGTGATGGATGAAATGAATGATCGATCAGTCAGGTGATGGATGAAATGAATGATCGATCAGGTGATGGATGAAATGAATGATCGATCAGTCAGGTGATGGATGAAATGAATGATCGATCAGTCAGGTGATGGATGAAATGAATGATCGATCAGTCAGGTGATGGATGAAATGAATGAGTGGTGACTGACCAGTTGATTCAAAGACGTTACAAAAGCAATCGAGCCCCCAAATTATGCGACATCAGCCCCAGGATGAGAAAGAGGCTAAAAATGATAAATGAACGATTAACCAGCCGCCATGGCGGAGTAGTTACCGCCGCGGAATCCCGGCTGGGAGGTCGCGGGTTCGATTCTCATCAGAGTCATGTGAGATGTTTCTGTCCCGACCGGCTCCTACTCAGAGTTGAGTTTGC
>CM031611.1:8681614-8691614 GCA_018398815.1 Conus ventricosus | reverse complement strand
AATCTCTCACTCACAGCATCAACACAAACTCCACGACGCATCACAACATGTCCCAAGGATACAGCAAAACGACAAACGATCCATCGTCAATCAGTGTTTGAATCTGTTCCACACAGGAAGGGATATAAAGAACAAAAAACACAGAGCATTTTTTTTAAAGATGCGCCTTCACAGGCGCTGCTGAAATGTAACACCAAGAAGAAAATGGCAGAGAAAATGGATCAGTAACATGCGCAATGATACTGACGCAAGTATGCATGATAATGGGACAGCAATGCAGCCCTTGACAGATGGAAAATGCTAACAGGATCAAAGCGGCCGATGGCGACAACTAATGAAGACCAGGGAGTCTCCCTCGTCATAGAACGAGCATACGGTATCTCCAAATGGACTGAGTAGTGAAGAACCACTCCTCTCCTGCCCCTCTCCCTTCTCAGCCCCCCCCCCCCCCCCCCCCCACACACACACACACACACGAAAAAGCAGACCAACAACAACGACAACAACAAAAAACAAAGAACAGCTCACCATCAACCTACATTCAGACACCAGTACGCAGGACCTTACCATCTCTGAGTGTGGGCGCATACCTGTTCAAGCAGAAATGAAGAAAGACGTCCACACACTCAAAATAATCAAGTCACATGGGCTAAACATTTGCCAACATATCAGTAAAACACGGAGAGAAAGAAGTGATTAAGATGCCGATAGCCATGTTAGAGAATAAATAAAACAGAACACTTACCAAAAGAAAAGACACGATTTATGATAATAGATCTGCAAAACGACAAGACCATCGGTTGAGTCCGCTGTCCAAACCATCAGTTGAGACCGCTGTCCAAACGAGGAGATTGGAAGGGTCTTGTTGAACAGTGTCCATAGAAAGAGAACAAAATCTTTGCTGAAAACCATGACGAATTCAGACGAATCAGGGCCCGTGAGGCCAGAAGTTCAAGATTTGATTGCTAATAGAGAAAAAACTTTTAACACGGTTGCAATCAACTTCAAAAAGCATTTGACTGTGTATGGCATGAAGCTTTGTGATAGACCGTGTGCAATGGTCATATTTTTTTAAAAATTAATTTAAAAAAAAAAAAAAAAAACCTTGGTCAAGTCAGGGCAGAACTCCGCGAAGACGGAAATATTTGTATCTTATGATCAACAATTTTGAAATTCATATTCCAAGGCACTGTGGGAATACCCCAGGGCTGTGTCTTCTTTAGTATTCTCTTCGACATAAACACGGAACATGAAGTGCAAAAAGCGCTGCGGGATTTCAATATTTCCATATACATCGGAGATTGGTAGCTGCGCAGCCTGATCACACCCGTCTACTGGGAGGTACCGAAACACAGGTCCAGACTGGAAAATGTACTATTGAGATATAGAACAGACAGGAGAATGTACTATTGAGATATAGAACAGACAGGAGAATGTACTATTGAGATATAGAACAGACAGGAGAATGTACTATTGAGATATAGAACAGACAGGAGAATGTACTATTGAGATATAGAACAGACAGGAGAATGTACTATTGAGATATAGAACAGACAGGAGAATGTACTATTGAGATATAGAACAGACAGGAGAATGTACAATTGAGATGTAGAACAGACAGGAGAGTGCACTATTGAGATATAAAACAGACAGGAGAATGTACTATTGAGATATAGAACAGACAGGAGAATGTACTATTGAGATATAGAACAGACAGGAGAATGTACTATTGAGATAACGAAGAGACAGGAGAATGTACTATTGAGATATAGAACAGACAGGAAAATGTACTATTGAGATATAGAAAAGAGAGGAGAATGTACTATTGAGATATAGAACAGACAGGAGAATGTACTACTGAGATATAGGACAGACAGGAGAATGTACTATTGAGATATAGAACAGACAGAAGAATGTACTATTGAGATATAGAACCGACAGGAGAATGTACTATTGAGATATAGAACAGACAGGAGAATGTACTATTGAGATATAGAACCGACAGGAGAATGTACTATCGAGATATAGAACAGACAGGAGAATGTACTATTGAGATATAGAACAGACAGGAGAATGTACTATTGAGATGTAGAACAGACAGGAGAATGTACTATTGAGATATAGAACAGACAGGAGAATGTACTATTGAGATATAGAACAGACAGGAGAATGTACTATTGAGATATAGAACAGACAGGAGAATGTACTATTGAGATATAGAACAGACAGGAGAATGTACTATTGAGATAACGAAGAGACAGGAGAATGTACTATTGAGATATAGAACAGACAGGAGAATGTACAATTGAGATAAAGAAGAGACAGGAGAATGTACTATTGAGATATAGAACAGACAGGAGAATATATTATTGAGATATAGAACAGACTGGAGAATGTACTATTGAGATATAGAACAGACAGGAGAATGTACTATTGAGATATAGAATAGACAGGAGAATGTACTATTGAGATATAGAACAGACAGGAGAATGTACTCAACAGACAGGAAAATGTACTATTGAGATATATAGAACAGACAGGAGAATGTACTATTGAGATATACAACAGACTAGAGAATGTACTATTGCGATATAGAACAGACAGGAGAATGTACTATTGAGATATAGAACAGACAGGAGAATGTACTATTGAGATATAGAACAGACAGGAGAATGTACTATTGAGATATAGAACAGACAGGAGAATGTACTATGGAGATATAGAACAGAAGTCAGCTCCTTGAAAATCAACATCATGCTAACAAAATAACACAAGATAACGTTCAGAATTCAACATTACGGTGACTGTACACATACTGAAAGGGGTGGATCACATCAAGTATTTTGTGTTCACATTGAGTACGGGCGGTAGCAAAAGAAAAGACGAGGCTAGTAGTGGAGTTAGCATCGTTCGAATAATCAGGTCTACCACACTTTTAACAAAGAGAACACTCTGCAAATCATTGGTGACATTCGTTGTAGATCTGAGAAATGGACACTGACAGCTGATCTCGAGCAAGACCTTCGAGAAGAGAGAGAGAGAGAGAGAGAGAGAGAGAGAGGAGAGAGAGAGAGAGAGAGAGAGAGAGAGAGAGAGAGAGAGAGAGAGAGAGAGAGAGAGAGAGAGAGAGAGAACAACGAACGAACGAACGAACGAAATTTTGTTTATTCAGGGATATGAGATAAGCTTACAGGCATGCTTTTTTACACTCAGCCCTGAGGCTAAACAAAAATTCACACCAATAGTGCAGAAAGTAAAATATCTAAATATGTAACAAGTAAGGCAAAGAGAGAGAGAGAGAGAGAGAGAGAGAGAGAGAGAGAGAGAGAGAGAGAGAGAGAGAGAGAGAGAGAGACAGAGACAGAGACAGAGAGACAGAGAGACTCAAACCACAGAATCAGCATAATCCTTCAACTCAATGATTCGAGGTAACACCCAGCGTTTCGATCTATACCTGTACTCGGTACAGCTGAACACAAAACCACCCAGCGGCAGGAATAACAGCGAACACAATAGCAATATCAAGAAAAGGGTCGTGGAAAAAAAAGCAGCATGAGGACAAAGTATAAGCCAAATCAACGCCCAATCAATACATCATTCTTAGTCCTACCATGGGCAAGCGATGACGCGTTACTGAAACAGCAGTTAAAATAACAGAAGAAAAATAGAGGTAGAGAATATATCTGAACAAATGAGAGTGCGATATCCGGAAAGCGATTGTTCCGAACTACATATGAGTATAACAAGCGAACGTACGAGAGAGAGAGAGAGAGAGAGAGAGAGAGAGAGAGAGAGAGAGAGAGAGAGAGAGAGAGAGAGAGAGTGTGTGTGTGTGTGTGTGTGTGTGTGTGGTGCGTGCGTGCGTGCGTGCGTGCGTGCGAGCGTGCGCGCGCGCGCGCGCGCGCGTGCGTGCGTGCGTGCATGCGTGTGTGTGTGTGTGTGTGTGTGTGTGTGTGTGTGTGTGTGTGTGTGTGTGTGTGTGTGTGTGTGTGTGTGTGTGTGTGTGTGTGTGTGTGTGTGTGTGTGTGTGTGTGTGTGTGTGAGTGTGTGTGTGGTAGTGAACGTAAAATGCTTACCCCTTAAAACAAAATTTCTTCCATCTCAGCTCTCACAAAGGAGGATTGAACCCATGACTCTCTGGATCAAATCAACACATCGTTAATCCCCAGACCCATCAGACCATCGTCCGTGTGTGTGTGTGTGTGGGGGGGGGGGGGGGGGGGGGGAGGGGGGCGGGGGGCAAACGCACTCATTTATCTCCACAACTCCAACTCCACTGTGGAAGTTTTTCACTCCTGTTCTCGCTAGAAAACATGACAAAGGTTTTGCATCCGATGTTCAGTGGAGCAGACGACTAGCGTCAATGCCATTCAACGAAAGCCTCGCCAGGATTTGATGCACGGGTGCACTTCATTGGCAATATATTTTTTTTTTCATTTTGGTCTCAGTTCCAGCCTCCCGTCTTCTATGCCTGTTTCTTTCGTGGGCAGAGACAAGAGAAGAAGACTGATGATGGTGGATCTCTTGTGCCGTGTTCCTTGCAAGGAATGTGAATAATGATAATAGATTTTTTTTAATCATTGATGTGTGACCTTATTTGTGCGTTTTGTTTTTTTCATTTAGATAAAAAGAGATCAATGTGACATGTGGTTAGCTTTATATGAGTTTATGTATGCGTGAAAGGAGCGGAAACTGGGTGAGAGAGAGTGAGTGAGAGAGAGAGAGCGAGAGAGAGAGAAAGAAAGAAGAGAGAGAGAGAGAGGAGAGAGAGAGAGAGAGAGAGAGAGTGAGAGACAGACAGACAGACAGACAGACAGACAGAGACAGAGAGAGAGAGAGAGAGAGAGAGAGAGAGAGAGAGAGAGAGAGAGAGAGAGACAGACAGACAGAGACAGAGAGAGAGAGAGAGAAAAAGATGAGAGAGACAGAGACAAAGACAGACAAAGACAGATAGAGAAAGACAGAGGCAGACAGACAGAGAGATTGAGAAAAAGACAAAGACAGACAGACAGAGACAGAAGAGAGAGACAGAGATAAAGACAAAGACAGATAGAGAAAGACAAGGACAGACAGTCAGACAGACAGAACGACAGACAAAGAGACAGAGACAGAGAGAGAGAGAGAGAGAGAGGAGAGAGAGAGAGAGAGAGAGAGAGAGAGAGAGAGAGAGAGAGAGAGAGAGAGAGAGAGGAGAAGAGGGGTGGACGAGTTGTGATACTAGTGGCAGAAGATGGCACTCATAGTGACAGACAGAAAGCATACAAGTTCTTGCCTCTGTTCTCCTCTGTGTCCATGATCTCTCCTCAAGGGCATAGTCGTTCTGAAGCATCGTATATTTGTCACAAGGATTTCTATGGTCCGCTTCTAAAACACCCACCCTTCACTGTTCTTTGGTAGGCTGGATGTGGATTAGCGAAACACGCTCGTACCAGGAAAGCCTACAACTTTGCAACGTCAAAGAAATCCCTACATTATAAATAAAATCCCCAATTTACACAAATGAAACCGATGCCTGGCAATTAAACATTGGAGCATTCGAGCCAATGTTCCAACTTGATTGGGCTAATAGTCAGTACTGTCATGTCGTGTTGCCTGGGTTTTTTTGTTTGTTTGTTGTTTTTTTTGTCTGATCGCACCTGCTTTTTGGGCAAAGTGGGGGAAAAAATCCAGTCTATTTCCATTGTGTCTTCAAGCTCACCGTGTTATGACCGGAGCTTTCATGGTAGAATGCACATATTTGTGAGTACGTTTTACAGCGTGTGGATACATGTTTCATGTCCAGCAATGCTTGCTAGGTTTTGTGGTCGTATTCCTTTGCAGCTAGTTCTTCTGAGATTGAACCAAGAGAAGCCATCGATCTCTTTCTCACTGTCTCACTCTCGGACTGTCTGTCTACATCTTTCTGTTTCTCTTTCTGTGACTGTCTTCGCATATGCCGCTCTTTCTTTGTCTATATATTTTGCAAGTGTGTGCGAGTTGCGTGTCTGCATGCGTGCTTATGTGTGTGCGTGCGTGTGTGCGTGTGTGTGTGTGTGGGGGGGTGGGTGGGGTGGGGTGGGGTGGGGTGGTGGTGTATGTGTGTGTGCGTGCGCGTGCGTGCGTGGTGTGTGTGTGTGTGTGTGGTGTGTGGGGTGTGTGTGTGTGTGTGTGTGTGTGTGTGTGTGTGTGTGTGTGTGCGTGCGTGCGTGCGTGCGTGCATGCGTGCGTGCGTGCGTGCGTGCGTGCGTGCGTGTGTGTGTGTGTGTGTGTGTGTGTGTGTGTGTGCGCGTGCGTGCGTGCGTGCGTGCGTGCGTGCGTGCGTGCGTGTGTGTGTGTGTGTGTGTGTGTGTGTGTGTGTGTGTGTGTGTGTGTTGCGTGCGTGCGTGCGTGCGTGCGTGTGTGCGTGTGTGCGTGCGTGCGTGCGTGCGTGCGTGTGTCTGTGTGTGTGTGTGTGTGTGTGTGTGTGTGTGTGTGTGTGTGTGTTTGTGTGTGTGTGTGTGTGTGTGTGTGTGTGTGTGTGTGTGTGTGTGTGTGTGTGTATGTGTGTGTGTGTGTGTGTGTGTGTGTGTGTGAATCTGTGTGTGTGCGTATGTGTGTTAATCTGTGTGTGTGTGCGTGTGTGTGTGTGTGTGTGTGTGTGTGTGTGTGTGTGTGTGTGTGTGTGTGTGTGTGTGTGTGTGTGTGTCTGTGTGTGTGTGTGTTTATCTGTCTGTGCGTGTGTGTGTGTGTGTGTGTGTGTGTGTGTGTGTGTGTGTGTGTGTGTGTCTGTGTGTGTGTGTGTGTGTGTGTGTGTGTGTGTGTGTGTGTGTGTGTGTGTGTGTGTGTGTGCATGTGCCCGTTATCGTCTTTTTTGTCTGCCATTAATCTGGAAGACGCTGCTTTTCTTGAGGAACAAAAGCTCTTTTCCCACTCAACCTCCTCCCCAACCCCCTCTTCACCCCACCCCCACAAGTCTTGAATTCGATGTCCACTCGACCATACAGACACAGAACTCACGGAATTCCATTCCAACGGACCTTTGCCTTTGTTTCATCCACCGCTGCACTTCGATGGCTAATTCTATTTCATTCATTTCACCTTAAGACTTCTTTCTCACCGTGTCGTTGAATTATCGCCTATGAAGGCAGCAGTGGAAAAGATCATCATTCTCTTTTGCTCGGTTTTGGGGCACTTTTGAATAACGCTTTTTAACTGCTGTGATCACATGGGCCATTTTGCTCATCAAAATAGGTCACAGGTCTACAGAACAAGAACTGTTGTTGTTGTTGTTTTTTTCCATTGTTGCTAAAACCTCCACACTCCTCTTGAGCGCTCTTCGCCGCTACCCAGAGAAAGCTGAAGGGGTCGTGGCTGAATTTCAAAGACACTTGAAGGCTCAGAGACAAGGCTCCAAGTTCTGGATCAATAGCATTTCAGATGTCATGATCACATGGACACCTGTTCCCCTCACACCCAATACACCCAAGAGAGAGAGAGAGAGAGAGAGAGAGAGAGAGAGAGAGAGAGAGAGAGAGAGAGAGAGAGAGAGACAGAGAGAGAGAGAGACAGAGAGAGAGAGAGACAGAGAGAGAGACAGAGAGAGAGAGAGAGAGAGAGAGAGAGAGAGAGAGAGGAGAGAGAGAGAGAGAGAGAAGAGAGAGAGAGAGAGAGAGAGAAGCACGCACACACACATATACAGGCCCGCACGCCTCAACACAACCCACACATACGGCAATTTCTATGCTGTCCTATGAGTCCCAGACGGGCATGGCATCATATGTAGCTCCTGTGGCGATGCACGCCTAACCGAGGATAATGATAAACTGGCATGCAAAATTTATTGCAAACACAAAGTCTGACTGACTAAATTTCTAATTTTTCACACGTTAAGCTTGTATTTAAAGACAAAACATAATTTTATTCCAAAAATCCGCAAGAAGTATGCAAATGATATATCAAACATCAATTTATTAAAAGAAAACCCTCTCTCTCTGCACACACACACACACACACACACACACACACACACACACACACACACACACACACACACACACAGGCATATAGAGATAGATAGAAATATATGCTGAAAAATTTAGTAGTGCGAGAAAACACGTTCTGGCTAACAAGTCTTTAATCATTATATTAATGACTTGGCAAAGATTCGGAAAAAAGGGGGGAGAGGGGAGGATGAAGAAAATAAGAACTTACAAGATCCTTCACCTGCAGCCTGTGGAGAACATCGTAAGCCATCTTGAAGACAGAACAATTCACAATGCCTGCTCTTAGGTCTTTCGACCGCTGCATCGGACCAGTCAGGGAAACACGGTTGATTTTGTCTGCGGTCCCTTGGCATCAAATACAGATATACAACAGTCTACGATTCCATGGTATTCTCACCACCAAGGGATCACAAATGGAATCCAGAAGCACCGCAAAGCCGCCAGTGAAGGGTAGAAAAGTAAAATGAAAAGAAAGTGTGGTCAAGAAATAAGTTGGTGGAAAACTAAAATCATGTATACACTATAAGGGTTAATCGTGGAGCCTACGCTTGAGGATTCATTCAAAGATGCAAGGGAGATCAAAGAGTTTCAACAGTCAGAGTGGTCATATATATATATATATATATATATATATATCTTTCCCTACTAAAGGTTGGGGGAGAAAGAATGCAGAACAGCAACACCACTATTGTTGTGTAGGATATATCTTTTTTTACTTATACCTACAAAAAGGCAATACGTGTATATGTTTATAACCCATATATTCTCAATATAATCTTTCGCCTTAGTTTTAATGCTCTATGACACATCACACGCGCATGCAAACGCGCTCGCGCGCTTACACGCACGCACGCACGCACGCACACACACACACACACACACACACACACACACACACACACACACACACGCGCGCGCGCGCGCGCGCGCACGCACGCACGCACGCACGCACACACACACACACACACACACACACACACACACACACACACATGCACACACACACACACACACACACACACACACACACACACACACACACACACACACACACACACACACACGCACGCACGCACGCACGCACGCACACACGCACGCACGCACGCACGCACGCACGCACGCACGCATGCACGCACGCACGCACGCACGCACGCACGCATACACACACACACGCACACACGCACACACACACACACACACACACACACACACACACCACACACACACACACACACATACACACACACACACACACACACACCACACACACACACACACACCACACACACACACACACACACACACACACACACACACACACACACACACCACCACACCACTATACTAGGGAAGGGCTAGTGCATTTGAACTATTTTCATAAAATTGAAAATGAAATAAGCCAGAGATTTTTTTTTAATACTGATTTCATAAGTTCAGTCAAGCCATACCAAATACACTTTGTACATGTATCATACATCTCCAAAGCAATCAGTTACATCGGAACTGTTTAAAAGCGTACCGAACGTTCATCTTCGCAGCGACACTGCAAACTTAGTTGCGGGCTTACTTTGTCCATTGAGTGAATAGATACCCCCAAAACCCCATCCACTCACCTCCCGTTGCATTATGACATGAGCACAAATTGCAAACAGGGTTTTTAAAGACTTCTCTCACGATAATAGATAAACTGTATAAGAGCAACAGAGTAAACATGAGCGCATTAGGAGTGAGTATGGCAACATTAGATTTTGAATGAGGTATGCCATTCAACTGACGAAGTTTAAAAACAAAGGCGGGGGGGGGGGGGGGGGGGGTGAGGGTGGTAGTAGCATGTCTTTTAATCTCAACCCTTACTAACAACTAACAGCTTCGTTCTTGTGACTCGTTCCAGCTTTTGTTTGTTTGTTTGTTTGGTTTTTCTCCACTCAGTCTCATTAACATCAGCTCTTAACATCTTACTCGATTAAAGATGGACAAACAAACTTACAAACAAACAAACAAACCAACAAAATGCAGCTGAAGACATACCTTCCTTGACG
>CM031611.1:8666918-8679442 GCA_018398815.1 Conus ventricosus | reverse complement strand
TTCTTGGTATTAATGGCTTTAATATGGATTAAACCGTGTCGTTAGGGGCACTTAATTTCAGTTAGATTCGCTGTCTGGTAATAACATGAAGTTATATACTGCTTACAAAGATTGGTGGTTTAAATGGTTTGCATATGAAACGCCACAGCCAGTGTTGCGCAGTAATGGCAAAATTTAACGATTCGGAAAAGACATAGGTGGGACGACCATGCTGATGGCACTCTGTCACTCTTTATTGGTGGATTTAAATATTTAGTTAGTGGGTTTACAAGTCTGGCTTGGAAGCCATATGATTCATCTACTGCAATGGTTAAATTGCTGAAGTCCAAAGATTTGGGGTTATAAAACTCTCCTACATTGTTAGTAGCACTTTCATTAATTTAAAGGCTCCATTTTTTATATTAATTTTTTAAATAGTTATAAAAAGGATGCGCATCTATATAAACCAACAAAACAAACGTGTGTTCTTAACAAACCCAATTGACAATAGGCGCGGCAATTATAGGGTTGCCCTTAGAGAAATTGGGTTTAAAGTTATGTGGGCTAACATATCTGAAAAGGCTCAGAATAACTGGATTAATGTTAATGGCGAACAAGGCAATCAAGTAACTCATATAACAATACCTGATGGCTACTACAACTTTTGTTCTTTAAAAGAAGAACTTAGCGAATTTGGCATATTGTTAACAATTAACGAGGCAAACCTCAGAATTACTATAAATTTCCCACAAAAAGAAAGAAGAGAGTACACTTTCCCTAAAGGACTTGCTCGAATTTTAGGCTTTCACAGCAGTGACAAAGATTATAGATTTAGTACAAGAGAAGATGTTTATCAATTTAAAGGCAATAAACCTTCTGATTTTCTCGTGAACCCAATGTTGTATGTCCATTTACAAGAGTTAAGAACATGTGCTAATTTGTTTGCTGGCAATCCGTCAACAGTTCTAAAGTTTTGCTACCAACTGGGGCGGGGTTTGCGATTATCAGTTATATACGTTTGACGGAGACAGTCATTTAAAGAATTAAATAGCGTAAATATAAATTCATTGGATGTAAAAATAACTAATCAAGAAGGAAAGCCAGTTGTTTGTTCTGATTTATTAATAGAGCTAGAAGTAGAAGAGCGTATTAGAAAAGTATGGAGGGCTCAGTTCCCGCGGACGTTAATAACACTTTCGTTATATTTAAATTAATTTTTTTAAATAGTTAAAAAAAAGATGTACATCTATATTACCAAGCAAAACGAACGTGTGTTCTTAACGTACCCAATTGATCAATTGGCGCGGAAGTTGTAAAATTTGGCCCTTAAAGAAATTGGCTTTAAAGTTAATTGGGTTTAACATATCTGAAGGAGCCAAAATAACTGGATCAATATAGTAACGAGGCGGGCAATCAAATAACTCATATGCAAATACCTAAATGGTTACTACAACTTTTGTTCTTTAAAAGAAAGTACTTGGCGAATATAGTATATTGTTAAAAATTAACGAAGCAAACCCCCAGAATTACTTTTTTTTTCAAAAGGGAGTGACTGAAGGCGACGAACGAAGCAAGATCAGGAATAGATTTTTTAAAAACTTACCGCCCAATGACATGACAAACAAAGCACAAGACAAGACACGATGCATTTAAACCCAAACTTGGTCTTCATCAGCGAAAAAATAAATCACATTTAACTGTGGGACAGTACAAACAAACGAAAACAAAAAAAGAAAGAAAAATGACTTATCCTTTATTCTCCATAAAGGGGGAAAAAGACATGAGGCCAGGGGATTATGGGGAGGAAACAGAGGGGGAGGGGGGGGGGGGTTGCGTCAGGGGAGGTGTGTGGTTTTGATTATGATAGGGTTGTGTGTCTAGTTTTATTAGGAGGGTAAATCTTTGTGATGGTTGTGGTAATGGTGGAAGAAATAATGGAAAAAAAAAAAAAAAAAAAAAAGGTGTGTGTGTGTGGGATTTAAGGGGAAGGATCAAAACAAAATTTAAAGATTAGATAGATGGAGGGTTGCTGTAACTACTAGTATGAAGTGAGTGAAGAGGATGGGGTGGGGGTGTATGTAAGTGTGTGTGTATGTGTGTGTGAATGTTTTGTGAGTTGGTAGGGGATATTGCCAACTGATGTGGAAGAGGTGGGTAAGTGTGTTTGGTTTTTGTTGGATATTGATGCCTTGGGGGTGTAGTGTGCCCAGTTTGGAAATGAGAGGGGATTCTTGAGTTGTCTTTCAAAGCTGTCACTCTGTGACTCCCAGAGTGCCATAATTTTTGACATGGTCGATGTTGTGTTGGGTGTGGTTTGAAGTGAGGGCGACGGGTTTGGGCCCGGGGGTGGGGGATATCAGCCAGGTTTTCAGCGATGCGTGTTTCAAGTGTGCGTGACGTTTCCCCTATGTAAAATCTTGCCCCACAGCTGCAGTGGATGGCATATATAATGTTGCGGCTCTGACATGAGAATGTGCGTTTTGACTGTGAAGGAGTTTTGGGGCCCTGTAAAAATGGTGTCTGGTTTGGTGAGGGGGCAGATTTTGCAGTTTTGGGTTTGGAGCAGGGTGAGTACCTGGGGGTTAGCTGTGGTTCTGTTCAAACGGATCGCACGAGGAGGTCTTTGAGGTTTTTGTCACGTTTGAATGTGATCATGGGTTTGTATGGAAGGGGGGTTTGTGGTTATGTACAATGTGCCAATGGATTGAGGATCCCACAGATGGGAGGGGGGCGGGTGGTAGAGGAGGTAGGCTGTGGGTCTGTCTGTCTTGGTTGGATGCTGGGGTCCAGAGCAGATGTTCTGGATACAGCTATGGTGGGCGGGGTGCTGCATTTATGATGGAACTGGGGTATCCGCGGTTGGTGAAGAATTGTGACATTTTGGCTGCTTGTGTAGTGAAGTCTTCCTTGCTGGAGCAGAGTCTGCGGAGACGGGGAAATTGTGAGTAAGGGATGCTGTCTTTAGTGTGTGGGTTGTGGGAGGATGAGTAGCTAGGTATGCATGTGCGTCGGGGGGTTTGAGAAAATGGAGGTTTTGAGTAGGCCTTCTCTAGGGAGATGGTGATGTCTAGGAAGTTACCGACGCGAAATGGTGGAGGTAAGTCGATAGATGGATGGAAGGTCTGGGCAAAGTTGAGAAGTTGAGGAGGGCTTTTTTTTGGCATAGAAGAAGGCCTACTCAAAACCCCCATTTTCTACAAACCCACCGACGCACATGCATACCTAGACTACTCATCCTCCCACAACCCACACACTAAAGACAGCATCCCATACTCACAATTTCTCCGTCTCCGCAGACTCTGCTCCAGCGAGGAAACTTCACTACACAAGCAGCCAAAAGTCACAATTCTTCACCAACCGCGGAAACCCCAGTTCCCTCATCAATGCAGCACTCCGCCGCACCATAGCTGTATCCAGAACAACTGCTCTGGACACCCAGCATCCAACCAAGACAGACAAAACCCACAGCCTACCTCCTCTACCACCCGCACACCCTCCCATCTGTAGGAAACCTCAAATCCAATTGGCACATTGTACATAACCACAAACCCGCCTTTTCCCTACCAAAACCCATGATCACATTCAAACGTGACAAAACCCCAAAGACCCCCTCGTGCGATCAGTTTGAACAAACCACAGCTACACCACCAGGTACCACCCTGCTCCAAACCCAACGCAAAATCTGCCCCTCACCAAACCAGACCCATCTTACAGGGCCCCAAAAACTCCTTTACAGTCAAACGCACATTCTCATGTCAGAGCCGCAACATTATATATGCCATCCACTGCCAGCTGTGTGGCAAGATCTACATAGGGGAAACGTCACGCACACTTGAAACACGCATCGCTGAACACCTGGCTGATATCCGCCACCACCGACCCAAACCCGTCGCCCTACACTTCAACCACACCCAACACAACATCGACCATGTCAAAGTTATGGCACTCTGGCAGTCACAGAGTGACAGCTTTGAACGCACAACTCAAGAATCCCATCTCATTTCCAAACTGGCACACTACACCCCCAAGGCATCAATATCCAACAATAACCAAACACACATACCCACCTCTTCCACATCGGTTGGCAATATCCCCTACCAACACACACACATACACACACACATACACACACACTTACATACACCACCACCACATCCTCTTCACTCACTTCATACAGTAGTTACAGCAACCCTCCATCTATCTAATCTTAATTTTGTTTTGATCCTTCCCCTTAAATCCCCACACACACACACCTTTTTTTTTTTTTTTTTTCCATTATTATCTATCCACCATTACCACAACCATCACAAAGATATACCATCCTAATAAACTAGACACACAACCCTATCATATCACACACACACACCTCCCCTGACGCAACCCCCCCCCCCCCCCCCCCCCCTGTTTCCTCTCCCATAATCCCCCTGGCCTCATGTCATTTCCGCCTTCATAGAGAATAACGGATAAGTCATTTTTCTTTCTTTTTTGTTTTTCGTAGTTTGTACTGTCCCACATGTTAAATGTGATTTATTTTTTCGCCTGATGAAGACCCAAGTGTTGAAATGCATCGTGTCTTGTCTTGTGCTTTGTTTGTCAATGTCATTGGCGGTAAGTTCTAAAACTCTATTCCTGATCTCAGAATTACTGTAAATTTTCCACTAAAAGAAGAAGAGTATACTTTTCCTAAAGGGCTTGCAAGAATCTTAGGCTTCCACGGTAGCGATAGAACTTATAGATTTAGTACAAGAGAAGATGTCTGGCAATTTGAAGGTAGTAAACCTTCTGATTTTCTTGTGAACCCAATGTTGTATGTCCATTTACAACAGTTAAGAACAGATACTAATTTGTTTGATGGCTATCCATCTACAGTTCTAAAGGTTTTTGCCATCAACTAGGGCAGGATTTTGCGATTATCGATTAATCTCAGTTGGAAAAAACAGTGAATTTAAAGAACTAATTAATGGACCTATAAATTCATTAGATGTAAAAATAACTAACCAAGATGGAAAGCCAGTTGTTTGTTCTGATTTATTAATGGTGCTGGAAGTAGAAGAACGTACTGTAAACCCTTAATTTTTATGTCCTTGGAGAGAATGTAAATATGTTTGTTCACGATCACCAAATCTTATCTAGCACGTAAGCCCCCGTTTCAATGTGTTAATATGTCGATTTTTGGCGGTTTTGCGTGTTAATTTTTTTGTAAAACAGGTGTTAAAATTGGCTAAAACTGACATAAGATGGACGTGATTTAGATGTGAAAAGGGGGTTTTCGTGCAAAATAACATGGTGAGCTTGAACGAACATATTTACATTCTCTCATACATTATATATTATATTATATATATATATATATATATAATATATATATATATATATATATATATTATATATATATATATATATATATATTATATATATATATATATATATGTATATATAGATTAAAACCTACAAGCTTGTTTCAAGCTAAAAACGCTCTCCTCAGGGTATACAATTTGGGCACGCCACCGTGTTATATATTGTGGTGTGTGGGCGTGTGAGGTCTGTGCGTGTGGCACGTGGCCTGCCGGTTTTTTTCTTTTTGGGGCGCGTTCAGGGGGACGTGCCACGGAATGGTGCATTTACAAAGATTTCCATTTATGCCTGCAATTGTTTATCATTTCTACTTTGGAGTTCAGGGATGCTAGGTGGGGTTTGCATAATATCAGCCACTTTTCTGTAGTACATAAGTTGCATTTTTTAGAAATGTTGTTGTATGGTGTTGCTCTTTTTATAATTTTCCATATGTTGTAATCTATTTTCTTATTTTTTCAGCTTCCAAATATATTTACTTAATTCTGTTTATATTTTTCATTTTTGAAAGACTGTTTATGGTTTGCATATCTGGTTTTAAAGTGGTTTGCCGTGATTCCTATGTATGTTTCTTTATCACTGTCTGTTGTTACTGTAGCTTGGTACATAATATTGTTGTAGAGACATTTATTATTCAGAGGGCACTGGTCTCTACAACAATATTGTGTACTTATACACCCGCATGCCTACATGTGCATTTCTAATATTTACGTAAACAAAAACATTCACATACTGAACGGATATAGAAAACAAAAATGGCGATACGGAAGTCAGTACAGTCGAACAGTTTGCCTTCAATGTTGTTTTTTCTTTAATTTGTAGTCCAGTTAAGCATTTACTTTAAGATTATTTGCAGGCATGTTGTAAGGATGCTTAGAGGGACATAATTATATATGCACTTAGATAACCACATTATGCACACACGTACATAGTCACAGACATTTATGCATCTCTCTCTCTCTCTTTACCTCTTTCTCTCTCTCTCTCGCCCTCTCTCTCTCTCTCTCTCTTTCTCTCTCTGTCCTCTCTCTCTCTCTCTCTCTCTCTTCTCTCTCTCTCTCTCTCTCTCTCTCTCTCTCTCTTCGTCTACTATTACATATGTGAACAGAGGTAAAACTGAAGTACTACTACAGTCGAACAGTCGCGTAAACTTCAATCAAACCATGGCACAGCCATCCAACGTCTTTTGATGCATCCCCCCCAAATACGACAGACACATCACAGCTGTCTTAACCAGACTCAGTTCCCGCACTTCAGTAGCATGACTGGTTTCCAGATTATCGGTTTGTGTACATTGGCTGAATGAATTACCTCCCCTTACCCCCTTTATAAATGTTACTTTGATCCCTAGATCCGGTTCCTCCGTGATCCCTGACAATGCTTTTACAAGCTCGTGGAAATTTATATTTCTAAAAAAATCCTTTTTTAAAATTATGACTAACGCCTCATTTTTTTTATTTTTATAGAAAAGCCAATATTGGAAGAAAAAAAAACCGTCCCTCCCGACAATGCTGAGTTATCAATCTACCATAATCACTACCGTCACTAATATACCATACCATTAAACAATAACTGCAAAACAAACAAACTAACCTTGCTGTTTCATCCCCCTCCAAGCCCCCCCCCCCCTCCCCTCCCCATATATGTTAAAACAACAACAACAACTTTACCAGTATCCCTCCTGTTATTATGTACGTTTTCGTCATCGCCACTATATGCCACTATTGCCATTATTATCACGGCCATCATTACGATTTCAACTCCCATGATCCCCTTCTTAACGGCCTCGTTTTCATCCAACAGTTGGTTACGGAGGAAATAAAACGCGATCCGCATCCGTCAATGAGAAAATACAGATTTGCTATACTCAGACAACCAGGAAGTCTTTTTGACCCGAAACCACACAAAATTTAAAAAGAACAGGGATTAGTTACCGCCACAGATGCAGACAAACAGATTACATGAATGGCTCTGTTGCCCCTATTTGCCCAGAGAGCAAAGCGAAAAACACTGACATGAAACGAAATACCTCCGTATTCCCCGTCTGTCGTAATTACATTTTTCTGTATCTGCTTTTCTTGTGGCTTACAGTTTCCTCATCAGGCAACTCTCTCTCTCTCTCTCTCTCTCTCTCTCTCTCTCTCTCTCTCTCTCTTCTCTCTCTCTCTCCCCTCTCTCTCTCTCTCTGTCTGTCGCTGTCTGTCTGTCTGTCTTCTCTCTCTCTCTCTCTCTCTCTCTCTCTCTCTCTCTCTCTCTCCTCTCTCTCTCTCTCTCTCTCTCTCTCTCTCTCTGCACGCGCGTGTTTATGTGTGTGTGTGTGTGTGTGTGTGTGTGTGTGTGTGTGTGTGTGTGTGTGTGTGTGTGTGTGTGTGTGTGTGTGATTCTCTCTCTCTCTCTCTCTCTCTCTCTGCTTTCACATCCCCCACCACCCTCTCTCTCTCTCTCTCCTCTCTCTCTCTCTCTCTCTCTCTCTCTCTCTCTCTCTCTGTGTCTCTGTCTGTCTGTCTGTCTGTCTGTCTCTGCTTCCACAGCCCCCATTCTTGTGAGTGTCCGCATATAAAGATCTTGTCTGACACGGTGTTCATGAGAAAAACAAAAACAAACGAGCCACGATCGTGTTCAATTATTTATTAATTGACGGTAAAAAGTTCTCTGTTGACGCTCGTGACAGACTCGTAGACTTCAAATAGGAAACCGGCTAGCCTAGTTTTGTTGAAGACGTTTTTGTTTGTGAGGGAACCATCCTAAAAAGACACCGGTGTCATCGCCCAGTGTGACCCAGAATGAAAGTGAGCATGCACGGATTTGAATGTGGATGACAGCGAGTGTGTTGAATCGGCTGACGAGAACTCTCGGAATGTTTCAACTTTGGAATGTGTGTCAAGTTCCGTACATGATTTTGGTGAACACAGGCGCTGGGAAAACGTAGTTAGCAACGAAAGTAACAAAACCAGATCATTATCGTTACTTCATTGGAATGTTAATGGATTGCTTTCAAAATTACAAAACTATGATTTTGTCTCATTTCTTCAGTCGTTTGATTTTATTTGTTTAGTTGAAACGTTTATTGATGAACTTAAATCAACTGTATTTTCTGGATATAAAATGTTTTCTTTACCTGCAATAAAATTAACAGCTAAAGGGAGAAGATCAGGTGGAATCTTATGTCTCGTTAGAAATACATTTGTGTCACATGTCAGAGAGGTTGAAATAAAATCAGATATGTTTGGTGCATTAATCATCAGTAAAACATTGTTTGGGGTAGACAAAGATATATTGTATGTGTATTCATACGTACCTCCAGAAGGTTCTCCTTATTATGCATGTTTTGACTCCGAGAATGGCATTGCATTGTTGGAAGATTATTTGTCCAGTTGTTTATTAGTCGTTGAAGATGTATATATATTGTTGTGCGGGATTTAAACAGTCGTATAGGTAGTGTTTCACACCATTGTCAAGGAGTTTCCCATATTTTGCATTTTCAACATGCAAGTCATTCATTGAGTGTCAATCGATTTTCAGAAGACTCTGTATTGAATAATTATGGCAAACAGTTGTTGAATATGTGTACTGTGTTTGATTTGTGCATTCTTAACGGTATGTGTTATGGCGACCAACAAGGTTGCTACACGTACATATCAGACACCGGATGCAGTGTGAATGATTACTTTGTTATGTCATGTGAATTGTATGCATTGTTGTGTGATTCATGCGTGTTACGAGTATCTGAGAGATTTAACTCTGATCATATGCCTGTGGGACTTCATTTGAGTTTTTGTAGTGACAATGTCATGTCGGAGACAAATTCTTCTGTCAACAGTTTTACGTTGGAAAAATATGTATGGAATGAAGATTATGCTGATGTGTTCATGAATAACATTATTTCGCAACAGTATCATGAGAAAATTAACTATGCTGTCGGTCTCATTGATGTCAATTTAAATGAAGCCTTGAATGTTTTCAATACATGTATCAAAGATGCTGCAGAGTGCATGAAAAAAGAAATAAGAATTAATAATGATTTGAAGTCCAAAGACTGGTTTGATATTGAATGTCATCAAAATAAAAGAAAAGTTCGTACTTTACTTACGAAATTTAAGCGTACACATGACGACGAAGATCGTAGCAGTTACTGGAGGGCGAGAAGAGAGTATAAACATTTGCAAAGGATAAAGCGGAAGCAATTCAACAACACATTACTGACAGAATTGATCGCATCTATAGACAATCAAAACGAATTTTGGAAGAACGTACATCGGGTTTCATTAAAAAGAAGACAACCAGCGAACAGTATTAGTATGGAAACCTGGTATGAACATTTTACGAAACTTCTAACCAAAGATTCAGAGCATAATAGTGAATTTCAGTGGAATCAAGACGAAGGGGAAAATGATAATTTAAACCGTCCAATATCCAAAGAGGAAGTAGTAATTGCATTAAGAAAAGTTAAAAAACCGTAAAGCTGCTGGGCCAGATGGTATAATTGGTGAACTGCTGAAGTATGCATGTAAAACAGATGTAATTCTGAACTTCTTTGTTACCTTCTTTAATTCTTTATTTAACAAGGGGATTTATCCTGAATGTTGGACTGAATGTATTGTTGTACCATTGTACAAAAAGGTGACGTGAATAATCCTAACAATTATAGAGGAAATTCTTTAAGTGACACGAGCAGCAAATTGTATAGTACTATCATCAATCATAGGCTGCAGGGATGGATTGAAGATAATAATATAACTGGCGAATATCAGGCAGGATTTAGACGCAATTATTCAACAGTTGATCATATGTTTACTTTGATGGCATTTGTGCAAAAACAGTTTTCTTTAAATCGCAAGTTATATGTAGCTTTTATAGACTTTGAAAAGGCATTCGATTCAGTGAACAGAACTCTTCTCTGGCCTATTCTGTTAAAAGCTGGCGTTCATGGTAAGCTGCTTAAGTGTATAATAAGCATGTATTCCTGTGTAAAAGTTAAAGTTCGGTGTGGAGGTAGCATGACTGATTATATTCAATGTACCTCAGGTGTAAAACAAGGGGATGTATGTAGTCCTGTTTTGCTCTCTCTTTTCATTAACGAGTTGACTTCAGAAGTTGTTAAACTGGAAAACATGGTGCACAATATACCTGTGATATTCTAGAATTGTTTATACTTCTTTTGGCAGACGATGTTGCTTTGATGTCTGAAACTGTTATAGGCTTGCAAACTCAACTAAATAGTCTGTTCCGATCTGCAACTTCACTTCAGTTAAAATTCAACATGTCAAAAAGCAACATTATCGTGTTTAGAAAGGGTGGGTATTTAGGAATTAGAGAAAAGCGGACTTACAATGGAGTGGTGATGCCTGTAGTTAACTTTTATAAATGTTTGGGAATATATTTTTCAACAAAATTAAGCTTCACTTTTGCATGTAAAGACCTTGCAAGTAGAGCCAAGCGTGCATTACTCTGCATTATGCAACAGCTATCAAAATTAGAAAACACATCTTTAAAACTATTTATGAAAATTGTTTGACTCTCAGGTACAGCCCATCGCACTGTATGGAACTGAACTTTGGGGCCTTTATGATTCTGCTGCTTATTGTGAAAATGTTCATTTATTTGCGCTGAAGAAGTTTTTACGAGTGAGCATGCGAACACCTAACGATTTAATTTATGGCGAGGTATACAGATATCCGATATATTTGAATTCTGCTATCAAGTGTATATACTATTGGCTAAAAATAACACAAATGGAAATCTCAAGGTTGCCAAGCAAAGCATATAATATGTTATATGATTTGGATGCGAGAGGAAGAGTAAATTGGGTTTCAAATGTGAGGGTTAGATTATATGAACTTGGTTTTGGTTTCGTGTGGTTACAACAGGGTGTCGGAAATATGAATGATTTCCTTCGGATACTTCGGAATAGACTAATCGATTGCAGATGGCAAGAATGGTCATGTCATATTCAAGAGAGCGACCGTTTCGCTTTTTACAGACAGTTCAGAAGTACACATTGTGTTCCATCATATCTATCAATTAAAATGGACAATCATTTAAGGTATATTATGACAAAGTTCAGATTAGGTATTTCTGAACTTTTTGTTCATTATTATCGTTACAGGAAGCATAGCAGATGTGATCTTCTCTGTCCGCTGTGTGAAATTGCCGAAGAAAATGAGGTTGACTTTGTGTTCTGCTGTCCTATTTTGAATGATCTGAGGAATCAATTAATTGATCAAAAATATTCTAAGCATCCTTCTTTATTTCGACTCTCATTACTCATGGCATCCACAAACGAAGCCACCATAAAACGTTTTGCTGTTTTCTTGTACAAGTCGTTTAGGATTAGAAGCATAGTATGCAGTTAAGAATTAATTGTTGTGTACTGTTTGATATTCAGTTAGTCGATTACCTGTTGCACTTTGATGAATATTTGATTGATTTGTTCCTGTTTCTTTTTCTGTTTCGAAAAGATTTGTTCACATTACCCCCTTCATTATGGGCTAGGGCCTATATGAATAAAACATCCGTGTCCGTATCCGTATCCGTATCTCTCTTTCTCTCTCTCTTTCTCTCTCTCTTTCTCTCTCTCTCTTCTCTCTCTCTCTCTCTCTCTCTCTCTCTCTCTCTCTCTCTCCTCTCTCTCTCTGCTTTCACATCCCCCCACCGCACCTCTCTCTCTCTCTCTCTCTCTCTCTCTCTCCTCTCTCTCTCTCTCTCTCTCTCTCTTTCTGTGTGTCTCTGTCTGTCTGTCTGTCTGTCTGTCTGTCTGTCTCTGCTTCCACATCCCCCATTCTTGGGAGTGTCCGCATATAAAGATCTTGTCTGACACGGTGTGCATGAGAAAACAAAAACAAAAAAACAACAAGATGCAAAGCATATAAACGTACTCCCAGTTTATCCTGAATACGCGTGAGATATTCCATAAAGAGGAAAACCGTCTTGGGCTGGTGTAACCGTTAATAATGGCTATTCTGGTAAACATCGGCCATCATCTGTGACCTATAATGAACATACTTACGAATATTCAGAAAGATCGGCCAAGAACTTTCTGAGATTTTCCATAAAGATGAAAACCATTATGGGCCGTTAGTAACGGCTATAACGATAAACTAAAACATCGGGCATCATCCGTGACCCATAATGAACATATCTACAAATTTTCAGAAAGATCGGCCACGTACTTTCTGAGATATTTCATTAAAAAA
>CM031611.1:8654418-8661918 GCA_018398815.1 Conus ventricosus | reverse complement strand
TTGTGTCTGTAGGTCTAAGAAGGATCACTTCACGCCACCGATGTTAAACCTTCAGTGGCTGATAATTGCATCTGCTAATTACAAAAAAATTCAAGTTTGCTGCGCTGGCATTCCGGTTTGTTTGTTGTTTCTTTTTCATTGGTCTTGACTACTCATCCTCTTTTATCTCCTACTGATCTACCAGACACCCCGTTGTTATAGATCAAACGCTAAAAACTTGTGTCGCGAAAACTAACGTCCAGTCATTTGGCTATAAGTCATTCTACTTTGATCTCCAGCTCTTCGCCATGTTCTCTCAGAAACATATAAAACTTGACGTATCCTTCCAAACTTTATGTAAGACTTTTGTCAAACTTGTGACCTAACTTATCAGATATAGAACATAATGCACTGGACTGTTTCCTATTCGAACTGATAGAAATGTTTAGTCCTGAGTGCGCTCTGATCCTGTGATGGGTTATTGTGTGGCATGTAAACTTTATCACTCTTCTTCTTCTTCTTATACTGTTGCTATTATATTATATTTGGTATTGATATAGCGCCTATCCTCGGTCACAGACCAAGCTTTAAGTGCTTTACAATAAACACACTACCTCACTCACTCAACGGGCTGCCTACCCAGGTAGAGCCGGCCGAAGAGCAGCCTACTGGCGCTCATTCAGTCGTTTCGCGTACCATTCAAATATCAATCACTCATTTTCATTTATCTCATTGATTCCTACAGTTTATAACACAGGATGCATGCGATGTTTATACGTGTCCTCCATTTCCACCGGCACACGATAACACGATAATCTTCTTCTTCTTCTTCTTCTTCTTCCTAATATCATTATCATTATTATTGTTATTACTATCATCATCATCATCAAAGTGCTTTAGAGATGTAAGTTGTATAAAACCTGCAATCTACACGTACATGGAAATAAATATAGAAGGAATCTTTAGAATCCAAGTCTTGGAATCCATTGGAAGGATACAAGGGAGGCCATAAAGTGTCAACAGTCAGAGTGGTCAGCCCTACTGGTCAGTAACCCTAGCATTGTCAGTCATATCAGTGCTGACAGCAGCAAAGAGAAGCACAGAGCAGCGTTTACTGGATCTCCTTAGAGATGCACTTTCCAACTTTCTGACCAAACAATAATGATGCTGTGCTAGTACGCAGTTGTTGGAAAACAAGTAGAGGCTAATAGTTACACCGTCATTAACAACTATGACTTTTGCAATGATGTGATTTCATCTTTCTATCTCTTTGTCTATCTTTCTATTGTCTGTTTCTCTGTCTCTCCCTCCCTACCTACATATCTAACTATCTATAGATGTGTGTGTGTGTGTGTGTGTGTGTGTGTGTGTGTGTGTGTGTGTGTGTGTGTGTGTGTGTGTGTGTGTGTGTGTGTGTGTTGTGTGTGTGTGTGTGTGTTCGCAGAGAGAGAGAGAGAGAGAGAGAGAGAGAGAGAGAGAGAGAGAGAGAGAGAGAGAAGAGAGAGAGAGAGACAGAGAGAGAGAGAGAGAGCATTGAAGTTGGGCCGATTTAAGGTTCATGAAGGCTTGTGCACTAATTGTTGTTTTAACTCCCACTTTATGGCATTTCTTTCAATTCTACAAGAAAGTAGGCTAGAGACACTAGTAGCTAATGCTGTTATCTCTGGCTTGTCTTAATCTACACCTTTACTTTCTTAAAGACCAAACTGTCTATGTCTCAATGGTTAACTTCACCTGGCGAGCTAGACTCTGAAACAGAGTTCATCTCTGTAAAGAATTAATATCGTCAGATTCCTTACTTCTCTCTCTCTCTCTCTCTCTCTCTCTCTCTCTCTCTCTCTCTCTCTCCTCTCTCTCCTCTCTCTCTCTCTCACACACACACACACACACAACACACACACACACACACACACACACACACACACACACACACACACACACACACACACAAGCGCGCGCGCACGGACACACGCACGCACCCACGCACATACGTGCACGTGCGCTTAATGTTTAAAAAAAGATTTTATATTAAAAATGAAACGGGTGAAGAAAATAAAGTACTTGTATACAAATGTCTCTGCAACGACCATTCAGAAAAGAACAGAACTGAGTGGAGTTGCTGGAAAACTTTTGTGAAGAGGATGTTAAAACAACATATTAAAACTTTTAACTTTTGTATATGTGCGCGTGCATTGAGTGTTTAATAGATTCGTATTGAACGCAATACGGATGAAGAGAAATACAATTCGCGTGTTGAAAATGTCTTTGCAAAGATCAGGCATGAAAGTATTACTGAGGACAGTAATGTGTTGTGAAGGGGATGGTAAAATGTCCTAAAGGGCAATGGAGAGGATGGCAAAATACACTTGTTCAACCTTTTTTTATAGAACAGGGCGTACTTTACAATGGGAACAAAGAAATGGTGTGTGTGTGTGTGTGTGTGTGTGTGTGTGTGTGTGTGTGTGTGTGTGTGTGTGTGTGTGTGTGTGTGTGTGTGTGTGTGTGTGTGTGTGTGTGTGTGTGTGTGTGTGTGTGTGTGTGTGTGTGTCCGTGGTCAGAATGTGTTCCACTCGCTCCAGACAAAACTACTGGACCGATCTTTCTGAAATTTTGTAGGTATGGTCTTTATGAGTCATGGATGATGCCCAATGTTTTATTGTACCGTTATAACCATTACTAACGGCTATAACGGCCCATAACGGTTTTTCTCCTGTATGGTATATCTCAGAAAGTACTTGGCCGGTCTTTCTAAAAATGTGTAGGTATGTTCATTGTGGGTCACAGATGATGGCCGATGTTTATCAGAATAGCCGTTACTAACGGATATAACGGCCCAAAACGGTTTTTCCTCTTTATGGAATATCTGACGTGTATTCAAGATAAACTGGGAATACGTTTATATGCTTTGTATCTTTGTTGTTGTTGTTTTTCCTCGAAGGTTTCCTCTCATCTTATTATTCATTTTCATTTATCAGTTTTTATTCTGCCCGTCTTCCTTCGTTTTCCTTTCTTTCTTTCTTTCTTTCTTTCTTTCTCTCTTTTTCTTTTCTTTCTATGTCGTCGCTTGTTCTTCCTTCCTTTCTTTCTTTCTCTCTCTCTTTCTATCTATCGTTCTTAGTGCGTTTCCTTTTCTCAGACAAGCTGATTTAATGAGGCTTTTGTTTTGTTTTGTTTTGTTTTGTTTTTGCTTGTTTGTTTTTACAACTGTGGAATGACCTGACTTTATAAAGGATAGCCAGTACTGGTATGGCCTCTCGTGATCGGCTGGACTAAAATAAAACTGATAAGATTAAATCATTAAATCATGCTGAATGCAATTGTCTGAATCTCCCTTCCCCTCCCCGTCATCGTGTTTATTCATTTATATTCACAGAATAGATAGATAGATATGATAGATAGATAGAGATAGATAGATAGATAGATAGATAGATAGATAGATAGATAATCCCTCGTGTGTATTCATTTATTTATTCTTGACCACCATCCACTCCCACCTAATACAAATACACATTCAATGACAATGTAATGACACCTACTAAAAAAAAAGAATTGGGGATTGTTTACGACAAAAACAGCAGATGTATCATTAAAGACCATTAGCTAACATATGTCAAAAAAGACACTACAGGGACAGCAAGTGAAAACAATAATACATGAATGACAAAGATAACACAGAAAAGTAAAGTAGTGACTGCTGTACTCGTATTCAAATAAATAAAGGGAAAAGGTGGCAAAAGGAGTACCTGGAGAGGGGATGTCCAACGTTTCGTGTCGTAGACACTTCAACAGGGAATGAAGCTTGATGATAGTTGACTTGGGTCACTGAACACAGTTCATGGTTTGAAGGGGTGGAAAGGGCAGAGGTGGGAGTGGTGGACAATATTGAGTGTAGGGGTGATCATAATTCACAATAGAAATGGGGAGTGTTAATGGACAGCAAAGGAAGGGGGAGGGAGGGGGGGAAGGGGGGGAAGAAGAAGGGAGGGGGCAGGGGGGGAAAAAAGGGGGGGGGGGAAGAAGAAAGGAGGGAGGGGGGGGGGGGGGGGGGGAGGGGGAAAGGGAGAAAGAGGAGGGCTGATGGTTCATTCCCTGACATTGAGCCCATGTGGGCTCAAGGTGCCAAGGCGCTGTATTAACTGGCTTTCCATGTATTTTCGGTAGTTCCCTTCTTGACGACCATTTCTCCAAAGGGCTGCTACTCTGATGTGGGAAAGATGGTGATGGTCCGAATTGAAATGGTTTGCCACAGGCGTGTCTTTTCCTGTGAGGATGCTGTCTCTATGTTCTTTAAAACGTTCGTTTAGAGATCTGTATGTTTCACCCACATACATCTTGGGACAAAGGGTACAACTAAGAACATAGACTATATTCTGAGTCTGGCAGGTGAAGTGAGACTTCATGTGGAAGCTGCGTCCGGATGGGCCTTGCACAGTAGTTTGTCGGATTAAGAAAGTCACAGGTTTTGCATTTGGGTTTCTTGCACTGGAAATTGCCTGTTGGGTTGGGGGTGATGAAGGGTGGAAGGTAGAGTGCATCAGGTGGTCACCAAGATTTTTGTTCCTTTTGAATGCCACCATAGGTGGTAGACTAAAAATGTTTTGGAGAGCTGGATCCTCCTTCAGAATAGTGAAGTTGCGGAGCAGAACGTTTTTCACAGGTAGATTGTGTGGGTGGTAGGTCAGAGTGGCAATGCATCGGTCATTGTCTGTAGTCATCTTTTCCTTGTCTTGTAGGAGCTGGTGTCTGGGGATGGACTGTGCTCGTTCAAGGGCCATCTGAACTGTAGCTTGTGGGTAGCCTCTAGTAGTGAAGAAGGTAGTCATGGCCGCTGCTTCTTTGGTGTAATTATCATCAGTGCTACATAGTCTGCGAAGTCGAAGAAACTGAGAATATTCAATTCGGACCATCACCATCTTTCCCACATCAGAGTAGCAGCCCTTTGGAGAAATGGTCGTCAAGAAGGGAACTACCGAAAATACATGGAAAGCCAGTTATACAGCGCCTTGGCACCTTGAGCCCACATGGGCTCAATGTCAGGGAATGAACCATCAGCCCTCCTCTTTCTCCTTTCCCCCCCTCCCCCCCCCCCCTCCTTTCTTCTTCTTTCTCCCCCCCCCCTTTTTCCCCCCCTGCCCCCTCCCTTCTTCTTCCCCCCCTTCCCCCCTCCCTCCCCTTCCTTTGCTGTCCATTAACACTCCCCATTTCTTTTTGTGAATTATGATCACCCCTACACTCAATATTGTCCACACTCCCACCTCTGCCCTTTCCACCCCTTCAAACCATGAACTGTGTTCAGTGACCCAAGTCAACTATCATCAAGCTTCATTCCCTGTTGAAGTGTCTACGACACGAAACGTTGGACATCCCCTCTCCAGGTACTCCTTTTGCCACCTTTTCCCTTTATTTATAAAGATAACACATTCCCACTTTCCTTTCTCACTGTTTCTCTCGCTTTCGTTCCCTCCCGATCTGTCATTCTTTCTCGTTTTCATTTTTTAAAAAAATATTGTTCATGGAAATTCTCATTTTTCTTCCTTTCTTTTTTTTCCATTCTTTCTGCGTACGCAGGCTGATACTCTGTGTGTATGACCGTTTTTTTTTTATCCCGCCATTAAGGCAGCCATACTCCATCTTCGGAAGATTTTTCTTCCAATTACATATCTATTTTCCTATTCAGCTGTTCGCTATTTTTTTGTCTTTCTATATTTTGTGTTAATTGTTTCCTTGTTTTGCTTGTTTCTTCTTTGCATTTGTTTGTTCACAATTCATTCAGACCGATGATCAAGCATTGCATCACCTCATGGAGCTCAAAAGTATTTGTTTGTTCACAATTCATTCAGACCGATGATCAAGCATTGACATCACCTCATGGAGCTCAAAAGTATTTGTTTTGTTCACAATTCATTCAGACCGATGATCAAGCATTGACATCACCTCATGGAGCTCAAAAGTATTTGTTTGTTCACAATTCATTCAGACCGATGATCAAGCATTGACATCACCTCATGGAGCTCAAAAGTATTTGTTTGTTCACAATTCATTCAGACCGATGATCAAGCATTGACATCACCTCATGGAGCTCAAAAGTATTTGTTTGTTCACAATTCATTCAGACCGAGGATCAAGCATTGACATCACCTCATGGAGCTCAAAAGTATTTGTTTGTTCACAATTCATTCAGACCGAGGATCAAGCATTGACATCACCTCATGGAGCTCAAAAGTATTTGTTTGTTCACAATTCATTCAGACCGATGATCAAGCATTGACATCACCTCATGGAGCTCAAAAGTATTTGTTTGTTCACAATTCATTCAGACCGATGATCAAGCATCACCTCATGGAGCTCAAAAGTATTTGTTTGTTCACAATTCATTCAGACCGATGATCAAGCATTGACATCACCTCATGGAGCTCAAAAGTATTTGTTTGTTCACAATTCATTCAGACCGATGATCAAGCATTGACATCACCTCATGGAGCTCAAAAGTATTTGTTTGTTCACAATTCATTCAGACCGAGGATCAAGCATTGACATCACCTCATGGAGCTCAAAAGTATTTGTTTGTTCACAATTCATTCAGACCGATGATCAAGCATTGACATCACCTCATGGAGCTCAAAAGTATTTGTTTGTTCACAATTCATTCAGACCGATGATCAAGCATTGACATCACCTCATGGAGCTCAAAAGTATTTGTTTGTTCACAATTCATTCAGACCGAGGATCAAGCATTGACATCACCTCATGGAGCTCAAAAGTATTTGTTTGTTCACAATTCATTCAGACCGATGATCAAGCATTGACATCACCTCATGGAGCTCAAAAGTATTTGTTTGTTCACAATTCATTCAGACCGATGATCAAGCATTGACATCACCTCATGGAGCTCAAAAGTATTTGTTTTGTTCACAATTCATTCAGACCGATGATCAAGCATTGACATCACCTCATGGAGCTCAAAAGTATTTGTTTGTTCACAATTCATTCAGACCGAGGATCAAGCATTGACATCACCTCATGGAGCTCAAAAGTATTTGTTTGTTCACAATTCATTCAGACCGAGGATCAAGCATTGACATCACCTCATGGAGCTCAAAAGTATTTGTTTGTTCACAATTCATTCAGACCGATGATCAAGCATTGACATCACCTCATGGAGCTCAAAAGTATTTGTTTGTTCACAATTCATTCAGACCGAGGATCAAGCATTGACATCACCTCATGGAGCTCAAAAGTATTTGTTTGTTCACAATTCATTCAGACCGATGATCAAGCATTGACATCACCTCATGGAGCTCAAAAGTATTTGTTTGTTCACAATTCATTCAGACCGATGATCAAGCATTGACATCACCTCATGGAGCTCAAAAGTATTTGTTTGTTCACAATTCATTCAGACCGAGGATCAAGCATTGACATCACCTCATGGAGCTCAAAAGTATTTGTTTGTTCACAATTCATTCAGACCGATGATCAAGCATTGACATCACCTCATGGAGCTCAAAAGTATTTGTTTGT